>OY763890.1:14127453-14556180 GCA_963667165.1 Barbarea vulgaris
ACTAAAATCTTGAAAATTTTGGGTCTACTAGTGTAAAAGCTTGTTTGTTTTGGTATATTTATAATGTGGGTCTACATAAATTATTAGCCACGAAATTTTCAATATTACTTTATAAAAGATATTATTTTGACACATTTTACATATATTAAAAATAATTGATCATATATAAATATGATCTTATTTTGTATATAAAAACTTAAATTCAAACAGAGTTAGTGAGCTTGCTTTTGAAAAGTTAAATAAAAAAATGTAAAGAAATATCTTTTGAAATAAAAAGATAACTGCAAAACCATTACTTTTGCAATGGGAAAATCACATTTTTAACTTTGAAATTGTCACATGCTAACATTTTAAACCTCGAAAGTATTTCACTAGCACTTAAAACCTTCAAACTATTTTTACTAACACTTTAAACCTTGAAACTACCTCCTACATTTTTTTCCGCCATAAAATTCACTACAAAATAGTTACGGGAAAACTGACTGAATTTCTGACAGGATCTTAATCCGTCAAAAATTATCGACAGTAATCTGAGGTATTTTTGACGGATATTCGATAAAATAGTTCTATCGGAATTCCTTTTGAAAATATATAAATTGATAAAATAGTTTGAATTTTGAAAATTCCAACGTAAAATTTACTACAAGAAATTTACCGACAAAAGGAATTCCGATACTATAGTTCCGTCAAAATTTTTTAACGGTATAAAGTGTTAGAAAAATTCTAACGGTAATCCGACGGATTTCCAATACTATAGTTCCGTCGAAATTTTTTTAAAATTCAAACGATTATATCAACTTATATATTTTCTAACGGATTTCTAACGTTTACTCAAAAATTGTCCGACAGACCATTAACGTAAAATTTCCGTTAGAAAATATATAAGTTGATATAATCGTTTGAATTTTAAAAAAATTCTGACGGAACTATAGTATTGGAAATCCGTCGGATTACCGTTAGAATTTTTCTTTAGAAATTCTGTTAGTTTTTCGATAACTATTTTGTAGTAAATTTTATGCCGAAAAAAATATAGGAGGTAGTTTCAAGATTTAAAGTGTTAGTAAAAATAATTTGAAGGTTCTAAATGCTAGTGAAATACTTTTAAGCTTTAAAGTGTTAACATGTGATACTTCCAAGATTAAAAATATGATCTTTTCCTTTTGCAATACAGAATAAGTGTATTAATTTATTGCTTGACTAATCTGTTAAAATCACTATTAACTATTCACAAAATTTTGTGAACTTTACTTTTCCGTCATCTTCACTACACTTAGGGTTCGACTGGTTTAAACGCAGCGGTTGCGGTTGTGGGTGCGAGAGTTTGCGGAAGTGGGTGGTTGCGTTTATAAGCGTTATTAAGCGATTTACACGACTGGTATAAAAATTAAAAATGGATGCGTTTGCAAAATATTTCTGACTAGTTGATAGTGGTTGCAGTTGCGGTTTAGTATTAAATATATAAAATATACTTATAACATATAATTTCTATAAGAAAAAAAATTGTATTAATATAATAAAATTTAGTTCTAAATAAATTATAGAATAAGTAAAGTTAAAAATATTTTTTTATATATAAAATATATTTTTATAAAGTATTTAAGATTTTAATATCATAATATTTGATAAGAGACATAAAATTTTGTTTTTTTAAAATTTTTTTGTAAATTTTTATTAGTATTATAGATTTAAAAAAATAGAAACAAAAAATTAACCAACCGCAAACCCAAACGTTACCTGTAAGGAGCTTTTGAAATAGAGAGATTATAAGCGGTTCAAAGCAATTTATAGCGATTTACATGATTGGTGTAAAACGCTTGCGCCCGCAACCGCCCGCAAACGTAGCGTTTGCGGATATTTGCGGGTGAACCAATCAAGCCCGTAGTGCAAATATTTATTTATTCTCTCAATTGGTCAATAAACAAGCATCAAATTAGGAAAAAGAGGCGCCAAGGAATTGTGTCACATTAATTAACACAAACTATAAAAAGCAAATCAAAACTTGAACCACCCGATGTTCCGAGTCAAACTCGCCCATGTCCATCCCAAAACAATCCACATGTCGTCTTCACATAACACCTCATCTCAAATACATTTGTCAATTCTCTTATATATACCTAAGTCCCTCAACCTCAACTAAATTAACTAACTTATCTCATTATCAATCAACAGAGAGAAGAGCACTAAAAAAATGACAAGCTTCGCGGCCGTCTCAGCTTCCCTCCGCATCAGAGGACTCATCACAAGAGCTTCCGTCCCAAAAAGACTCGTCCATGTAATCCATTTTATTTTTTCGTCTGTATCAATGACAATGATCATATATTAATACGTGTAACTAATCTTAGTGACCACTAATTCTTTAAATAAATAATTATAGGGAAGTACGAGGAAAGAAGCCTCTGTCTGTGACAAAGCCACCGAGGCTCAACAAAAGGTATCATCCTATATAAATAACTTAGGTCTCAAATGTTTTAAAACATCAAGTTTTACGTTTGTATATGCGTCCAATTTTATTTTACTTTTTTGTACATTTTAAGTAATTATAATTTTTTTTTTTTTTTTTTTTTTTTTTTTTTTTTTTTTTTTTTTTTTTAATACCATTGGGTTTTCGGTTTGTGTTTAACATTTAATACCAAATAGATTTTCAAAATTGTTAATTTTACTAGAAAATACTCCTTTCATTTCTAATTGTTTGCATGTCTAGGATTTTCACAGATTTTTTAAAATTTATAGAAAATATAATTTCAATCTTGTATTTATTAACTATTTTTGATAAAAAAAATAAAACAGAATTAAGTAAAAAACATAATAAAAAATATAAAGCTAATTTTTCATAGAAAATTGAGAAATAGTATATTTTTTTAAAAAAAAAAATTAAAAATATAAACAATTAGGATTAGAGGGAGTACATGCAAACGTAAAGGCAAATACAAACAAACAAAAAAAATAGAGCAAAAAGTTGGTTTCGTTTCAAACTATATGTTACAAATGATTCATATAACCAAAATAAACTTGGTGATGTAGGTGGCGAAGAAGGCAGACGAAGGAGCACAGACTATCTCGGATGCGGCTGGTAACTTGAAGGATAAGGCAAAGAACACTGCAGAGGAGGCTTGGGATAAGGTGAAGGACACAACAGAGAAGATCAAAGATACAGTCACTGGAAAAACCGAGGAAACCAAGGAGTCCATTAAAGCCACAGCCAAGACCGTCGAGAGAAGCATGAACACAAAGAATCTCAAATAATAACATACTATAAATTTAAGACTTTCACTATATCAAATAAGATGTTATTTACTTATAGTTTGTTTCAATCTGTTCACACTTCCGGTTTATATTAAGAAAACGTATTACTTTATTCGGTACGAATAAATCTGGTTATGATCATATATAAACTCATTCTTGTGTTTTTTTTTAATAAGATTAAATGGCTGTTTGTTTGCTCATTCGGATGGTTCATCCAGATGGAGATGAGAACTGATATTGTTTAGTGCTAAAAATGAAGCATCTTAATCGAGCATCTCGATGAATCATCTAGAAATGAGTTTTTAAATCTAGGCAAAATTTCAAGATCCATCTGAATGATCCAAATTAGATCATTTGGATGAAAATGATTCATCCCAAAATAACAAATGACAAATATATCCATAACTTAAAATATTTGTTTTGTTGATATAATCTGATATATATATATTTATATAGTTTTACGGATTGTGATTTTACGGATTGTGATTTTAGTTTTTAACCAAAATTGTGATTTTACGGATTTGGCGGGAAAATGTTATTTTCGAGATTTTACGGTTTTGGTGGGAAAACATCATTTTGCATTTTTTACCAAATTGTGATTTCACGGTTGTGACGGAAAAATGTAATTCCGAGATTTTGTGGTTTTGGCGGGAAAATATAATTTTCGAGATTTTACGGTTTTGATGCCTTTTTGCGTTTTTTTTTTACCAAAATTGTGATTTCACGGGTTTGGTGGAAAAATGTAATTCCGAAATTTTACGGATTTGGAGGGAAAACGCTAATTTGAGTTTTTTTTTTACCAAAATTGTGATTTCACGGTTTTGATGGGAAAATGTAATTCCGAGATTTCATGGTTTTGACAGAAAAATATAATTCTGATATTTTGCGATTATGGCGAAAAAATGTAATTCCGAGATTTTACTGTTTCCCGCAAAAAAAAATTTATTTCACAATTTTGACAGAAAAGTTAGAGAGAAAACGTCATTTCGTGATTTTTTCGCAAAAAAATCTTGATTTCACAATTTTGACAAAAACGCAATTTCAAGATTTTGCGGTTTTGGCAGAAAAAATCATATTACGATTTTTGGATTTTAATTTATGTTTTCATGTGACCAAAATCATAAATCTTAAAAATAATAATTAAAAAATTAAAATAAATATGGTTTTGGATTGTGATTAAAAATATAATTAGATTAAAGTTTGGACATTTTTATCATTTTCTTAGTAAAAACATTTAGATAGAGAAGTAGATTTATAAAAATTAAGGAAGAAATTTGGATTTTAATTTATAAGTTTATATAAATTTACGTGAGCAAAATTAATTTATAAATGTCAAATATAAGAATTTGAAAATTATATTAGTTGTAAATATATTTTGAATCAAGAATTAAAATTAATATGGTTAAAATAAGATTAAAAATATGATTAGATTAAAGCATGGACATTTTAGTCATTTTTGTCAAAAACCATCTGGACGGAGACGGAGATGTAGGGACTGTTCGTTTTGCCATTTAGATAAATCATCGAAATGAATAACCAAAAGTAGAAACGAACAACATTCAGATGAATCATCTAGATGGAGTATCTGGATGAATCATTTGAAAAAGATGATTGATGAGCAAACAAATAGCCCCTAATATGATACATTTTGTAAATCACAATAAAAAATGATCATTGGCCAACGAGAATAAATGGTGCATTATGTTTTGGGTTATTGGATATTTTGAACTCATAGTGTATGTATGATATGTTGTTCTCAAATGGGAATATGTGTGATTTACTGGAAAAATACTAAAGAAAAAGCCTAAAATTCACAGGTTCAAATGACACTTGGTAGAGAATCATAATACTCTTATCCCTTGTCTGAAAAAATGTGCGGATCTAAGCCTAGAACTTCTTAGTCATTAAAAGAAATAATAATGTGTGATTATTTGTGTATTTAGTTGTATAACTACAAATACAGCAGTAATGAAAATGAAATATAAAAAATATTGCATGCTAGTATCTCTGGTTCCTATCGAAGGAAATATACGGCCTAGACGCTGAACCTCTTAATCAACAAAAAAAAAGTAAAAAAATTATCGAGTTGCTTCCATGATTTTTCCTTATTCTTTTAATTTGTTCAAAAACATAACTAAGACGCATATTTTCTGATTTTCCTTTTATTTTGTAGAATGGCTGCAAACAGTAGTTATATACAACTAAGATTAATTTTGACCAAAAAAAAATAAAAATCGGATCAACATTTTTTCATGGAATTTAACAACGAATACAATTTGGAAAAACTGGTAAATGATGATGTGTTTTGTTTTCGGTTTATTTTTAGATTTTGTTTTCTTATAATTTTGACATTTTTTTTTTTTGTGTGGCTCCGAGTTTTTAGGTATTGTTTAGCTACATTGGATGTATGATGTATTTTTACCTTTTGAAGTCTTGCTTGTGTAAATGGAAGCAATGAATCTAAAAATAGGATTTAAATCAGAAACAAAAATGATGCGAAAGCTCGGTATACTCCTACTTAGAGCAACTCCAAGCATAACACCAAATTTGGTGTTTCAATTTTTTTTCATCTCTAAACACAACAACAAATTTTTCACCAAAAATAATATTCTCTATTATTATATTATTGCATTTAAGATTCTTTATATTTTTAATAGTTTGATAAATACTAATTATTTTTAACTGATTAATTTAAGTTAAAATATAAGATTACAATCAATTGTGACAAAAAATAAATTATAATCAATAAGTTAAAAAATGGACTATAAATTACATTTTGCTAATTCTGAACATAAGTTTTCAGTTAATGCGCTTTGAAGTTTAATATGAGCTTTCCAGTCCTTGATTTGCTTGTGTCGAGCTAATAATTCTTGAAATCGAGCATCATCATCAGCCGCTATCTCAACTTATGCAGTTGGAACTTTGACTCGTTCTTCAATTGTTGCATCAAGATCACATTCTTCCTCTATGATCATATTATGTATTATAATATATCATGTAAATCTTTCTTACTCCAAAGCGTGCTGGTCTGGCCACAATTGCAAATCTTGACTCCGATACACCGAATGCACTTTTTACATGCTTTTTACCTCTTTGAAAATATTTTTTTTTTGTACCACATGAGTCGTGAATTGTTTGAACAAAAGTAGACCATTTTAGATATATATCATCAGCTAGATAATAACCCATATTATATTTTTTCTTATTAATAACATAATTAACGAGTAGAGCAGTTCTTTCAGCTAGATTAGCAAAAAGAAAAGACGCCACTAACATATTAATATCATTGTTAGATTATGGTAGACCAAAATATACATGGCAAATCCAAAGATCTTCATTGGCAACGACCTATAGAATAATAGTGGAAAATCCATTACGACCAACATATTGTCCTCCCAAGCTGTTGGGCAGTTTTTCGTGTTTTCAATGCATACAATGTAAACTACCCAACATACTTGGAAATCCTCGTGATATAATCCTAGGAAGCATCAAAACATAAGGACTTGGAGATGGTGATGGACAAGGTGTGGTGATCGAGGCAGGAGCTAGGAAAACAGCTTTAGGAGTCAAGAATTATTACGGATTAAGAATATACACTACACTAATGGAGTCTTGCTACATCCGGTAAAGACTTAAGAGGATCACTCGAGTATTATGGGTTGTGTCAAGGCCACACCAGTCAAGATACACACTCGAGACGGCTAGTGCATGACCGTATGATCCACTTGCGCTCTTTTCCTTCATCTCCGGTTTTTCCCAAGTGGTTGTCCGAGATAAGGTTTTTAACGAGGCTTGTGGCTCATGCGTCATCTATGCCATCTCTAGTCCGATCCACACTTAGGTCCGTTTACATCATTTAGGCGTGACCCTTATCTCTATTCTTTCTATCTTTATTTCCTCATTTGAATTGAATGTTGTGTGTTTAATTTATGCATGGTCCGAGTGTGAGTTCACGAGGCATGTCTTTCTTTTCTTCTCTTCTCTTTATATTCTGGTCGAAACTATTATGTAATCTATCTATAGTTTATCAATCAAAAACCTTTACAAAATTTTAAATCATTGTCTACATGTTTTCGAGTGATTCGAATAATTGGGGACTCTTAGACTTATCAAGAGGTTTTTCTGCGACTTCTTGTGGCGTCATTCGATCCATTAAACTTCCAGGTTCTCAGTAATTGGGTCTGGAATCAGTTATTCATCTTCTTAACTTCACGGTGTTGATATTGGGGTGAGATCCTCCTCCCAGGATCATATCAAGTGGTATGAGAGCCACATCGAGAAGTTAAGTGATTTTCGTACGATTTTGTTTGAATTTACTTAAAAATTGGCTTGTGATAAAATCGTGAAACCAATTGGATCGGAACCTAGGATGAGTCTAATATTTGTTAAAATTAGTTTCGGAATTTTCTGATGTGTTTTGATAATTTTTTATGACCGATCATCTTCCACAGTCCCGATTAGGGTTCATCAGATAGTTTGACATATCAAGAGTTATTTTTGTGTTCTTATGCTTTAGGACCGATTTGATTATCAAAAGGACTCTTTACTGGTGTATTTTTGTGTTGTTTTTCAGGAAGAGATGAACGATCTTGATGAAGAAACACTCAGCAACCACAAGAAGCTTCAAGTTGAAGCGTTAACTCCAAGGATCAATCAAATGATGAATGGTGAAATCAATTCGCTTTGTCCAGGGCATGTACCAGATCTTAGCAGTGAGACTAGAGGACAACCAAGAAGAGATTCACTCATATCTAGAAAAACTTTCAGTTTTCAGTCCAAGGTCGAGGAGCAAAAGCAACGAGAAAATCTGTTCCATTCACGGTGTCATGTTCTAGGGAAATTTTGCAGCCTCATTATCGATGGAGGTAGTTGTACTAATGTGGCAAGTGAATATATGGTTGAGAAGCTCAGATTGAAGGTCATGGATCACCTAAAACCGTATCATATTCAGTGGCTCAATGAAAGTGGAGAAATGAAAGTCAAGCAACAAGTTGTTGTGCCTATTGTTATTGGAGGTTACAAGGATGAAATTCTATGCGATGTGTTGCCTATGGAAGCAGGTCATATACTCCATGGAAGACTGTGACAGTTTGATAGAAGAGTTAAGCATGAGGGTTTCACTAATAGATACTCTTTTGAGTTCAAGGGAAGAAAACCATGTTAGTTTCGATGACACCTCAAGAAATTTACCAAGATCAGATTCGGTTGAAGACTAGAGCTGAGACCATAGCTAATAAAGAGAATGAGAATGTCATCAACACCATCTTGAACAAGGAAGAACCGCCTCAAAAAGTTTAACAAGCTCCAAGCCGAGAATCGCCTAAAGAAGCAACAACACGTGCATTAAGAGGATTCACCCAAGATGAAGCAGTTCTGGTCCACTATCAATTACTTAGAGCTGAAGAAATTATTGAGTTCAATGAGAAACCACCCGAGGCTTCACCACCAATCAAGACCCGAGGTAACTATCTAGACTCTCAAAAACGAATGAGAGCTAACTTGCTTTCTTTTGGTGCAGATTGTACAATTGGGAGTTCAATACCTTTTCATGGAAGAAAGAACATTGTGATTTCTTTGCCGCCTCATGAGGTATATCCAGATCAAACTCATTTCAAGGGTAAGCAAGAAGGTAAGTTAACTTCTTTGCTATGCCTGGAAAGGTTGAAGAAACTAAAACTTTTGATTTATCTAAAGCATTTTTTTAACAATGATAAAATGTCTTTTGCTACTAACCTTGCACCGGTGCCACCGAGTGAGTTTACCAAACTTTTGCATGATGTATTGATATGCCTCTATTTTACACCATTTTAGATGACATTTCTCATATAGATTCTTGTGTTTTCATTTCATAATTAGAGTTTAGGAGCATATATTTGCATGTTTTATTGTTTTTTTAGGTTTTGGAATGAGTTATGCAACAAGAGAGGTCATTTGGATTCAAATAAGAGAAATGATGATGAAGAACCATTCTAAAGTGTCTCAAAGATCGACTCATACGAAGGCCTTACATTGAGATTCAGATCTAGAGTCCTTAATGAAAGTTATAGACAATTGAGTTAGCTTTCTAATGGAGGTGGTCTTGAGTGATTTGAGTCAGTGGTTAGGGAGATATATCAAATTTAGTGAAGATCTGTACAGTCCAGCGGGATGCTTCCACGAGATCGCGTGCCCGCTGAAGTTTCGACAAAACCTCCTGGCATCCTGGCGAGATGAAGCAGCGGGATTGTGTGCCCGAGACCAGCCAGCGGCCAAAACCAGCGGGATCGTGTGCCCGTGAAGTTCCAGCGAGATGAACCAGCGGCTTGGAGCACCCGGTGAACCGGACCTGAGTACTCTATTTTCGTTTTAAACCAGATTTAATTCAATGTTGGTTATGTGTTGAACCAATTTAAGAGCTCTCCCTATAAATACTCTAAACCTAATTAGGGAGAGGGGATGCTTGTTTTTCTCTTAGATCTCTCTTAGCCCCTTTAAGCTTTTGCTAAGGCTCTTTGTATGAATTTGAGATTTTCAAGTATCAAACCTTCTCTTCTTCCTTAAATCTTTCAATTATTCATCTTATAGTTATGATTATGCAAAGAACAATCTATTTCTTTTGTGTTTTCATGGCTAAGAGTGAGTAGTCTTTTAAAGCTTGAGGGTTGAGGAAGATTTAGGGTGATTGAGAGTTGATTAGTGGAGTATAGGTTTAGTTTATGATAGATCCTTGCTTATTAGGAGTTCCTAATGCTAGATTAGCCTTGATCAAGTTGATTTAGAAGATTGGCATTTTCACGCCCACAAGGTGTTCGATAAAATGCTTAATTGATCTTAATAAGTGCTTAGCATGCTTAGCTCATGGGAATGATTGATTAAGATGTTAGGTGGCTAGTTAGACTTGTTATTAATGCTCTTTGGTTACATAATTGCTAACGGAAGTTATTGATGATTGTGTGATTAGAGTAGTGATTAATGTCATGGAAATGAATTAATCAAGTTTAGTGTTTAAGGCCTAAGGATTAACTTGTTTAAGTTGTTAGATGCTCCACTAGTTCACAATTAGTCACCCTAAGTTAAATCCCTCTATCCCGAAAGCTTGTTTTCATTATCTAAAGTTTCAAATCATTTTAATTGTTTTCTCGTTTATCTTATTGTTTTATTTTGTATATTGCTACTTAAATCTTTGACTTCTATGTGCTTAGATTGAGTTGAAACTTGTATTTTTGGTGTGCTATTCTTGTTTCTCCGTGGAATCGACCCTTAAGTGCTACGCACAAAAGGTTTACTTGATAGACCGGTGTAAAAACCATTTATCAATTTGGCGCCGTTGCCGGGGAAACAAGCAATTAGCCATTAGGATTTGATTTTAATTCGAGACTAAGCCTTTATTTTTTTTTTTTTGCATATGGTTAAGTTCATACATCTAGTTGAGATGATAAATTTTCTTTGGTTTATGGTTACTAACTTGTCTTCTTTAATTCTCTTATGCCTTACAAGGTACCCAAATAAGAAGAAGAGAAATAGAGAAACAAGATCATTTGAAGCGTTGGATATAGTAAAAGAAAGAAGCAATTCTCAAGCTCCACAACCTCAAACGTCAAGATCAAACCCGGCAAATGGTCAAAAGAGCGAAGCAACAATAGCAAGCTTTGATGTTCCTCATTATCATGAGTCGAGATATGGAATTCAACCTCCTCCAATAGAAGCCAATGCTTATGAAATCAAGACAAGTTTGATTAGATTGATTGAAGGCTCTAAGTTATTGGGACTAGCAATGGAGAATCCCTATGATCATTTGGACTCCTTTGAGAGGTTGTGTAGCACGTTTAGGATTGGTGGTGTGCCCGAAGATAGTATCAAGCTTATTTTGTTTCCATTTTCTCTTGGAGAAAAAGCAAGCAAATGGGAGAGAGCTATACCATCTCATTTAGTCAATTCTTGGGATGATTGTAAAAAGATTTTCCTTCTAAAGTTCTTTTGTCCTTCAAGAACCGCTCGATTGAGGATGGACATCTTAGGTTTCAATCAAGGAGATAATGAGTCATTTTATGAAGCTTGGGAGAGATTGAAAGGGAATATAAGAGCTTGTCCTCATCATGGATTCTCCAAGGAGTTAATTTTGGGTACTTTTTATCGGGGTCTCATCCCACAATTCCAATTGGCCCTTAATACCGCGAGCAATGGTAAATTCTTGGGGCAAGACATTGAAAGTGGTGAGATACTTGTTGAGAACCTAGCTCAAAGTATTGGTAGGTATGAAGAAGACTATGCTTGGAAAACAAAAGATAGAGATGGTAGTAATGGAAAGTTTGATGAGTTGAATGCAAAGTTTGATAGGATCTTAAAAGAGAGCCAAAGATTAGCTTATTCTTGCGAAGGGTATGATGGATGCCAAAAACATCAAATGGAAAGAAATGTACAAGAAGATTTTGTTCAAGAACATCCTATCAACTCCAACTACCAAGTTACTCATCAAACGCAAGGAACTCAACACTTTCAAGGGCAAGAGAGCTCATCTACTCAATCACCCTCTCAAGAAAAATGAAGTCAAGAAATTGCTCCAAATGATACTAAAGGGGCAAACCAAGAGTAATGCGGATTTTAGTGAGATGTTTATTGAGATGCATAACAAGATAGATGGAATCTACAATGAGCTTAATGGTAAGATTGGGGGTTTAGCCTCTCACATGAAGACCGTTGAATTACAAGTTGCACAAGTCATCTCCTCTTCTAATAAGCTCAATGGAAAATTTGAGAATCTTGCATCTAATGTGAACTCTCTTCATCACCAAATCAATCAACCCACCTCCGCCACAAAAAGGCTAATAGAAGAGTATTGCAATGTCATTTCGTTGAAGTATGAAGGAGAAGTTGAAACTCAACCAAAGACCACGTCAACGAGCCAATTCGACGCGAATGAGAAAGTCATTAAGGAGATTGTTAGACCCTTCTTGTCTCCAAATAATGAACACACAGTTGTTGAGTGTGATAAAGAGGTGAAGAAAAGCACCAAAGGAAGGAGCCACACGTCCAAGAGGGTTGTAGAGAAGGGAACCCCTAAGGAGGATGATATGGTTGACAAAGTGGAAGAAAAATTGCCATCACTTGGGAAATTTGACTACTATTATGGGGTTTTGGATGGAAATTGTCTTGGTTCTCTATTTGCAAATACAAATGAGATATCCAAGGAATACAAAGAGGCCAACCCACCCCCACCAAAGAAAAACCTCAAGAACATAGAGAAGAAGAAAGTGGATGCCACAAAGAAGGACAAATATGTGTCAAATGAGCTCAAGTCTTCCCCTATAATAACCTTGCACCCATGGAGACGGATCGATGATACAATTGAGTTTAAAGTCAAGTGCAAAGGCATATCTAAGCCTTTTGCAATGGTTAAAGCGGTAATTACCTCGGAGTTGAAGAAGAAGGGTCAATATGGTATTGAAGAGCTCATGAAGAAGGTCATCACACTCACATTCAAGGACCTACCAAGGAGTTCCACAACTCCTCGTCTCAATCCTCTCCCTAAGGTTCCCGACTAGGGCCAAGGTATGGTCCTTTTTCTCCCTTGTATATACCATTTATTTTTGTTTTCTATGTTATTCGTTTTGCCTTTTGTGTGTTTTTGTCTCTTTCTTGAATTTTATTTCACACCGGGACGGTGTGAAGTAAGTTTGGGGGAGAGACCCGTCTCTAATCTTGTGTTTTGTGATCTTATTTTTCTTTTTGCATACTTGAGTCTCATGCATTCATCTATGTGCATAGAAAAAGAAAAAAAAAAAATTTGAAAATACAAAAAGAAACATGTAGTTTTGCATTTGCATATTGCCTCTAAGATTGAGTCTAAAAGCATATAGGTTCGTGTTTACATATGAAATGCAATGGGGATATTTGCCTTGTTGAAGTTCAAATTTTGGATTGAGATCGAAGCCCTTGTTCATGGTTACTTGATGCATGATTTCAATCTTGAAAAGCCGGAAAATCCATCATTGGACCCTTTCCTCTTTCGAAAATCTCGATCATTGTGAGCTTTGCATGATTTTCATTACAACTCTCTTTATTATTGGACATAACTTGAATCTAATTTTTTGCTTAGGGAGTTAAAATTCTTGTTCATGGGTTTCCATAGACACATTCGAGTTATCTTATACCTATTTTACCACCTTTGCTAACTCGAATGGCCATCCTCATCTTTAAGATGGTTTCCCCACCTTCACCCTAACCATTTTCTTTCAAACCATGCATTGATTTTGATTAAGTGAGGTCTCTTGTTTGCTTTCATTTGCAAAATCCCTAGAGAAGGTGATCGACAAGTCCTCTCTTCCATTAGACTAAGAATGTAATTGTGGCTTAGGAATGGTTGGTGATCTTTGATAGGAAATAGTCATTAGAATGAAGGAAAAGTGTGGTAAGCCCAAAAAAGAGTCTTGTATATATAAAAGCTTCTAGAGAACACCTATGAAAAGAAATAGTTGCTCAAATGTGAAAAAGAAAAGAAAAATGAATAGTGCTTTCTCCCTATAGTTGAAAAGTTCATAAAAGGAAAGAGAGAGCACCAAAAAAAGAGGAAAAGAATGATTAAAGATCAATGAGCATGTGTTTGTATATGAAAAAGTTCTCTAGCTAGCCAAAAAGGAAAAGAAGAGACTCGGGTTAAAGTCCTTATAAAGATTGAAGCTCATTGCTTGGGTGACTAAGGGGTTTGGGATAAGATGTTCAAGCCATTGTTTAGACATAGGGATTGAGGTTCATAATTTAAATGCCTAAGAGTTTTGGGGAATAAGATGTTCAAGTCATGGGATAGACATAGATAAATAGATGAAGACATGAGAATGGGTAGGATCATGGAAGAGAGTCTTGTACCAACATTTGGTCACATTCTCCATTGCTTTTGCGAAGTGACTTGCAATTTGTTTGGAGATAAACCACAAACACCATTGAACCTCCTCTTTTCCACATCTAAACCCTTGTTATACCTAGCCAAATGAACTTGATTGAGATTCCCTTAGCAAGACCGCACTTAATAGCTAAATGAATGTGAAGAGTTGTCTTGAGATTGATTGCAAGTTTGCTTTGGTTTCGAGTATGATTAGAGAGTTGGATTGATATGATTATGGCGAAGTACGAAAGAGTAAAGTGTTGAGTTTTGCATTGTTTAATTTTGTTTAAGGACTTTGCGTTGAATCCATTTTCGAACTTTGAGGTTTTAAATCACGTTTTCAAGCCTTTCTTCTACTTGTCTCTTGTGGTTTGCTTGAGGACAAGCAAGAGATAGTTTGGGGGAGTTGATATGCCTCTATTTTACACCATTTTAGATGAAATTTCTCATATAGATTCTTGTGTTTTCATTTCATAATTAGAGTTTAGGAGCATATATTTGCATGTTTTATTGTTTTTTTAGGTTTTGGAATGAGTTATGCAACAAGAGAGGTCATTTGGATTCAAATAAGAGAAATGATGATGAAGAACCATTCTAAAGTGTCTCAAAGATCTACTCATACGAAGGCCTTACATTGAGATTTAGATCTAGAGTCCTTAATGAAAGTTATAGACAATTGAGTTAGCTTTCTAATGGAGGTGGTCTTGAGTGATTTGAGTCAGTGGTTAGGGAGATATATCAAATTTAGTGAAGATCTGTACAGTCCAGCGGGATGCTTCCACGAGATCGCGTGCCCGCTGAAGTTTCGACAAAACCTCCTGGCATCCTGGCGAGATGAAGCAGCGGGATTGTGTGCCCGAGACCAGCCAGCGGCCAAAACCAGCGGGATCGTGTGCCCGTGAAGTTCCAGCGAGATGAACCAGCGGCTTGGAGCACCCGGTGAACCGGACCTGAGTACTCTATTTTCGTTTTAAACCAGATTTAATTCAATGTTGGTTATGTGTTGAACCAATTTAAGAGCTCTCCCTATAAATACTCTAAACCTAATTAGGGAGAGGGGATGCTTGTTTTTCTCTTAGATCTCTCTTAGCCCCTTTAAGCTTTTGCTAAGGCTCTTTGTATGAATTTGAGATTTTCAAGTATCAAACCTTCTCTTCTTCCTTAAATCTTTCAATTATTCATCTTATAGTTATGATTATGCAAAGAACAATCTATTTCTTTTGTGTTTTCATGGCTAAGAGTGAGTAGTCTTTTAAAGCTTGAGGGTTGAGGAAGATTTAGGGTGATTGAGAGTTGATTAGTGGAGTATAGGTTTAGTTTATGATAGATCCTTGCTTATTAGGAGTTCCTAATGCTAGATTAGCCTTGATCAAGTTGATTTAGAAGATTGGCATTTTCACGCCCACAAGGTGTTCGATAAAATGCTTGATTGATCTTAATAAGTGCTTAGCATGCTTAGCTCATGGGAATGATTGATTAAGATGTTAGGTGGCTAGTTAGACTTGTTATTAATGCTCTTTGGTTACATAATTGCTAACGGAAGTTATTGATGATTGTGTGATTAGAGTAGTGATTAATGTCATGGAAATGAATTAATCAAGTTTAGTGTTTAAGGCCTAAGGATTAACTTGTTTAAGTTGTTAGATGCTCCACTAGTTCACAATTAGTCACCCTAAGTTAAATCCCTCTATCCCGAAAGCTTGTTTTCATTATCTAAAGTTTCAAATCATTTTAATTGTTTTCTCGTTTATCTTATTGTTTTATTTTGTATATTGCTACTTAAATCTTTGACTTCTATGTGCTTAGATTGAGTTGAAACTTGTATTTTTGGTGTACTATTCTTGTTTCTCCGTGGAATCGACCCTTAAGTGCTACGCACAAAAGGTTTACTTGATAGACCGGTGTAAAAACCATTTATCATGTATATATAGGTAAAGATCATCGAAGCAAGCGGGCCTCTTCAAGTTTGACTACAAAGTTAAGTTTGTCAAGAACTCAATCTCGTCCTTTACTCGAAAGGATTGCCAACTGAAGTTCATGAAATATTATTTGATACTGGATTCTCTGTGGGGTTTATTTTTGAATGTTATTATAAAGCTATCGTTCAAGTAGGCATTTATGTGTTGGTTTTTTGGTGTTATATACGTCCTTATGTTGTATTGATTTGATATTTTTCATGTTCATATGGTGTAACTCCTCCCCCTCAAATGGAGTTTGAGATTTTTAATATAATGAATAGGTTTAACCAAAAAAATAGTTTGCTCGAAGCATTTTCTCGGTCACGGTTGATAACTATATGACCCGGAATCGATCCACCATGGAAATCTCCCGAGTGAAATAGGTTTTGAGTGACAAGAAAATTGTTGTTTGCAATAATTTGTGCTACTACATTTTTTACTATATCATCGTAATAGTCATTATCCGAAGATGAAAAAGAAGAAGATGGTATATGAGATGAACTACCGTAGTTAATTCACTATTATAAGGAGAAATATAAAATGTTGAAAAATGGAGAAATAGAAGATGATGGTGATATTCATCTTATTTTCCAAACATGGTACCCATTTTGTAGTGTAAACAAATCAATCTTAGCCATTGAATTTTTTTGGCTCAGATATAACCGTTGAATTGATTAGTCACTTCACATCTTTTATCATTTATTAAATCTCAAAATACGAATCAATCACTTAGTGTCCTGCACGGAGCTCTAGCTGTTAAGGAGAGGTTACAAACAAGAGGACTTTACTCAGACATGACATGTGTATCCTGTAATTTGGCTCCAGAAACTATTTGCCATGTCCTCTTCACTTGCCCAGTGGCTCGAGAAGTCTGGAACGAAGCAAAACTACCTATTCCTAGAGGTGGTTTCTCAAACTCATCAGTTTTCTTGAACATCCATCACTTAGTGTCCTGCACGGAGAAAGCCTCGTTAGACCCTAATATCCGCAGAACTCTCCCTTGGATTATTTGGAACATTTGGAAAGCAAGGAATATTCTAACCTTTGAAAAGACCAGATCTTCCCCAAATAGCATAGTGCTGAAGGCTTCTGATGAAGCAGAGGAGTGGTACGCTGCCAATTCAAACCACGATCATTCTCTGACACAGCAACAAACATTGGATTGTAGACGTTGGCGACCTCCTTGCCAAGATTTCAGCAAATGTAATGTGGGAAGCGCCTGGTTGTATGTGTCTCACAGATGTGGTGTAGGGTGGCTACTCCGTGACATTAAAGGTATGAGTCTCTTTCATAGTCGGAGAGCCTTTTCTTCCATTCAATCACAATGACAAGCAGATCTGATGAGCCTATTGTGGGCGGTGGAGAACCTTGGGAATATGAAACAACGAAAAGTGATTTTTGAAATTTCTTCTCACCTTGCCATGGAGGCGTTTGGTGACACCAGTAGATCTAACCCATATGGCGAATTGGTGGCCAAAATTCATCAATTACTACTCAAATTTGATGAATGGAAGCTCTTGATCTCTCACGAAGATTGTAACATCCCAGCTCCTCTTATAGCTAGGAGTGTGACAGATGGGGGAAGATCCCAATCCTATATAGCACAAGGAGCCCCTAGGTGGTTGCTGCCCCAAATCCAGCTTGAAGCTACTGCAATCCTTGGTCGAAGGTGAAGAATGGAGAAGACGATCGGCACTCATTTCTCGTTCCTTTTTGCTTTTTGGGCTGCTGGACCTATCCTCTCATTTAGATTCTTGTTTCTTTTATTTCAGTTTACTTCTTTTGCTTTTTATGTCCTTTTTGTTGTGGGCCTTGTTGGTTTTTTGTTTCAGGGTTTAGCCCTTTAATGAAACTTTTTATCTGCGGAAAAAAAAATACGAATCAATCTAAACCGTTCACTTTTTTCTCCTAAATCTAATCGTTACATTGACTAGTCACTTAACATCTTTTAAACAATTATTACTCAAAAAAAATACGAAATCGTTGAATTTATTTGACCTAGACCTAACCATTGCATTGATTAGTCTCTTCACATATTTTATCAATTATCAATATCTCTGACAAATATAAATCAATCTAAGCCATTGAATTTATTGGCCAAGATCTGACCCTCACTTTTGCCTTCACTTTTCTATCTAAATGTATACTACTCTTTGAATTATCACAATCCACACATCTTCAATTCATTTTTTACCACTAATAATTCTTCTAAAATGACTACATCTTGCAAGGCGTCATATTCTTTTGAAGAAGATAAACACTTATGTCTTGTATGTCTTGATGTTTTCCAAAATTTAATCATAGTGATAAACCAATCCGGGGGATCAGTTTTGGACAAGATTTCATACTGATTATGAAAAACTCATTTTCATAGTCAACCAAGACGAAGAAGATCTTTACAAATTCGAATGACAACAATTCTTGTAGTAGTGTTCAAGCTGAGGAGATGTATTAACCAGATTGAAAATAAGAATCCTAGTGGCGCTTCCGAGCAAGACATTGTAAGTATATATATGTATATACCTGGATTATTTGTACTTACTCCATCTTTATTAACATACTTGCCAACTTATTTACATTTTTTTTCTCTTGTAATATTAAATCAGTTAAACTCAACGAATATGTTATTAACATACGATGTCAAATACAATAAAAATTTCAGATTCGATCATATTTGGCATATCCTTAAAGATATTAAAATTTTTTTAAATAACCAAAGTAGTATAGCCGCTGCATTCCTAGAAGAAGATTGTAATGTTATGTCATCTCCATCATTCCAAGATGAGTCATCACCATCCGCTGGTATAAATTCATTCGATATAAATGTAAATAGTTAATGATGTGGAAATCAATAACAGGCTCAAGAAGAAGCTTCTCAAGATACATTCAAACATATTCATGGAGCCGATCCGGAACAAATAGAACAAGAAGACAAGTTCAAGGCTAATCAAGTGGAGACACGCGAATATCTTCATCAAACTGATTTCAAAGGGGTTTCTAAGAGAAATACTACAACCAAGAGCGTTTGAAGAAGTCATGAATTACACAATGTGAGTATATTAATTACTTTTAGACTCACAAGTGTTTTAGGTTTTTTTTTCAGGGTTTTACAATTTTATTTGAATTAGCCAAGTCCCAGCGTTGTACTGTCGAGTCTAGACAAGTAGTATTTTATTTTATTTCCTTTTCTTGTATAATTTCGGCAAAGAGAAGCTCTAAGCTGCAGAGCTATTTATAAAGCTCCTTCTCAGCTTTTAACACTCACATTTTGATTAATAAAATACCTAGTTTTATTGTAAAAGAAATCCCACCCGCTCCCTTTCTTCTTTGCGTGAGAAACGGTTGCACTACAAGAAAACTGGCGAGAAACTGACGGCCAAATCCGTCGGGAATCCGTCGGAATTGACCAATACCGACGGCTTTCCGACGGATACGTCCGTCGCTTCTATCTCGTCGGAAATGGAACATCCGTCGGAAATCCGTCGGACTTTCCGACGGATTTCCGACGGATAATATGAATCAGAAATCTGTCGGAAAGCCGTCGGTTTACGTGTTCCGGCGAGCCGTCGGAAATCCGTCGGTTTACGTGTTCCGGCGAGCCGTCGGGAATCCGTCGGTTTACGTGTTCCGGCAAGCCGTCGGGAATCCGTCGGTTTACGTGTTCCGACGAGCCGTCGGGAATCCGTCGGTTTTTACGGTTCCGTCAAACCGTCGGAAATCCGTCGGTATGGTCGTTTCATCAATCCGTCGGAAATCCGTCGGAATATTTGCCGTCGGAAATCCGTCGGAATATTCCGACGGATTTCCGACGGACTGGGTAAATTATAATAAAAAAAAAATTATTTAATAAATAATTATATATTCTGAATTTTAATTAAAAAAAAATTATTTAAATTTCAAAATAATATAATAAATATTTAAAAATATAGAAATGAAATAAATATTAATAGTAATAATTTAAAACAATTACAAAATTCATATTTTATATAATTAAAAATTAAAAAATTAATTCTCAAATATTGAAAAAAAAAAAAAAAAAAAAACCTTATAACATTATTTTATCCTAAAACTAAAATTACAAAATATAAATCTAATAATTTTATCCTAAAACTAACATTACAAACCTTAAACTAACATTAAAAACCAAAATCTAAATCTAACATTCCAAACCTAAAACTAAACATTATAGAAACATAAAATAAACATTTCAAACCTAAATCTAATTACAAAACCTAAATCTAACATTATTATCCTAAATCTAAAATTCCAAACTTAAATCTAACATTCAAAACTTAAATCTAACATTCGAAAATCTTAATATAACATTATTATCCTAAAACTAAAATTCCAAACCTAAATATGTTAATTGAAAACCTAAATCTAACATTCCAAAATATAAATCTAACAATTTTATCCTAAAACTAACATTATAAACCTTAAACTAACATTAAAAACCAAAATCTAAATATAACATTCCAAACCTAAAACTAAACATTAGAAACCTAAAAGAAACATTTCAAACCTAAATCTAATTACAAAACCTAAATCTAACATAATTATCCTAAAACTAAAATTCCAAACCTAAATCTAACATTCAAAACTTAAATCTAACATTCGAAAATCTTAATATAACATTATTATCCTAAAACTAAAATTCCAAACCTAAATATGTTAATTGAAAACCTAAATCTAACATTCCAAAATATAAATCTACCAATTTTATCCTAAAACTAACATTATAAACCTTAAACTAACATTTAAAACCAAAATCTAAATCTAACATTCCAAACCTAAAACTAAACATTAGAAACCTAAAAGAAATATTTCAAACCTAAATCTAATTACAAAACCAAAATCTAACATTATTATCCTAAAACTACAATTCCAAACCTAAATCTAACATTCAAAACTTAAATCTAACATTCCAAACCAAAATATGTTAATTGAAAACCTAAATCTAACATTATAAAATATAAATCTAACAATTTTATCCTAAAACTAACATTATAAACCTAATTCTAACATTGAAAACCTTAAATCTAACATTGCAAAATCTAAATATAACATTTTTATCCTAAAACTAACATTCAAACCTAAAATCTAACTTTGAAAACCTAAATCAAACACTCTAAAATCTAAATATAAGATTCCAAACCTAAAACAAAGATTCAAATCTCATCTCTAACTTCACAATAACTAAATCTAACATTCCAAAACTTAAAACTAACATTCCAAACCTAAAACTAACATTTATAACTTAAAACTAACATTTAAAACATAAATCTAACATTCCAAACCTAAATCTAACATTCCAAACCTAAATCTAACTTTGAAAACTTATAACTTCACCTAAATCTAACAATCACTCTCATTCACTCTGATTTTTCGAGTGAGGTCGCGCTTATAAACAGAATTTTCCGACGGAACGTCCGTCGGAAATCCGTCGGAATGTTTGAAATTATTTCGTAAAATTCAACTAACGCGGGAGACGAAAATGTTTGATTGTGCCAAAATTTCACTAATTCCGACGGATTTCCGACGGACTTTAGAAATAATTTCGTAAAATTCAACTAACGCGGGATACGAAAACGTTTGATTTTTGCGAAAATTTCACTTTCCGTCGGAAATTCGTCGGAAATTCCGACGGACTTGAGAAAAATATATATTATTTCTTTTGTCAGACAAACCTTAAAAACTAACACGTGTTTCTCTAAACCCGTCGGAAATCCGTCAGAAATTTCCGACGGATTTCCGACAGTTTGTGGTTTCGTGAGTTTTTTTCGATTCGTTTCAATTGAAATATGTTTGTTGTGTTGTTTATTAATGATTTCAATGATAAGTTTACAATATTCACCTCCGTGTATAAGAATTTATCAAAATTAAGATTTATACTTAGGAACTAGTAAACATTTAAGTTAAACTATATATTTCATTATGAAGAACTTTAGTGTAAATCATCCCAAAATCTTGAAAACAATAATTTAACCTAAATACTAAGTTTAAATTGTGTTATATCTAATAATCTTATAATATAATAAGTTGTTTGAGGTTTATTGTGTAAAATTTGTCAAAAAAGCCATGAAACCCCAAACCGTCGGAAATCCGTCGGAAATTTCCGACGGATTTCCGACGGTTTGTCCAAATCTGTCGGAAATCCGTCGGAAATTTCCGACGGATTTCCGACGGTTTGCGGTTTCATGGCTTTTTTTTTTTAACCGTTTCAATTGAATTGTTTTTGTATTATGTTATATTCATATTGGTTTGAATGATAAGTTTAGAATATATTAATCAAAATATCGATTGTCACTTAAGAACCGGTATTTAATTAATATTTATAATAATTTATAAATTCATATACTTGAAAAATAATAATATTCTTATTGTTTTTTAAAATAGAAAAAACATAAAACGTAAATATTAAATTATTCGAAATAAAAATTAAAACAACAGAAAATATTAAACATAAAGTGGTTTCTAACAAATAATTTAAAAAAACATAAAACTTAAATATTAAATTATTCGAAATAAAAATTAAAACAACAGAAAATATTAAAAAGTGGTTTCTAACAAATAATTAAAAAAAACATATATAAACAAGATCTAAGGTGGTGGTGGTGGGTATTGAGCCATGAATGCTTCCATCCTAGCCGTCATCGCTTGGTTTTCCTCTCTGAGTTGTTGCACCGTAGTCTCGAGTTCCTCCACTTTAGCTTCTAAATGTGGAGCGTGAGAACCTCCGTAAAAGCGTGACGTAATGGAGGATGAAGTATCGTCGGGAAGACCATAATACCGGCCTTTAGACCTCGGAATAGCCTGCGGAAGCAATAAAAAAGTTGACTAAAAATTGAAAATGAATTAAAACTTGAATAAAAAAAAAAAATTTACTTACCTCAAATACGAACTCGTTTTCCTTCTCCAAAGGAACTTCGGTTAGGGGAGGAGTTCCTTCAATGATTGGTTGAGAATTTAGGAACTCTTCACGCATCCTATTGACGTTCTCGACGATATCCAGAGTGACTTGATCGTGGATTACACCATCCTTGCCGGTGTGGACAGCTTGGAGCAATCTCAAATTAGATGGTTCGACACCATCTTCCCGAAACTGCATGCAAAATAAAGTAATTGAGTAAAATTTGTGAATCTTAAACTTAAAAAAAATTAATGAATGAAAATTGAAGGGATAAAAAAAAACTTACTAGTTCTTTTGCTTTCGTCGCCTTGCTCTTCGCACCTAGATTGTGCGTCGCTTTGCCCTTTCCTTTGCGATCGCTGTTCCGGGATGCAGAATGTTTTGCGGCGGATTCTCTGGTAGCCTCTTCAGTCCAGTAAGCGATGAACCCGTTAAATAGATCCGGGTTCGAAACCAAGTCCCTTGGCACATCATTCTGCTTCCACTTTTCTTTCCACTCGTTTATCTTCCATGAATACGCCCGTGCGCATTTTTTTATCGAATTCGCGTCTAACCGAAGCGGTTAAGTGGCTGTCCCACCTGAATTCTTGCTGCAAATTAAAAATAAGATGAATTTGAATAATTTAAAAAATTTAAATTCAATTTTAATAGAAAAAACAAAATAAATACATTACCGCAAATTGGCGAAACCACATATCCCTATCTTGGATCGGCATTGAGCTGTATGTTGGATATGGATGCTGAAGCATTCCTTGACACATTCGGTTGATTGACTTTGAGATCCCAGTGTGCGATTGGTCAAACCTACAAAACAATTTAATTAATAAAACCCTAATTAGTTTAAAAAAAGTACATTTATAAATTAAATAAATAAATAATTACAAAAACTTACCAAATGTCTCTTCCTTGACAATCTGGATGAAGACGTGGAAGTCTTTCTCGTCCCGGAAGATTCATAAAGTCTTCGACACTCATCTGCGTCGGAGCAGTTGCGGTTGGTGCCGGTGAATGAGTTTCCGGAATCTGTGTATCCGGAATATGTGTGGACGGCGTAGGAGAACTCCTCGCAGCTGTACTCCTACGGTGACGACGATGTCCGCTCGTAGACTCGACGTATGCTCCATAATCCCTACATAAAAATTTATAACAAAACAAAATCATTATAAAATTTTAAAAATAGACATAAATTTATAAAATATATTTCATAAATCATTGTTCATAACTTATAATTTGAAAATAATTTTTTAAAAATAGACAAAAAAATACGAAAATCATTAAAAAATTTAAAATTCAGTTTTTAAAAAAAAATCATAAGAAATATATTTATTATTAATTGTCTCAAATAATTATAAATATGTTCACAATTATAAATATATTAATTATTTTCAATATATAAATTATATCCAAAAATTTCAAAATCTAAAAAAATCCTAAATCAAAAAATCAATTTGTAAAATCAATTTCTATTTCAATTTCAATTCCAAAACCAAAAATTAAAAACAAAAAATCCTAAATCTAGATCTAACAATCATAATTTCAAAACCTAATATAGGAAATCCAAATTTATAACCAAATAACCCAAAATCATAATCTAAATTCCTAATCTAAATTACCTCAACCAAATCTATAACCAAATTCCATAGATCTAAATTTCAAAACCCTAAATCCACAAATCTAACAAATTAAACTCTTAATAAACATTAAAAACTTACATGTTTCTTTGAGACCCAGCCATTGGAAGAAGATTTGATGGAAAACTTTGAAGAATCGATGGTTTGAAGAATTTTGTTGAGTTTTGTTGATTTTCTCGAGTGAATGGCGAAGAAGACGATCTGGTTTATTTATTCGCGTATTCCGACGGATTTCCGACGGATTTCCGACGGCTAATCCGTCGGAAATCCGTCGGAATTTACTAACTATTAACACGCGGCATTGGGAAATCCGTCGGCATGCAGCAAATATTAACACGCGGCATTGGGAAAGTATCTTCAATCCGTCGGAAATCCGTCGGAATTTCCGACGGATTTCCGACGGATACTCACGAATTCCGTCGGAAATCCGTCGGAAAAATGTTTATTTATTTTGGAGATCCTGAGGGTCGAACTGTAGCCCTCTAGGATAATTTATACAGTTTAAACCATTGAGCCATGTTATGTAATTGGTTAAATATCAAAAGATATATATATATATATATACATTATATGATTTAAAACATTCACATTATATGATTTACATTATATGATTTAAAATATAATTATATGATTTAAAACATTCACATTATATGATTTACATTATATGATTTACATTATATGATTTAAAACATTCACATTATTTGAATAGTGTTAAAAATGAATAAATTATTTTTGTTAAATAGCTGCGCTCGATTAGAGCTGCCTACGTACCCATATCGGGATCAAGCCAAACCGTAGTTCATTGTACAAATTTATTACTTTTGCAAGATATTTTTTAATTCTCCTTGTTATTCTCCTTGTTCGTCTTCCTCTGATGATGTTGATCCTTCAGATGTAATTGAGTCTGTATCGTCATAAAATTCTCCTTGTTCTTCTTCTGACTCGGAATGAACTATACCGATTTGTGTGAAATCAACCACAAGATCGACACCAGTAGAGGCCGCAACTGGATCCATTGGAGTACTTATGCTTGGCTGCATGGCATCGTGTTGAGAAACTCCATAAATTCTTCCTCTAGGGCTTATTGCAGTAACTGTGACCCAAGGATCTGACCGCCGTGTTATGCGAGGGTAACGAATGTAGCACACCTATAAAGAAATACAGAAATTTTCGTAAGTAAACGCCGAAATAAACATAAAAATTAGTAAAAACACAACATTTAATTGAATCAAACCTGATCTGCTTGTGACGCTAGAATGAATGGATCATAATGTTGTAGTCTCCGATTTGTGTTAACAGAAGTAACACCAAATTGGTCCACGACAACACCACGACCAAGTACTGGATCATACCAATCACACTTAAAAACAATGCACCTCAAGTCTAACATTCCTGGGTACTTAACTTCCAATATTTCCTGAAGAATGCCGTAGTAAACATCATTACCAGACTTCACAGAAACACCATAATCTGCAGATGGTCTTGTCCTTCTTTCGTCATGAATCCTAAACCCATATCCCCGACTGCAATACCTAGGATAAGATTTTGTACGGTAGATTGGACCACTAACAAATTCCATTAACCATGTCGGAAATGTGGCTCCGCTCTTTATTCCTTCAGGAATCTACGAAAAAAATTAACCGCAATTAACATAAATGACATTGACACTTATTTGAAAATAATAGGGTTTTGTTAAATCTTACGTAAATTTCCCTAAACCAAGTCATACAATCTTCCTCCTTATGTTGTTGAAGCTCTTCTTCTGACTTATCCACAAACCACCCGCGTATTAATGCCATGTAAATCCTGTACGAAAACCACATTTGTATGAAAGTTAATAAATTAAATATAATATATTCGAATATATATATACATTGTCATAAATAAAGTTTTTTACCTTTCATATTCCGCAATTTCCTCACAGTTTGTTAGGATATACATATGCAAGTGTTTAACCTCTTGTTGTGATAATGTGCGTGTCTTGCTTTTTCCACTCACTCGACCAACTTGGGAAAACAACTCAGGAACTACGACGGGATAAATCGCTCTCTCATTACGATCATCATGGCGACCAGGACGTCTACTCTTTGTACGAACTTCGGATGGGAAGTAATATTCAGCAAACTGTGACGCTTCTTCGTTGAGGCTCTGTGCGACAATAGATCCCTCTACTCTACTTAAATTTTTAACCTTTTTCTTCAGATGAAACATATACCGCTCAAAAGGATACATCCAACGGTATTGAACTGGACCTCCTAGTGCAACTTCTCGTGGGAGGTGGATAGGAAGATGTTCCATCACATCAAAGAAAGATGGCGGAAATATCTTTTCAAGGTTACAAAGGATCACGGGGATATTGACCTCTAAGTTTCGGATTCCGTCAACAGTAAGTGTTCTTGTGCATAAATCTCGAAAGAAAGAACCAACTCCTGCAATTGCTTTGTAGACATCTGGATCAAGAAGATGGGCAAAAGCGAAAGGAAGAAGCCGTTGCATCACAACATGACAATCATGACTCTTCATTCCTGTAAATTTCCCTTCTCCATAATCTATGCAATTACGCAGATTTGATGCATACCCATCAGTGAATTTGACATCATCGCGAATCCAATCAAAAAATTCTCTTTTCTTATCTCTTTGCAACCCGTACGGAGGAAATATGTATTTACCATCCGGCTGAACTTCAAGAAAAGCCCTATCGCAAATCTCAGTCAAGTCTAATCTAGATTTGATATTGTCTTTCGTCTTGCCTTTGACGTTTAAGACAGTGTTCATGATGTTCTCAAAGAAGTTTTTCTCAACGTGCATCACATCTAGATTGTGCCGCAATAAATGGGTCTTCCAGTAAGGCAGATCCCAAAAAATACTCTTCTTGTGCCAGTTATGAACTTCACCGGCACCGTACACAACTTCATGTCCATTACCCCCACAGTCAGGAGTCCTATCAGCACCAAAATCTCTCAATTGTTCTAATAAAATATATCCGTCTATCTCAGGAGGTGGCGCATCAAACACTTTCTTAGACTTCGTAAACAATGTTCTAGACCGACGATACGGATGATCACTCGGTAGAAACCTTCTATGACAATCAAACCAACAACTCTTTCTTCCGTTCCTAAGTTGGAATGCATCAGTGTTGTCTTGGCAATACGGGCATGATAATCTCCCATGAGTTGTCCATCCAGATAACATACCATATGCTGGAAAATCGCTTATGGTCCACATAAGAACCGCACGCATGTTAAAATTTTGTTGGCATGAAACATCGTAGGCTTCAGCACCATGCTCCCATAGCATTTGTAACTCATAAATCAATGGCTGGAGGAATACATCGAGTGATCTCTTCGGATGATCTGGGCCAGGAACAAGAATGGAGAGAAACAAAAACTCTCGACGCATACACAGAGATGGAGGCAAATTGTAAGGAGTTACAATTACAGGCCACAACGAATACTTCCTTCCATGCTTCCCAAATGGGTTAAAACCATCTGTGCATAACCCGAGGTACACATTCCGGCGCTCGTACGCAAAATCCGGATAGGTAGACTGAAAATGTTTCCACGCCTCTGCGTCTGAAGGATGTGTAATATCTCCATCTTGACGATGCTCTCCATGCCATCTCATTGGCTCTGCCGTACGCTGAGATGTATATAACCTCTTCAATCTATCTGTTATTGGTAAATACCATATACGTTTATATGGAATTGGAACTCGACCACTCGTTTCCTGATACCGCGGTTTGCGACAAAATCGACAGCTGTTACGGTTTTCATCTTCTCTCCAATATAGCATACAATTGTCGATGCACACATCTATCACCTTATTCGGCAAACCAAGACCAGCTACAAGTTTCTGTACCTCGTAGTACGATGCGGGTAAAAGATTATCTTCAGGCAATAAATCTTTCGCCCAGTCTGTTATCGCATCAACACACTCCTCTGACAAATTGTGGTCCGTCTTAATCGTCATCAATCTAGTGGCAGATGATAAAGGCGAATGACCTTCTCTACACCCCTTATAAAGTGGCTGCTTTGATGTGTCTAACATACCAAAAAATCTTCCTGCTTCTAAATTAGGTTCTTCAAACCTATCTCTCTCTTCACTGCCATACTGTACATTCTCTCTAAACGCATCATTTACCATCTCAACGGTGCCTACACCTACATCTACTTCCGTTCTATCTCCTACAAATTCTGAGACTGTTGGTCCACTACTACTACTACCATGATCATAATTTGTTTCCCCATGTAGATACCAAATCTTATAACCCGGCGTAAATCCATTGGTATACAAGTGATGCCAAACTATCTCTACCGCAACATTACGAGAATTTCTACAAATTGAACATGGACATTTCAACTTACCTGATTTAAGTACACGCGGTTGATTTCCAGCCAATTTCATGAACTCGACTATGCCTCGTGCATATTCCTCGTTTAAGAGGTTCGTCTCCGAATTCATCATTGGTTCGTCCATCCATGATCGAAAATATCTAGACATATCTTTCCACTTTTTTTTGTTTATAATCACATGAATATCATAAGAAAATAGAGAGAGAGATGGAATTGGAGTAAAATGAAATGAAGAGTGTGGAAACATATTTATAAACTCGCATCCGTCGGAAATCCGTCAGAATGCAACGGCACCATACAACGGTAACCTGCGATACCAACGGCTCTTTTAACGTTCATATTTTCCGACGGATTTCCGACGGATTAGTCGGCGATCCATCGGAAATCCGTCGGAAATGGCGGTGGTGCTATCCATCGGAAATCCGTCGGAATTTTCTGACGGATATCCGACGGATTTCCGACGGTCATACGTCAGTCGGAAATCCGTCGGAAATGCCGACGGATTTCCGACGACCTAAAAAAATGCAATTTCGTCGGAAATCCGTCGTTTTACCGTCGGAATTTTCCGACGGACACAGGTCCGTCGGAAATTCCGTCGGTTTTCCGGCTGTTTTCTTGTAGTGTTGAAGTCAGAGTGCAAACCTCTCTTCTTCATCTGTGTGATTCACTTAAAACTGAGTGTTAAGACTTATCACAGAGCTTCTCATCCTCTGCGTGGCGTATCTCGATCCCCCTTGTAACCTTTGTTCATCATCCATCCACTTGAGTCCATAGAGAGTGTCGTACGACCAGCTATAGATTCACCATCCATCACCCCTTGTAAGAACAAGTCCCCTCTTGTTCCTACATCAGTTAAGAAACTACTTTTAATTTATAATTCAGACACTGATACGATAATGGATAGCAACCAGGACATGGAGCCGGCAGTAGAAGACCACAACGAGGAGTTGCTGTAACTAGGAGCAAATGATGCTAAGGACACACCTCTTGGAGCAAGGACTCGATCAAGGACAGCAAGAGAAGCTTTGAAAGTACCAACCGGATCTATGACCTGCTCCTGAACCAAACAGCTCAACCATACTATTGGAGTCTTCCTATGACATGCATTAGCTCAAGAGGGTCACTCGGACTCATGTGGCACCATGTACGCCTTGGTCATGGTTCACGTCCGAGATGGCTAGTGTCAAGCGCTATGGCTCACTCACACTCTTTTTCCCTTGTCTCCGGTTTTTCCCAAGTGGTTTTCCAAGAGAGATTTTTAATGAGGTTTGTGGTCCATAGGTTCATCTTGCTTGGCATTAGTCCGACTCCACCCTGGCCCGTTACGAGATTGCATGGCGTGGCCCTTATCTTTCTTTTACTTAGTTTTATTTTCCTCATTTGAACTTGAATTTTCGTGTGTTTAAGTTTGTAGTCATTGTGCGAGTTTACGAGGCCTGTCTCGTAACTCGTCCCTCTTAACTCCCTCTGCTCCTCTCTCTCTTCTCTTCTCCTCTTCGTCTCCTTCTCCTTATAACCCCTCCAAGTTCCAGTTGTATTCCTTATCTATCTTTTAATCAAAATCTTTTACAAATTATAGATCTTTGGTTTTCATCGTGTGATTTGAAATAGAAACTCTAGGTCATTTCTAGTGATTAGAGTTATCAACCCGACTTATCAAATGGACTTTTCGCATCCTCTTGTGGCGTCATTGAATCCATCAAACCTCCAGTTGCTTACTGCTTGAGTCTGGAACCATTTCATCCTCATCTTAACTTCACGTTGTGTGATTGGGGAGAGATCCCTCATCAGGATCGTATCAAGTGGTATCAGAGGCACATCGAGAAGTTAAGTGATTTTTGTACGATTTTGTTCGAATTTTAATTAAATATTAGCTTTGTGATAAAATCGTGAAATCAATTGCATATGAATCTAGGATGAGTATAGTATTTGTTAAAATTGATTTCGGAATTTTCTCAAGTGTTTTGATATTTTTCGTACCAGAAAAATATATAATTTTTGATAGTGATGGATAAATTATTCGAGGGACTATTTCAACATGGCCCATAGATGAGCACCGATCGATTTCCACAGTCGCGATTAGGATTCTTCGGAAAGTTTGGAATACCAAGAGTTATTTTCACGTTCTTATGCTTTAGGACCGATTCAATCTTCAAAAGGACTCTTTACTGGTGTATTGTTGTGTCTTGTTGTTGGAAAATATGATCAATCCAAATCAGAAAATGCTCCAAGATCACAACGATGTTGTCGATAAGACGATAGCCGCCAGATTCGATCATACGTTGGATAAGAAGTTCAAAACACTGCAGCAGAGGTTCACATCAGATCCTGTTCTTGAGATTAAGGTTCCACCAAGAGAAGAAATATTAGTGTATAGGAGAGCCTTGTGTATCCTATCTAAAACTGACGATAAAAGAGAAAACTTGGTCCACACGCGTTGTCAAGTAAACGGGAAGTTGTGTAGTCTCATCATCGATGGAGGAAGCTGTACTAATGTGGCTAGTGAGACTATGGTGCGGAAGCTGGGATTAGCAGTCAGAGATCATCCAAAACCTTATGACATTCACTGGCTTAACGAAAAGGGAGAATTAAGAGTCAATCAGCAAGTTATCGTTCCTATTGTTATCGGGGGATACAAGGATGATTTTTTTTTTGCGACATCTTACCTATGCAAGCTGGGCATATTCTCCTTGGAAGACCGTGGCAGTTTGAGAGAAAAGTTAAGCATGAGGGGTTCACCAACATATATTCTTTTGAGTACAACGGAAGAAAAACAGTATTGGTTCCAATGACACCTCAAGAAGTGTATCACGATCAGCTTCATTTAGCATCACAAACAGCAAACCGAATCAAACCCTCAAACTTCTTTGACAAGTCTGGTGAGGTTAAGAGCGCAATACACTCGGACCAACCATTCTACTATTTGTTTACAAGGAAGCTCTCACCAGCTTGACTAACCTTGCACCGGTATTGCCGAGTGAGATGAATAAACTTTTTCAGGAATTTCAGGATTTTTTTCCGAAGATAGTTCACCAGGACTTCCATCAGTTCGACGAATAGAGCACCAAATCTACTTTGTCCCCGGAGCTACACTTCCCAACCGACCAGCATATAGGACTAACCCTGTGGAGACTAAAGAGCTACAAAAACAAGTGGATGAACTTATGGAAAAAGGACATATCCGAGAGAGCATGAGTCCTTGTGCAGTGCCCGTGTTACTTGTACCCAAAAAGGATGGCAGCTGGCGTATGTGCGTCGATTATAGGGCAATCAACAACATCACGGTGAAGTATCGACACCCTATACCTAGATTAGATGATATGCCTAATGAATTACATAGTTCTAGGGTATTTTCTTAAATTGATCTTAAAAGCGGATATCATCAAATAAGGATGAAAGAAGGGGATGAATGGAAACCTGCTTTCAAAACTAAGCACGGGTTATATGACTGGTTAGTTATGCCATTTGGGTCGACAAACACACCTAGCTAGAACTTTTATGAGGTTAATGAATCATGTTCTTAGATCTTTCGTTGCACATTTTGTGGTGGTATACTTTGATGACATTTTCGTATACACCAAAAACCTAGAAGAGCATGTTAAGCATCTAGAAAAAGTGTTAGAAGTCCTTAGAAAGGAAAAACTCTATGCTAATTCCAAGAAGTGTACTTTTATACTGATAACCTTGTGCCTTTAGGTTTTGTCGTAAGTGCAGATGGAGTAAAGGTTGATGAAGAAAAAATCAAAGCAATCAAGGAATAGCCAAGTCCAAAGACCGTCGGAGAAGTGAAAAGTTTCCATGGCCTCGCAGGATTCTATCGCCGTTTTTTCAAATAATTTAGCACCATAGCAGCTCCCCTCACGGAAGTCATCAAAAAGAAAGTTTGATTCAAATGGGATAAAGCTCAAGAAGATGCTTTCCAACGACTTAAAAATGAGCTTACTCACACACCTCTCCTAATATTGCCTAACTTTTCTAAAACTTTTGAGATTGAGTGTGATGCATCAGGTATAGGTATTTTAGTGAGAAACTAGGAGGAGCTATGCTAAACTACCATACTTACGACAAGTAACTCTATGCCCTGGTCCGAGCTTTACAAACGTGGCAGCACTACTTATGGCCCAAGGAATTCATCATACATACCGACCATGAATCACTCAAGTTTTTAAAAGGACAGCAAAAGCTTAACAAAAGACATGCGAGATGGGTTGAATTCATTGAAACATTTATGTACGTCATTAAATACAAACAAGGTAAAGATAATGTGGTGGCTGATGCATTATCCCAAAGGTACACCCAACTCTCTACTCCTGAAACTAAGCTGTTAGGATTTGAGCAACTAAAAGAGCTTTATCAAAATGATTCTGATTTCAAAGAAATTTTTAAAATATGTGAAAACATGCTTCAGGCCGGTTTTATAAACAAAAAGGTTTTCTATTTTATGATAATCGTTTGTGTGTGCCTAACTGTTCCACACGAGAGTTGTTTGTTAGAGAAGCTCATGCAGGAGGCTTCATGGGACACTTCGGAGTAGCCAAAACTTTAAAGGTAATGCAAGATCATTTCTATTGGCCTCACATGACAAAAGATGTTGAACGGATTTGTAAAAGATGTGTCAAATGCAAGCAAGCAAAATCTAAGGTTCAGCCCCACGGGTTGTACACTCCTTTGCCCATTCCTTTTCATCCTTGGACTGATATTTCTATGGATTTTGTGTTAGGACTGCCTATGACTAGAAATGGAAATGATTATGTCTTTGTTGTGGTTGATAGGTTTTCAAAAATGGCACACTTCATTGTTTGTAACAAAACTAATGATGCATCCCATATAGCTAACCTGTTCTTTAAAGAAATAGTTCGTTTGCATGTCATGCCGAAGTTAATTGTTTCTGATAGAGATACCAAGTTCTTGAGCTATTTTTTGAGCTATTTTTGGAAAACGTTGTGGTCTAAACTCGGAACTAAGCTACTATCTTCAACAACTTGTCACCCGAAAACTGATGGTCAAACAAGAGTAATAAATAGAAGTCTATCAACCTTGTTGTGTGCATTGATAAAGAGTAATTTGAGTTATTGGGAATCATGTTTGCCGCATGTTGAATTTGCATACAACCATTCGATGCATTCTGCTTCTAAGTATTCACCTTTTGAAATTGTTTATGGTTTTAACACACTGTATCCTATGGATCTAACCCCTTTACCTTTAAGTGAAAGAGCTAGCTTAGATGGACAGAGAAAGGCAGAACTTGTTAAGAAGATCCATGAGAAGGCCCGTACAAACATTGAGAAAAGAAACGAACAATACACTAGGCAAGCCAACAAGGGTTAACGAGAAGCAATCTTTGAGGAGGGGGAACTTGTTTGGATACATCTTAGGAAGGAACGGTTTCCAGATGAAAGAAAGTCAAAGCTCATGCCAAGGATCGACAGCCTGTTTCAAATCACAAAGAAAATTGGACACAATGCTTATGAACTTGATCTCCAAGGTAAGTATACCATTAGCTCAACTTTCAGTTTTTCTGACTTGGTACCTTTTGTGGCAGATAAAGCGGATTTAAGGACAAATCCTTTTCAACTGGAGGAGCATGATATGATAATGGATAGCAACCAGGACCTGGAGCCGGCAGTAGAAGACCACAACGAGGAGTTGCTAGAACTAGGAGCTAATGACGCTAAGGACACACCTCTTGGAGCAAGGACTCGATCAAGGACAGCAAGGGAAGCTTTGAAAGTACCAACCGGCTCTATGACCCGCTCCCAAACCAAACAGCTCATCCATACTATTGAGTCTTGCTACAACAGTCAATGGCTCAAGAGGGTCACTCAGACTCATGTGGCACCACGGATGCGTTGGTCATGGTTCACGTCCGAGATGGCTAGTGTCAAACCCTATGGCTCACTCACACTCTTTTTCCCTCGTCTCCGGTTTTTCCCAAGTGATTTTCCGAGAAAGGTTTTTAATGAGATTTGTGGTCCATAGGTTCATCTTGCTTGGCATTAGACCAACTCCACCTCGGCCCGTTACGAGATTGAATGGCGCGGCCCTTATCTTTCTTTTACTTAGTTTTATTTTCCTCATTTGAATTTGAATTTTCGTGTGTTTAAGTTTGTATTCGTTGTGCGAGTTTACGAAGCCTGTCTCGTAACTCGTCCCTCTGAACTCCCTCCGCTCCTCTCTCTCTTCTCTTCTCCTCTTTGTCTCTTTCTCATTATAACCCCTCCGAGAACCAGTTGTATTCCTTATCTATCTTTTAATCAAAATCTTTTACAAATTATAGATCCTTGTTTCTCTTCTTGTGATTCGAAATAGAAACTCGTAGGTCATTTCTAGTAATTAGAATGATCAACCCGACTTATCAAGTGGACTTTCTGCATCCTCTTGTGGCGTCATTGAATCTATCAAACTTACAGTTGCTCACTGCTTGAGTCTGGAACCATTTCATCATCATCTTAATTTCATGGTGTGTAATTGGGACGAGATCCCTCATCAGGATCATATGAGAGACCTATGGGTATCAAAAAGCAAAGAGAAAACAATAATATGACGAATAATTTAAATAAATGATGGAGCAAAATGATAAGCTTATCAAAGCTATTGCTCAAGGTACTTCTGCAAGAAATTAAATTCAAAGATAGAAGGTCGAGGTACAAAGAATGAAACAAATAGCGTAAAATATTATTCGCAGATTTGGGTTATATAACTGATCCAGGGAGTCTTGTGTATATTGAAAATCAGAGAGAGAGAGAGAGAGAGAGATAATTCTGAGCAGAAGAGCACAAACTAAGCAATATGATGAGCACGGAGAAGGTTCTCAAAGGCAATATCATAAATCTCAACGGGGCCGACCCAAAGTGATGTTGGGCTTAAAGCGGAAAAAAAAATTTAGCCCATTTATAAAGATTTTTAAAAACTACAAAAAGTAGTCCTCATACAAATTATAATCGGTGAATTTCTTTGACCAAGATCTAACTGTTGCATTGATTAGTCTCTTCTCATATTTTTACAATTATCAATATCTTTGAAAAATATAAAATAATCTAAGCCATTAAATTTATTGGCTAAGATCTAATCCTTACTTTTGTCTTCACTTTTCTATCTAAATGTATACTACTCTTTGAATTATCACAATTCAAACATCTTCAATTCATTTTCTTACCACTAAAAGTTCTTCTAAAATGACTATATCTCACAAGGCCTCATATTCATTTGAAGAAGATAAACACTCTTATGTCTTGTATATCTTGATGTATCTCAAAATCTAATCATAGGGATAAACCAATATGGGGATCAGTTTTGGACAAGAATTCATACTGATTATAAAAAATCTCATTTTCATAGTCAACCAAGACCAAGAAGATCTGGACAAGTTCGAATGACAACAATTCTTGCAGCAGTTTTCAAGATGTATTAACCAGATTGAAAATAAGAATTCTAGCGGCGCTTCCGCGCAAGACATTGTAAGTATATATATGTATATACCTGGATTAATGTACTTACTCTATCTTTATTAATTTAGATTTACCGACTTACTTACATTTTTTTCTCTCTCGTACTATTAAATCAGTTAAACTCAGTGAATATGTTATTAACACAAGATGTTAAATACAATAAAAGATTTAGATTCGATCATATTTGGAATATCCATAAAGATATTAATAAAATTTTAAATAACCACAGTAGTATAGCCGCTGCATTCCAAGAAGAAGATTGCAATGTTATGTCATCTCCATCATTCCAAGATGAGTAATCACCATCCTCTGGTATAAATTCATTTGATATAAATATAAAGCAAAACTACCAAAAATAGTCCCCTTTCAAATTTTAATTCCAAATAATTAAGAAACCACTTTTAATTATGGGTATCAAAATGCAAAGAGAAAATAACAATCTCACGAACAATTTAATTAAATGTGGAGAAAAATGATAAGCTTATCAAATCTATTGATAAAGGTATTTTTCTGTAAGAAATGAAATTCAAAGATAGAAGGTCGAAGTACAAAGAATGAAACAAGAGCGTAAACTATTATTCGCGGATTTGAGTTCTATAACTGATCAAGCGAATATTCCATATATTGAAAATCAGAGAGATATTTCTAAGCAGAAGAACACCAACTAACCAATAGGATGAACCCGAAGAAGGTTCTCAAAGGTAATATTATAGATCTCAACAGGACCGGTCCAAAGTGATGGTGGACTTAAAGCAACAAAAAAAAAGAGCCGATTTATAAAGATTTTAAAAAACTTAGGCAATAGCAACGTATAAAGCTCTGACTTTACTACTACACCAAGACACATTTCCACAAATTGATTCCCTTAATAAATTGATATATTTTTGACGCCTAAAGTAGCCGCTGGCTCTGTTTTAGATAGGAGATCAAGCTCAAGGGGAAAATATTCAAGGACAACAACCTCAAGATAAAATATTTTAAAAATTAATTTTCCATTATAATTCTACATTATTCAAAATAAAAAGACACAAAGATATTGATGGTACATTTATTTTAAGTTGATAAACAACATTTTAATTATATTTTAAAATAAAACATGAATAAAATAATGTTTTATGAAGGAGTTTGATTAATTAGGGCAAAATCAAAAGTTATTTTCTTAGAGAAATCTTTCAATTGATAAAAGGATTTCTCTAGCTAGTTTTTTTATTTTATTTACTTTTGATTTGGCCCTAATTAATCATAATTAGCAATCCAAAGTACCGATTAAATACAATAAACCGAGAGTTTAAACACCCCCCCCAAAAAGTTCTTTTTCCCAAACCAATAAACTGTCAGAATCGAACCGAACGGAGCCAAACTGAAGCAATGTAATCTATCCAATTAGTTTTCTCAGCTTCGATTTCATTTTCTTATCTCAGAAACGCCGTTTTTGTCCCTTGTTAGAGTCTGTAGAGAAGAAGCTGAATAGTAGTAACAAGCCGCCGGTTTTTGCATTCACATGTCATAGCTGTTCGATTTTGGTCAGCCACTTATCTTAACTAGCCCTGTCAAGCGGGTCAACCCGCGACCCGCGACCCGTCCCGCAGCGGGTTTTAGTATTTTTTCGACCCGCATCAATCCGTAACCCGCAACCCGCCAAACAAAAAACCTTTACCCGCATCCGCCTCGCTTAAATTTGCGGGTATCCGCGGGTAACCCGCAAATAATTAAATAAAAATAAAAAATTAATTTTTAAATTTTTTTTATTAAAATTAATATTTATTAATAATTTTTTGTATTAAAAAACATAAATTCCTAAATTAAAAATTAAATAAAATAATAATTTGGATAAAAATATATATTTTTATAATATTTTTAATTTTTCTACTAAAATAAATTAAATAATAATTATTAATTAATTAATTTTCTTTTTTTTTATGAAATACGGGTACCCGCAAACCCGCTCTAGAAAATTTGATGACCCGCACCCGCCCCGCTAGAAACTATTTCGACCCGCACCCGCAACCCGCAATTTGAAAAAAAAAAATTCGATCCGCACCCGCCCCGCGGCGGATCTAACGGGGCGGGGCCCGCGGGTTTCTGATTAAATTGACAGGCCTAATCTTAACCTCATACTTCTTAATTTTACCTTGTTCCATTACAGACATATTTATACTACTTCATGTTTTAACCTACTTACGACACAACACAAGTTCCCTTACATATTAACAAAGTTAAAATTAATTACCGAAACCCACACTAATTGGGCTTTAAACACTTCTGGCCCAAAGACCCTTTTCTTCCTTAAGTGACTCAAGGCCACGCTTCCTCTTCTATTTTCGTCTTCTTCCTCTTCGTTACTTCTTCTTCTTTCTTTGGCTTCTTCTGCAACTTCTTCTACTAACTCTCTTCTTCTGATTTGGCTTGTACAGGACCAAGACAAGAATCAACTTCCAACAATGGCTTCTTCACTTTTTACGTTTCCTTCTTTGAATCCTTCACATCTCGCTCCAAGATTCTTACAAACCCTAACCCGATTCCCCAATTCTCCATTCCTATCCCCGTGTTCTGTTTTGAGTTTAAAAAACACATCTTTGCTGAATTCAAGAACTCGATTTGCTCCTCTTCAAACCCAACGAAATCGGTCAAAAACCCTTGTTTTGTCTGCTCAATCCAGTTTCTTGAAAGGTTTGTTCTTTCCCTTCACTTAAGGATTTTGATTGTTAACTTTATGAAATTGAGCAAAAGGGTCTCAAAAGAAAGAATTAGATCTTTAGTTAATTTGGATTTATAGGGTTTTATTGATTTTTTAATGAATTTGTTCAATTTTAAGCAATTTTTTTTTTGTTTTGTGTTCATTTTCTTGGATAGTTCTTAGAACCGCTTGGAGTATTGGGAAAGATGGAATCGAAGCTGGAACCAGTCTTGTACCTGTGAGCTCTCTCAATCTTGTCTTTATTAAGCTAACTGTAATTAGTTTTTAGTCACACTTGGTTATGTTTATTGTCCTTTTAAGGTTTCTGTGCCTAGACCAGTTGCTAGAATCTCAGTGACAATTGCAGCAATTGCGGTTTCATTGTTTGTTCTCAAGTCGTTTCTATCAACAGCTTTCTTTGTATTGGTATGTAACAACTTTGCCATTTTCTTGTATTCTTTTATTTTTATTTTCCAGTGTTTACAAAGCTAAGTTTTTTTGAGTGTTGCAGGGTACAATGGGGTTTGCATATTTCTTATTTATAGCTTTAAACAAAGACGAAGCTCCCAAACAAGGAGGAGAAAAAAATAGCTCTGGTTCTAAGCCAATGGATGATCCACTTGAAGAAGCAAAGAAAATTATGGACAAGTATAAGTAAGCATATGATAAAGATCTCAAATGTATATTAGATACATTACTTAAAAATTGTTGTATGTGTTTTGATTTAAGATCAACTCGTAACGGTGTAAAGCAGGTGATTGGTGTTGGAGTTTTATATAATTTAATTTATATGATTAAATTAAATTAAAATATGGCAGTTGAAATATATTTGGGTTTTGTGCAAAAAAAAAACCATCAAATTTTATTTTATTTGCAAAATCAACCCTTAGCTGAAAGTTGTGCAAGTCAATCTTCTGAACTCGAAAGTCATCCGCTATATAACTCTTTTCTATATCGTCGACGATGCCTAGTTAACTTCTGTTAAAAAACAAACAGAATTATCAAAACGAAATCGTTTTAGATCTAAAAAACTTGTATGCTGTTTTGTTGACAATGCTACTGTTTTTAGTGGACAAAACAACAAGGTTTGCAAATTATCATAAAAAAAAAATTAACACAATATTCAACTCATTGTGCAACTCTAGTTTCACAAATTAATCACTAAAATTGAGATTTTCGTTTCCCAAGCTATATCAATAATCTATAAATGTTAGATCCGAATCCAATACCAATGAGTATTGAAACTGTCATGAAAATAATTTGATTCATAAAATCTCTAGAATCTTCTGAGTTTCATCTCAACATCTTTAAATAATTAAATTGGAGCCATATATGAAATTGAGCATCAATTCAATCACAACTTTTCATTTGATCTTGTTTTCGTCGGTATTAGACATCTCTGGATTGTTTGAGAATAGGAAGAAGAAGGAGAGGAGATCTAAAGTTGACGAGAAAGCGAAGACCTGAATTTTTTTTTTTTCTTTGATTGATTTAAAAAATAAACTAGATTTATACCCGCGGTACACCGCGGGTTAATTATTTTAATATAAATTTATTGTTTTTTATGTTTTTTTATTGTTAATAAATATTTTATTTTATTTGTATAATTTTAACTTGCTTTTCATAATGTTTATAAATCATTTTATTTTTTGTTTGATATATATATTTGTAGTTTTTTTTTGTTTCTTTATTTTTATAATATATTTAACGTGTTTTTAACATCAAATTATTTTATTTTTATGTAGCAATATAAATTTTTTGTTATTTGAATCACACTTACGCCAAATAAATGATGTTCTTTACTCTCATTGAAACAATTTAGAGCAAATCGTATCGAATAATATATTAAATTAGTCTGAATTAAAAAAAAATTCTAACTAAATGAAAACCAATACAATTGTCAATCCTATGTAATTTAAATATGCTCATTACAATTTAAATTTGAAGAAAGTGTGATTATAAACCTATTTATTCTAAACTATTTTTAATATTTTGTAAGTAGTAATAATATTGAAAAAATATATTCTATTTTTACTATATATTTTATGATTAGTTATTCAACACTTGTCTTAAATCTATCCATTTTGGGATGGAAACCCGTCTTGTCCCGTACTTATCGGGAATTTTTTGGTCTATTTGTATTAAAAATAAAATTTAATAAATAAAATTTAATTATTATAACTTAGTATTTCTAATATTAAAAATAGATATTATTTATTAGTCGATATTATAAAATTAGTTATCCAACAATCTATTTGACCTATCTATTTTAGGATGGAAACCCGTCATGTTCTGTATCCATTGGGAAGTTTTCGTCTTGTAAACAATCCCTTTTATATAATTACATGTTTTAGATTTGATTACTTTAGTTCAACATGGTAAGAGATTTAGTAAGATAACATTATATCCGTATAGAGATTTTACCAGCACGCTGATCATTATTATCCAGTCAATGTTAGCGTAGTAATAAAATTTTCGATTTTTATAAAATATGAATTTGTTTTTATATATTTTTATTAGAGTAAAAATATTTTAAAAAAAAATTATCAATATGAATGATGAATTATTGTTTAATAAAATGGTTTTGTTAGAATTCAAGGGCATTTTATACTTTTGGATTTTGAGATGCAGATGCAACATCTAAAAGCTCATTTGTTCAGCATCTCAAATATCTAAATATTTGAAATGTGCATCTCATTTCAGCATCTCGATGCATAATTAAAAGTAACAAAACGAACAACATTTTGCATCTGCATCCAGATGTTGTATCTAGATGCAAAAACGAACAGCCCCTTAGTATATCTTTAACGCATTTTATAATAACTAACATATATATATTACTATCTAAATGTACTTCTCAAATAATAGTATAGTGAATTCTTGTTTTTAGAGAGTTTAAATATTATTAATATTTTAAACGTTTTATAGAGTATAAATCTATATGTATAATATATTAAAATTCTTTTAAAATTTAAATATTTGTAATATTTTAAAAAAGTAAAATTTAAAATTTATTCAAATAAAGAATTGGATTAACCCAAATATATATTTTTAAAGTTTAAAACGCTTGATAAATAAAACTTTTTGCTCATTCGTATTTGAAATTATTTTGGTAATTTTTATAATACGATCCTGAAATATTACCCAAATTCTTTAGTATATGCGGTACATTGAACCAAAAATTATTTTTTTTTCATCGATTGAGTAATAAATGTCTATTTTTTAAAATTCCAATCACAATATATGTATAAAAAGTTAAAATTTTATTAATTATATGCATTACTACTTGAGTAGTATTTGGAAACACCCGGACATATTGAGCCTTATTAAAAGTTTAGTAGATAGATAATTATTTTCAATTATTTCAACTAAAGAATCAGATTAAAGCGAATAAATTTTTGAAATTTGGACGTCTCATAAGTCAAGTTTCCTTTTTATTCGTATTTAAAATCATTTTGTTTTTTTTATATATAAAATGAACTGAACTATTGCCCACAAATTTCAGTCAATGTGACATGTTTAAATTATTTTAAATAAAAGACCAGATAAAATCTAATACATTTTTTAAATTTTGACGTCTAATAAGTCATGTTTCATGTTCATTCGTATTTGAAATCATTTCGGTCTTTTTTATAATATGACTCTGAACCATTGTCACAAAAATTTAGTCAATGTGGGACATTGAACACACACTTTTTTCTTCTTTGATTGAGTTATATATGTCTGTTTTAAAAACTTTTAATCACAATATATGCTGAAAAAAATATTAAATTTTAATTGTTATATGTGTTATATAATAATTTAAAATAATTTGAAAATAAGATCTAATAAAGGTGATAGGAGAATTATAATTCCTACTACTAATGTTGCAATAATAAATAAGGAAATAAATGATGAAGAGAAAAAAGGAAAAAATGGAAATATGTGTTATTTGTTTTTCATTTTAACTTCAATAGTGTTTGGAAACACCCTCTAAGATTGTGTCTTTTTTAATAGTTTAGTAGATTAGATCTGGTCTGATTACATTGCAATAAGAAAACGCAAGATAAACAAAAAGAGAAATCGAATTTGAAAGCATCTAAAAAATAACAAAATCAATTCAATCTAAAACCCTAATTTTACATCTTCTGAACCTGTGGAAAGAAATTTCACAGCATCAACGGAGGTTTTACAAGAAAGAGGCTGAAGTCAAGCCTCATCTGATCAGCTTCGAAGATCTTACTGAGAATCATGATCCGATTTGTCAAAATCAGTGTTCTTATCCGAATATATGGATTCACTGAGAGAGATTAGTAGTGTTCTTCTCCAATTTGTCATCGACTCGAATAGATCTATGTCTTATTCGTGGGTTTTGGTCAATGGTGATAGAGAGACAAAGAGACTTGACAGAGTTTAATGGAAGAAATTATCGATGAAGAAGAGATTTGTGATTTTAATTGGTTGAAATTAGAAAGAAATTAAAGAGTTGATACGTTCTGGGTTTTGTAAGCTCAAAAAATGATTTTTTGATATTATTTTTGATAATATGCAAATCATGTTGTTTTGGTTGGTAAAAAACTGCAACCTTTGCAACAAAACAGCGTGTAGTTTTTATATCAAAACTACGTAGTTTTGATAATTCTGTTAGTTTTTTAACAGAAGTTAACGGGGCCACGTCGACGATATAGAGAGAGGCTATATAGCGGGTGACTTTCGAGTTCAGGGGATTGACTTGCACAACTTTTGAGTGAGTGTTGATCTTGAAAAAAAAATAAAGTTTAATGGTTTTTTTTGTACAAAACCCAATATATTTCCATGAAATGTTTGGTTGTGAAAAACACTATTTGAGTCAATATAGACGTTACGATATAAGCGGAGGAGAGGGAAAAAATATGATCCTAATCTTTTTTTATTCAACTATTTATGAGAATCTCAAAATAGAGTTTACTAGGGTATTTGTACATTGTTAATATAGAGATCGATAATTGTATCATTCAAGATAGATGCCAAACGAATCTACATACACCATCATCGTAAAGGCAAAATTTTGTCTTACCAAATTGCTTATTGCAAGCTTTTTTGAATCAATATTCCTGATGTAAGTATCAGAGCTATACTAGACCTAGAGTTGACCAAACCAACTGGTACACGTACCAAACCGGTCCACATAGAACAATTTGGAGAAGTCATGTCCAAATGGAGTTTTTGTCAAGCACAAAGCCTAAGCTTGATTATTCATCAACAAATCAACCATACGAAGACTATTTACTCAAGTGGAATGGATAATGCTCGAACGAATCAAACCGGAGACCATGTAGACCTGCCTCGAGACGAGAATTGAAGAGAATTGAAGACCAACACTCAACTTACTCGAACAAAAAGGCATGTTCCGTGAATATTTGTCTGGTTCATGATCTCTGAATTTATGCGAATCACCCTTGACCTAACATTTTGTTTAATTGTTATTTACATAGTTTTTATTTGCTATTTAACGTTTACATCACAACATACAATGATATCATTGTCTTAGCTTGGTTTCACTCTCAAAGAATCATAGTATAATCTTGGTCTCTGTGAATTCAATCTCATCTATACTACTGCGATTTTCTGTACACTTGCAGTCTTTTATTTGGGTTAAAACCTCTGTGTATCAAGTTTTTGGCGCCGTTTCCGGGGACCAATTGTGTTACCTTCGAATATACGGCTGAATTTAGTCTAAGATTTACTAAACAACTTCATTTTATTTTGCTTGCTTGTCTGTTTCAAGTGCATCCAGAGAAGATTTGAAAGCTCTAACAACCTTATACATCTCACTAATCAAGAGCTAGCAAGAACATAACGTACTAACAACAAAGCTAAAAAGGCAAAGTCGAAGCTAACCATCAAGGGTGATAATATCGACAACAAAGCAAATGCTGATGCTCATGCTAATACCGCTGCAAACCTTCAGAATTTACAACAACTACAACAATTGCTACACCAGCAGCAACAAAAACATCAACATTGTGCTATTGGGGATGTAAACCTTTTGTGTGTAGCACTTAAGCTACGCACAAAAGGTTTACTTGATAGACCGTTGTAATAGCCATTTATCAGACACAAAACCCTATCTTTGAAGCGTAAACATTTGATGTTTGGGGCATCGACTTTATGGGGTCATTTTCTTCATTTTATGGTAATCAATACATCCTTGTAGCGGTTGATTACGTCTCCAAGTGTTTTGAAGCTCTTGCAAGTCCTACAAAAGATGCAAATGTTGTTATGAAATTGTTAAAGACCATAATCTTTCCAAGATTTGGCGTTCCGAGCGTTGTCATAAGTGATGGAGGAAAGCATTTCATCAACAAGGTATTTGAGAGCTTACTAAAGACGCATGGAGTGAAGCATAATTTTGCTACGCCTTACCATCCACAAACTTGTGGTCAAGTAGAGCTTTCTAGCCAGGGAATAGAGGCTATATTGGATAAGATGGTTAGCACAACTAGGAAGGATTGGTCAGTGAAGCTTGATGATGTGTTATGGGCGTATCGCATGGCTTATACGATTCCTATTGGTACCACTCCATTCACTCTTTTCAATGGGAAAGCTTGTCATCTACCGGTGGAGATGGAATACAAAGCGATGTGGCCAACTAAGTTACTAAAATTTGACTTCTAAACCCCATAAGAGAAGCGTTTGGTACAATTGAATGAGCTTTATGAGATAAGGCTTGGAGCCTATGAGAGCTCAAAGGTTTACAAAGAGAGCACTAAGGATTTTCATGACAAGAATATAGTTCAGAGATTTCAAAGTAGGTGATAAGGTTTTGTTGTTCAATTCGCATTTGAGGCTTTTCCCCAGAAAGCTTAAGTCATGTTGGTCAGGACCTTTTGTGATTAGAGAAGTTTGAGCTTATGGTGCCATTATGCTAAGGAAAATAGCTGTAGAAGAGTTTGTGGTTAATGGGAAAGAGTGAAGCCATTCTCTGCGAATATATCGATTGGAGAGGGTACCACGGTGCACCTCTTAGAACCACAAGCCGCCTAATAACCATGGAAAGTCGTCCTCGGAACTTTAAATGAGCGCACTTGAGAGGAAATATCATGGTATCCTTGTATATATTAGGACTCTTTATTACTTTCAAGCCTTACTTTCAAGGGGCCGTGTCACGGGATGATGATGTATGTCGCTGCTACTCATCAAGGTTGTGCAGCGCTTTGAGGTATGTCGCTAGTATCACATAATATTTTTGGAAATGGAGTGAGGTCACACAGCAGGCTGATGTAGGTTGTTGGCGTGTCTCGAGATGGTACTTTAGGGTCGTATAAACCTATGTGATATAAGACTCGAAATAAACTAGTCTTTGAGCCGGATCTGAAGTGGAAACGAAGTTAGCTCGAAGCTCCTCCTCCGCTACAACTCACAAAACCGGTGTGGAAGGCTAGACAAGCAGCTCGAAGCTCCTCTTGTGAAACCTGATGGATGGGGTCGTGCTGGTGGATCGATAAGCACCACAGGGAGTGTGAAAGGCTCCTTGATACAGCTTAAGAATCGTGGCTTTGTGATTCACTCACAAAGACAAGATCTGAGGCAAAAGTTTCAGCAACTTTCAAGCTAGAAGAAATTCGGTTCTTTATTGATGTAGGGTAAATAAAAAGATACACGGCCGGGGATCTTATAGTTTGATCCTTACGGCTACAACCTCTAGGGTTGCGACTCAAAGCAAAAACAACAGGACTTGTACGAAAATAAAAGAAAACGGCACACACTCTCAATGGAAACAACATGCTGTTTCCTTATATGGAAAGTGTAGCTACAGACACAAAATAAAAAGAAATAAAATAAAAGACTCTACTGGGACTCGAACTAGACTCATTGTGGGCTTACTAGAGCCACTAGGCCGAGGCCATATCACCTGCAAGGAAACAGAAATAATTAAACACAAATCGTACCTGACTTGGACGAGAAGTCATCGCAGCTAGGTCTATGGTTGGTCCGTTGTCCGGGACATCTTCAGCTGTGTCGAGTAAAGCTTGTATGGATACGTTGAATTCTTCTCTTAGTTTATCCCTCCTAGCTCTTGTGATAGGTCCAGCTACTTCTGGAATCTTGATGACATGGTCGTCCTCCACTTGATGCACTTGGTCCGCTACTTGCTTGTTGTGTGATCCTATATTCAACTCCTTGGCTTTTGCTCGGGTTATTGGACCTTCTTGAGTCTTCTCTTGAATATTTGTCACTTCAGTATGCTCCTCACGTGTGTCCTCGTCAGATAGTTCAGTTACCGGATTGATGTCCGCATCATACTCTCCCTCGTGAGAATGTTTTGTCCTCAAAACTTGTTCATCTGAGACATAAGGTGAAAGGTCAGCAACATTAAAGCTATGTGAAATGTTGAACTCACATGGAAGCTCCAGCTTGTAGGCGTTGTCGTTGAATTTCTCAAGTACTTTGAACGGTCCATCGCCTCGAGGTGCTAGTTTGGAACTTCTCTTCCGAGGAAACCTCTCCGGTCGCATGTGAATCCATACCCACTCTCCGGGCTCAAAGATGACTCGTTTGCGTCCTTTGTCCCTTTGCGCTTTGATCTTCTCATTCTTCTTGAGAATCTTATCTCGTGCTTGTTCATGTAGTTTCTTGATGTATTCGCCTCGGTTCTTGCTATCGACATTGATTTGTTCGGTGTGTGGTATAGCAGTTAAATCAATCGGTGTTAAGGGCCTGAAACCATAGACAATCTCAAAGGGAGAAAGATTAGTAGTAGAGTGCCTGGCATGATTATAGGCGAACTCAACAAATGGTAGACAATGAACCCATGTTTTTAAGTTCTTTCCGAGTGTGGCTCTAAGTAAAGTGGAAAGGGTTCGGTTTACCACTTCCGTTTGTCCATCCGTTTGTGGATGACAAGTAGTTGAGAACAAGAGCTTTGTCCCCATCTTCCTCCACAAGGTTCTCCAAAAGTGTCCTAAAAATTTGACATCACGGTCAGAGACAATAGTTCTAGGAACACCATGTAATTTTACCACTTCTTTGAAGAACAGATCGGCGATTTGGGAGGCATCATTGGTCTTGTTGCACGGTATGAAATGTGCCATCTTCGAGAATCTATCAACCACCACGAAGATTGAATCCTTGTGCTGAACCTGTGGTAACCCTAAGACAAAATCCATGGAAATATCTTCCCAAGGGGCGTTAGGGATAGGCAAAGGTAAGTATAATCCGTGAGGATGGGACCTGGATTTGGCTTTGTGGCAAGTCACACATTTGGCACAAGTCTTCTCGACGTCCTTCTTGATATGAGACCAATAGAAATGATCCGTCACTACAGCCAATGTCTTGTCAACGCCAAAATGACCCATAAGACCACCTCCGTGAGCTTCCTTGAGCAACAAGTCACGCATGGATCCTCTTGGTATGCATAGTCTTTTATCCCTGAAAAGAAATCCATCATGCAAATAGTAGGAATCGAATTCACCCTTACCACAGGCTTCATAAGCCTCGGAAAAGTCAGGATCCGTGGCATAGTGATCCTTGAGATGCTCAAACCCCATGATCTTGGCTTCTAGCGTGGTGATTAGTATGTATCGTCGGGATAAGGCATCAGCTACCACATTTTCCGCGCCCTTCTTGTACTTAATGACGTAAGAAAACGTTTCTATGAACTCCAGCCATCTTGCATGTCGCCTCTTGAGTGTTGTTTGTCCTCGGAGATGCTTGAGAGTCTCATGATCGGTGTGGATGTGAACTCCTTGGACAGTAGGTAGTGCTGCCAGGTTTGTAAGGCTCGGACTAGGGCGTACAACTCTTTGTCATATGTCGGGTAGTTGAGTGCAGTTCCGTTGAGTTTCTCACTGAAGAATGCCACGGGCTTCTTGTTCTGGTGTAGCACGGCTCCAATTCCTAGACCTGAAGCATCACATTCAATCTCGAAGATAAGGTCAAAGTTAGGTAAAGAAAGAACTGGTGCTTGTGTTAGCTTCTCCTTCAAGGTATTGAAGGCTTGTTCTTGAGCAACTCCCCACTTAAATGGCTGATTCTTCTTGATCACGGCTGTGAGTGGTGCAGCTACCGTGCTAAAATCCTTGACGAATCGTCTATAGAAGCTAGCTAGTCCGTGGAAACTCCGAACATGTCCGATGGTAGTGGGAGTGGGCCAATCTCGGATAGCTTTTATCTTCTCTTCATCCACCTGTATTCCTTGTTCACTAATAACAAAACCGAAGAACACAAGTTTGTTAGTACAAAAGACACACTTCTTTAGGTTAGCGTATAAGCTTTCCTTCCGAAGTGATTTAAATACAAGTTCTAGGTGTTCTAAATGATCCTTAAGATTTTTGCTGTAGATTAATATGTCATCAAAATAAACTACTACAAATTTTCCAATATAAGAACGAAGAACCTGGTTCATCAAGCGCATGAAGGTGCTGGGGGCGTTGGTGAGACCAAAGGGCATGACAAGCCACTCGTATAGCCCCTGTTTTGTTTTGAAAGCAGTTTTCCATTCGTCGCCTTCGCGCATAGGTACTTGATGATATCCACTTTTAAGATCCACCTTTGAGAAGAGTGTGGAACCGCAGAGCTCGTCTAACATGTCGTCGAGACGTGGGATAGGGTGCCGGTACTTGATGGTTATGTTGTTGATGGCACGACAGTCTACACACATTCTCCAAGTGCCTCCTTTCTTTGGTACGAGCAGAACGGGCACAGCACATGGACTAAGACTTTCTCGGATGTAACCTTGGTCTAATAAGTCACTGATTTGTTTCTCCAATTCCTTGCTTTCCTCCGGATTCATCCTATAAGCGGGTTTGTTCGGCAGAGCTGTTCCCGGAGCCAAATCGATTTGATGTTCTATACCTCTAATTGGTGGTAGTCCGGGTGGTAGTTCTTCGGGAAATACGTCCAAGTAACTCTGGAGTAAGGGTTGGACTTCCTCAGGAATTTCTAGATCACCTGTATCTGTACTTAGACATTCTTGGTAGAACATTAGTAGTAGGGCGCCCTTGGCACCAAGGGACTTACCAACTGATCCGCAGCTTACGTAAAGGTTCGATGTACTTACCTCTCCGTCCTTAGCCATTTTTGCGTGAAGTGCATGAACTTGTGAGGGACTGAGGGGTGCAAGAGTGAACTTACGGTTTTGGTGTGTCACCGAGTATTGGTTAGTACGTCCATCATGTTGAGTTTCTCGGTCAAATTGCCAGGGTCTCCCTAAGAGGAGGTGTCCGGCTTGCATGGGCACTACATCACAAGTAACTTGATCAACATACTTACCAATGCTAAATGGAACCGTTACCTGTTCGGAGACCTTCATCTCGGCCTTGTCATTGAGCCACCGAAGCTTGTATGGGCGTGGATGCTTGGTTTTCACGAGACCTAATTTCTCAACAAGAAGCTTGCTGGCCACGTTAGTACAAGAACCACCATCTATAATTAAATTGCAAACCTTGCCATTGATGGTGCATCGTGTATGAAAGAGATTTTCTCTTTGTGCGGCCTCCTCAGGTCCTACTTGAACATTGAGAACCCGTCTTATCATGAGTGATTCCCCAGTGTCCGGATACTCGATGTCTTCCCCGTGTTCTTCGGACTCGTCTACAGCCTCATCTTGTGACTCGTAATCTCCCGTGTTGGTGACGATCATTACTCTCCGGTTTGGGAAGTCTCTTGATATATGCCCTCTTCCCTGGCACTTAAAACAAGTAATGTCACGAGTTCGATTATATTGGTTAGAAGACTTACCTTGTTCGTCACGGAAACTCCTTTGTGGTTCGGATGCCCTTGATTTGAACCTGGAATCTATCTCAACAGCTTTTCCTTTGTCTTGTACTTTGGACACATCATTCTTCCATGTTTGTGGAACATTTCTGGCACGATTGTTGCTGTTATTCTTGTGCTTAATCTGCTGCTCTATCTGGACCGATAGGTGTAGGAGTTCATGTAAACTCTTGTACTTGGCACGCTCAACTTTTCTTTGAATCCTATCTTGTAATCCATCGATGAATTGAGCCATCATAGCCTCCTCGGATTCTTCCAACTCCAGCGAGTTCATTAGCTTTTCAAACTCCTCAAAATAGTCCTCCACGCTCCTTGTTCCCTGTGTCAACTTACGGAAACGTTTTTGTAAGTCTCGATGAAAATGTTCAGGGACATACCTTAACCTCATTAGGTACTTCATGTCGGGCCAGTTGGTGACAGCTCCAAAGTGAAGTCGTCTCCGTTCAGCTACTGTTCTGTCCCACCATGCTAGGGCGTTTCCCGTGAGTTGAGCCGCAGCTACAGCCACCCTTTTGTTCTCTCGGTACCCATAGCATTCAAAGATATACTCAAGTCTCCTTTCCCAATCCAAGTAAGCTTCGGGATCAGTTTTGCCTGCAAAAGATGGTGGAGTTAGCTTGATATCGTGATTATTTTCTATAGGTTCTACCTCTCTTGGTCGGTGTCTCCGTAGAGGATCAACTCGACGTGGTTGTCGAGCTAGCGTGTCGAGTGAGTCTCCATCGGATTCTGAGAGAACTTCCTCTTCAGGATCAGGAGGGTGTTGTTGTGGTTGTTCCAAGCGGGTGAGGCGAGTGCCAAGTTCTTGGTGATTATCAACAATGCGTTGAGTCATAGTTCTCATGTCGGCTTGCATTGCACGTAAAACTTCCATCATATCTTGTTGACATTCAGGACCTCCGTCAGCCATGCTTTACTCCAATCCGACTTGAATCCAAAGTGCTAAGGATACTGTAGATTTTCCTAGCAAAAAGAATCAACACAAGAATCAAATTTTCTTAAACAAAACAGATAAACAACAAAGGAAATTGCAGTTTAGGTTTTGATATGGGAAAAATATGAAATGATGCTCAGAAATCAAAATAACAATTTTTATATTTTCTGAAGAGTTTAAAGAAGCAACAACAAAAGACGAAATATTTTTATGATTTTTTTTATGATTTTATAAAATTCAAACAACAAGACAGACGAACTGAATTGAAACAAAACTAATATGAAAAGAAACAACCTGGGATAGGAAAACCAAAGGCAGGAACCTTTGGCTCTGATACCAATGATATAAGACTCGAAATAAACTAGTCTTTGAGCCGGATCTGAAGTGGAAACGAAGTTAGCTCGAAGCTCCTCCTCCGCTACAACTCACAAAACCGGTGTGGAAGGCTAGACAAGCAGCTCGAAGCTCCTCTTGTGAAACCTGATGGATGGGGTCGTGCTGGTGGATCGATAAGCACCACAGGGAGTGTGAAAGGCTCCTTGATACAGCTTAAGAATCGTGGCTTTGTGATTCACTCACAAAGACAAGATCTGAGGCAAAAGTTTCAGCAACTTTCAAGCTAGAAGAAATTCGGTTCTTTATTGATGTAGGGTAAATAAAAAGATACACGGCCGGGGATCTTATAGTTTGATCCTTACGGCTACAACCTCTAGGGTTGCGACTCAAAGCAAAAACAACAGGACTTGTACGAAAATAAAAGAAAACGGCACACACTCTCAATGGAAACAACATGCTGTTTCCTTATATGGAAAGTGTAGCTACAGACACAAAATAAAAAGAAATAAAATAAAAGACTCTACTGGGACTCGAACTAGACTCATTGTGGGCTTACTAGAGCCACTAGGCCGAGGCCATATCACCTGCAAGGAAACAGAAATAATTAAACACAAATCGTACCTGACTTGGACGAGAAGTCATCACAGCTAGGTCTATGGTTGGTCCGTTGTCCGGGACATCTTCAGCTGTGTCGAGTAAAGCTTGTATGGATACGTTGAATTCTTCTCTTAGTTTATCCCTCCTAGCTCTTGTGATAGGTCCAGCTACTTCTGGAATCTTGATGACATGGTCGTCCTCCACTTGATGCACTTGGTCCGCTACTTGCTTGTTGTGTGATCCTATATTCAACTCCTTGGCTTTTGCTCGGGTTATTGGACCTTCTTGAGTCTTCTCTTGAATATTTGTCACTTCAGTATGCTCCTCACGTGTGTCCTCGTCAGATAGTTCAGTTACCGGATTGATGTCCGCATCACTATGTCTCTCTGCGAGATGCTGCACCGGTTTTGTGTCCTCCGCTACGGGCCCATGTAAGTTTTCTTCTCCATAGAGTTGGTTTTGATATCCAAAATATTTTTAGATGTTTTGGATTGAAGTCTTTCATATTATGAAACTCTAATGAAGATTTCGTCATCCCTATCTTTGTAAATCCATCCCTTTATATTTTTGTTTTCTCTTTTCTTCATTTAGGTGGTTAGTCTTTGTAACACCCGTGTTTCAAAAAATGGAAATTTCAGAATTATATCCGGGATTTATGGGAAGAATCTCTGGAAAATATTTCCGGGAATTTTCGGAGTAATTTGGAAGTTACACCGCATTTTTCCCGTAGGGGTGTTCGGGATCGATTTGGAAGTTTGGGGTCAGTTTGTGAACATTTGGGAGTTCAGGGACTAGACTCTAAATAAAAGTCAATCTGATTTAATCAGATTTTTACCAACCATTCCACCATCTTTTTCCACTACTTTCCACAAAGCAGCCTCCCCTAGCCTTGTAGAGTTCCCCACCTCTCCACCTTCTTAGGCAGCCACCTTCTCCACATTGCCAACACTCCATCTGCAGAAAGAAAAAGAGAGAGAGACAGAGACAGAGAGAGAGAGAGAGAGAGAGAGAGAGAGAGAGAGAGAGAGAGAGAGAGAGAGAGAGAGAGAGAGAGAGAGAGAGAGAGAGAAGTGAAGCTGTGTTTGTTGGAGTCAAAGGGAGAAGGTGAACTTGTTGGTGAGGGTGTGGAGTGCAAAAGAAGAGGTGGGCTTGTGAGCTGTGTGAGCGTGGAGAGCAGGAGAGGGTGAGTCTTGTGGCTGTGTGTGGCGTGAAGAGAAAGAAAGATGGAGAGCTTGGTGGCTGAGTAAGGGCGTGAGAGACTCGAGGAAAAGGAACGGAGGTTGCCATGACGGTGGAGTTTCGGAGCTCTCTCGCACCTCGTGTCATCACCGTTAGATAGGGTAATGTTCTCTTCCTTCTTTTGATTTATTTCATGTGGATCATGATGGTTTAGTGAGAGGAACGGAAGGTGTGAGTCACGGTGGTGACTTGGTGAGGTTTGGTTAGGCGGGAGACACGCGTTAGGAGACGTGTTGGTCTAGCCATGAGTTGTTGTGGACGGTGCCGTTGTGGTGTTCATGATCGGTGAGAAGGTCGTGTTGGGCCTAGGCGTTGTTGTGGTGGGTGTTGAGGGTGTGATCGTGCTGATCTATCCGGTCGTTTTGGTCGATCTAGAGAGTTCTCGCAAGGAATGGATCGATCGATCCGGGCTAGGATCGATCGATCTATGAAGCTCTCCGCCGGCCAGGATCGATCGTTCTGTGAAATACTCGACAAGGTGGGATCGATCGATCTTGACCAGGATCGATCGATCTGGTCGTTCTGGTCGACCAAATTGTTTGTATTTTGGTTTCTTGTGTCTTAAGTTTCGTTATTTGATTATTGTTAGGCACGCATTTTGGGGAAGTGAAGTCTATTCATTCCGGGAAGTTTTGGGAATTTTTGTGCGTGGCTAAAGGTGAGTGCATGACCATGAGCTTATCTAAGCGATTTGATTGTTTAATGTGTTTTTCATGATTAAGGCCGTAAGATCTCATGGGAGATCTAGATCGAGTGTTTCTTGAGATGGTTGATTTATTGTCGGTAATTTCGTGTTAAATGCGTTGAATAATTTTAATCGTTTGTGTGCATAGCTCGTAGATGGGAGGATTGTCTCACTAAGTATTTATTGAAATACTTATGCATCTCGTTTATTTGATGCAGAAAAAGATTAAGTGTGATCGTGGAATCAAGGCGGAGAAGAGGGGATGATCTAGGCTTGTCGGGTTGTGGTTTAAGTATTTTCGTTAAGTGTTATAATATCGTAAAATATTATTAAGTCATGTGTGAACAATTAATCCGAAGGATAAATGATCTAACGATCTCGAGTCCGGATTCTCGTTCATCGAGAACCGTAATAGACAACAGAAAGCGTCTATGAAAGCCAATGTGGCTATACAGACCAACTTCGACTCTCAACTCAAGTCGTCGTATTCTGGAAAGATCAATGGATCAAATGTCCTTACGGATAGTTAATTAAAACGTTTATGTGTTTGTACTTTTATTTACGGAGTTAAATAAATAATATTCATGGTTAAGTAAATTGTTAGTTGATTGGGAAATTAATTAGTATTTATGGGAATACTAATTAATAATCAATTATTAAAAAAAAAAAAACGAGTGCGGTCGTTTCAATTTGGTATCAGAGCAATTACGGCTCTAGGACGGGATAGAAAATTAAATTAGGTTTAATTTAATTTTTTTGGGTACGGTGATGCATGGACAAACCGTAGTTGAATTGATTATGGGAGTTAGTCAATTGTTTGAGTATGGAGTTCTAGATCATCCTCTTCGAGCCTTTAAAGAGATTCCACGGTAAGTTGTTTGTTTTGTCTGTTTGGTGTCCGGTTTGGGTTGGTTTAACCAGTAAACCGGAATGAAGTAATTTAATTGAAGAATTTCTGATATTAAATTAAATCAGAACCATGGGATTGGTTAGGCTGGGAGATTAACTATGGGTTAATCTTGGGTTATATTTTTGTGGATTTAATCTCGATCGGTTAATCTAGACTGGGAAGGTTCGAGTCTGTTATTGAGCCGGCTTCTGTGATTGCAAGGTTTGATCGAGGAATCCACTGTTTGGCTAAGATGGCTAAAAGAGGTAGAGGTCGTGGTCGTGGTACCGGTAGGGGTAGAGGTCGCGGTCGGAGGAACGCGACGGCTCCGGTGGTTGAGGAGAGTGTGACACAGAGTGTTACATTTGAGCAGGTCGAGGATTCGCGTACGGATCAGGTTGGGACGGAGGGTGTGGCCGGTATTGGTGCCGGTGTTGCTGGAGTTCCAGTGGGTGCTGCGGGTGTGGCAGCAGGTGTAGCGCAGGCCCAAGAGGATCGTATTGCGAACTTCATGGCCTTGCTGTTGGAGCGGTTACCGGAGAGGGTACCAGTGGAGGCTCCAGTTGTACCACCGGTAGTCGAGGTGCAGCCGAGGGTTGCGGTTGCAGAAGAGCGCCCATCATACCTTAAGATGATGGAGCAGCTTCAGAGGATTGGCACGAGATTTTTCCAGGGTGGTGCCAAGCCTGAAGAGGCAGATGAGTGGAGGATGCGGATGGAGCGAAATTTCCGTTCGATCAGGTGTCCAGATGGATACCAAGTGGATCTCGCAGTCCACTATCTGGAGGGTGACGCACATCTCTGGTGGAGAAGAGTTGCGGCCAGGAAGGTCCAAGCAGAGATGTCTTGGGAGGATTTTATAATGGAGTTTAACTCCAAGTATTTCCCCAAGAGGCTTTGGACCGGATGGAGAGACGGTTTCTTGGGTTGACTCAAGGGAACCGGTCGGTTCGAGAGTATGAGGCGGAGTTTAACCGTCTCAGGGTGTATGGCGGTCATATCCTGGATGATGAGCAAGCTCAGGTAAGGCGGTTCCTGATGGGTCTTCGGGCCGAGTTGAGGAACCAGTGCATGATGAGCTCGTTTGACACGGTTGTGGAATTAGTAGAGAAGGCAGCGTCACTTGAGGAGAGTCTGAGAGACGTGGGTGTGGTAGTCAGCCCAATTCCTCAGACGAGGAAGCCTCCACTTCAGTCCGGTCCTAGCAAGGGCGGTAAGCCGATGCAAGGACAGAAGCGGAAGTGGGAGAGTCTTTCCAGGGGTAACTTAGGTGGTCAGGGATGCTTCGGATGTGGAAGCAAGGACCATAGGGTTGCGAGTTGCCCCCAGAAGGGTAGAGCGATCGGGGTTACTCGGTTGTGTTACCACTGCAATGAGCCACGGCATTTCAGGCCAAATTGTCCCAAGTTGCAGCAGGGAGTGGTAGTAGTAGCACCGACAGATAGGCGGGCTGCAGTGACACCCCGGGTATACACCATGGTGGAATCGGGAGAGCCGAGTTCCAAACCGATCACTGGTAAATTTTCTAGACTTACTCGAGTTAAAAAAATTCTTGTTTGTTTAAGTTATTTGCCTAGTGAAGTTTGTGTTAGGGTTCTTAGCATATGAAAGTTATATAGGGACCTTAATCGTGGGAGGGGTTGAATCCCACGTTCTGTTCGATTCTGGAGCATCGCATTGTTTCGTTACTCCAGAATTGGCGGAGAGGTGCGGCATCCGGGGTAATCCGGGTGAGCACTTGGGGTTGGTTAAAGTCGCTGGAGGAAAGTTTCTGAGCAGTCATGGACGGGCTAAGAACGTAGTTGTTCAGGTGGCCGAGGAGTCTATGCCAGCTGACTTGATCATCTGTTCCGTGGAACTGTATGATGTCATGTTGGGTATGGATTGGCTGGGGAAATTCAGAGCGCATCTGGATTGCCACCGTGGACGCGTTGTGTTCGAAAGAGAACAAGGGAGGTTGGTTTATCAGGGAGTTAGACCAACACTCGGAAGTCTCGTGATCTTGGCTATGCAAGCTGAGAAAATGATCGAGCGAGGTAGCGAAGCTTATCTGGTGACCATTAATACCCCGGAGACTGTTGGAGAAGTTGCGGTTCGGGATATTCCTGTTGTTCGGGAGTTCGAGGATATTTTTCAGTCGTTGCAAGGATTACCACCATCTCGGTCTGATCCTTTCACGATTGAGCTGGTACCAGGCACAAGGCCAATATCCAAGGCTCCGTACATGATGGCTCCAGCAGACATGGTAGAGCTGAAGAAGCAGCTGGAAGAGTTGTTGGATAAGGGTTTTATCCGTCCAAGCAGTTCACCGTGGGGAGCGCCGGTGCTGTTTGTGAAGAAAAAGGACGGAAGTTTCCGGTTGTGTATCGATTACCGGGGACTTAACCGAGTCACAGTGAAGAATCGGTATCCTCTTTCGCGGATCGACGAATTGTTGGATCAGCTGAGAGGGGCTACCTGGTTCTCCAAGATTGACTTGGCGTCAGCATACCATCAAATTCCTATTGATGAGGTGGATATCCGGAAGACGGCTTTCAGGACAAGATATGGGCATTACGAGTTTGTGGTGATGCCATTTGGATTGACGAATGCACCAGCGGCGTTCATGAGATTAATGAACGGAGTTTCCAAGAGTATCTGGACGAGTCCGTAATCATCTTTATAGATGATATATTGGTGTATTCGAAGAGTCCTGAGGAGCATGAGGTCCATTTAAGGAATGCTCTGGAGAAGTTGCGGGAACAGAAGCTGTTAGCTAAGTTGAGCAAGTGCAGCTTCTGGCAGCGGGAGATCGGATTCTTGGGTCATATTATCTCCGAAAAGGGGGTTTCAGTTGACCCAGAAAAGATTAAGGCTATCAGGGAGTGGCCTAGGCCGAGGAATGCCACTGAGATCAGGAGTTTTCTTGGTCTAGCGGGCTATTAGCGGAGATTTGTCAATGGGTTCGCGAGCATGGCTCGGTCCATGACAAAGCTGACAGGAAAGGATGTTCCGTTTGTGTGGACTCCAGAGTGTGAGGAGAGTTTTAAGAACTTGAAGTCGATGTTGACGAGTACACCAGTTTTGGCTTTACCAGAGCCGAGTGAGCCTTTTGTGGTGTACACGGACGCTTCAAGATTGGGTCTTGGTTGCGTATTAATGCAACAAGGGAAGGTTATTGCTTATGCTTCTCGTCAGTTGAGGAAGCACGAGAGCAACTATCCTACCCATGACCTGGAGATGGCTGCAGTGGTTTTTGCCTTAAAGATTTGGAGATCTTATCTTTATGGCGGGAAAGTGCAGGTGTTTATAGATCATAAGAGCCTGAAGTACATCTTTACGCAGCCCGAATTGAATTTAAGGCAGAGGCGTTGGATGGAGTTAGTGGCAGATTATGATCTGGAGATAGCCTACCATCCGGGAAAGGTAAATTTGGTGGCAGATGCGTTGAGTCGCAAGCGGGTAGCTTCGGCTAGTGAGCGGGACATGGAGTCCTTGGTGAGCGAGATTAGCACCTTAAGGTTGTGTGCTATATCTCAGGAACCGTTGGGTTTGGAGGCAGCGAATGATATGCTCAAATTTACCCTGAGCTACTCTCTCAAATTAAGAGATCACTGTAGTACTTAGGGATCGAATCCACAAGGACTATGAAATACCCAATAAATCCCAATAAAAGTATTATGCTAAATAAAGTATAACGTAATGAAATTGCAATGCGAATAATTAAACAAAGTGTAAATCAATGGAGAAAAGCGCTAGGCATAGGGAAATCTCAGGAATCTTCAGAACTGTGAATTAATTGAATCATCAGGATTATAATTAAGAACCGTTCTGGAACTCAAACACAATTGTAAAACCTACCAGCTTTCGCTGCGTAAACTATCTATCCCTGAATCTAGAATTCCAAATTCCTTTGCTAAATTCTAAGATCTAGACAAGCAGTAATGATCAGGTTCAATTTGTTCACAAAATCCCTAAATCAAATTCTTTTGCAGATAGGTATTTTGCTCACCTAAGATAGATCTAGCAATCAATTACACTTTCATGTCAATTAATAACCCTAAATCAGATTCTAGGTCGCGAATCTAGAATAAGCAATAAGTTCAATCCTAGATGAAGAACTCTATCAATTAACCCTAATAATCCAACGATTCAACAATTCCTCAGAAACCCTTGAAAACCCATAACCTAACAGGGAAACTACTCAGACATGGTGAAAGCAACAATCATCCTCATATGAATAGAAATCATTCAATATAATAGAAAATAAAAGTAGAGAACAAGGAGTATCAGAGATTAGAGAAAGATGATACAAGCTTAAAATAGATAGAGGGTCTGCTACTCGATAATCCCCAAAACCCTGATCTAAAACACAATATATATCTAAAAACTCGTACAGGGACTAATGCTGAAATATTAGAAACTTCTGGGCAAAATTGTAAATCTTCCAAAAACTCTGAAGTTGTCCGCCTGAGGTGTCGATCGACACGCATGGCTGGTGTCAATCGACACCAAGTCATACGTCGCCTCAAAACATGATTCTTCGATGCAACTTCTTGGTCTCTGCTCCAAAATCTCCCATATTCTTCACATTAGTCCTAAATGCATACCTGAAGATAAAAGACTCTAATAGACTCTAAAAACACCAATAAGACTCGATTAAAGACTCTTATATCATGGTTAAAACCCATAAAAACCATGATATATCAACTCCCCCAGACTTAGCTTTTGCTTGCCCTCAAGCAAAACAGAAACTCAGCCGGTGAAAGAAGTTTGAAAACACAGGAAACTCATTTTGTCATAAGAGCACCAGACTCACATTCACCATAGTAAAGCCACTGGAAATTCTTACCTGACAATGTCCAGACCACCATGTACTTCCCCCAGACTTAGCAACTGTCCCAAACAACTCCACAATTCAAATAAACAATCCAAATTCACCATACTGACTTCTATAAACTAAGGTGAAGACTCATCTAGGGAGTATCAATCAAAGAACACATGGACTCTTTCTCAATCAGTTTTCCTGAACACACAGACTGTCTTTACTTCTGGTTCCTTTCCTCTCCCTTTTCTCACTTCTGCAGTTAATTATATCAAAGGTGTAGGCGAATAATGGTATCACGGGAAATTTTCCTAACCTCGCTTCCAACCTTTGTGTGATCATTCCTTTCAAAGTAGAATAATGAGGTCACTGGAAATTTTTCTACCTCTCTACTCAAAAGAAAATCATTTCATCTTTTTTTTTTGTTTTCTTTCTTTTTTTTTTAATTTTTTTATGAAGGGAAGAGAGATGGGAACCATACTCACACAGACAAGTCTTTCAGGACTGAAGGGAGAATCCGATCCAATGTATATCAAGCCCCTGGACAAGCAAAATAAAGTCAGGTTAATGGGCGAAGTCGGTGATGGATCCTCTGAAAGCTCAGGTGAACATGGGTAACATTGGTAGGTTGATCAGCCTTGGGGTTTTTCATTAGTCTCAGACACATGTCAAGCTTGAATCAATGGTCACTCAAGTTCCTGCAAATGTGGTGATTCCCTCGAAAAATCATAGTTTCCAAACTAAATTTTGACTCAATAAAACAAAAATTGGACTGACTCTAAGAAAATAAAAAGAATGATGTTAGTAACTACCTCTCCCAGACTTAAACAACACTGTCCACAGTGTTATCAAGCAAGGATTTTGTGAAAATGAAATAAAACTGATGAACCATAGTGAAAAAGTCAAAATATTAGAACACAAAACCTGAATCCGTGGCATGGGTGTCGATCGACACCGACGAGTGGTGTCGATCGACACCAGGAACAAGGGTCGACAGATTTTTTTTTTTTTATTTTTTTTTTTTTTGAATATAAATAAATAAGAGAAAACCAAAAATAAAAATTAGTCAAAGTTAGACGGAAAAATATAGAAAAACCTAAATAATTAAAAATCAAATAAATGAAATATATTCACAACTTACCAGTGGGTTGCCTCCCACCAAGCGCTTGTTTAAAGTCATTAGCTTGACTTTGTGACGGTTTAGGCAGAGGGTGCATCATCCAGACGCAATATGTGTCCGTCCGGGATCTTGGCGTGTGCCCAATAATGTTTGACCCTCTGACCGTTGAATGTAAATTCATTGCCCTCAGGACTGAGCAAGACAACAGCACCATATGGTCGAACTTGACCCTCAACAACCGCTATTGAGAGGTTATCTGCCAAATCGTAGCTGTCTGGAATATGGATGTCGATCGACACAGATGCGTGGTGTCGATCGACACTCGGGCCTGTTGACCGAGAATACTGCAGATCACCGCAAGAAAAATCACGCCATCCCGTTTCCAATAAGTGCACATTCTCTTCTGGCAGAGAATCATCAATAGGGATGTCGTCCTCAACCCTAATCCGCGAAAGATGATCAGCAACTCCATTTCAGTACCTTTCTTATCCTTGACCTCGATGTCGAACTTTTGGAGTAATAGAATCCATCTTAACAGTCTAGGCTTAGAATCCTTCTTCTGCATCAGGTACTTGAGTGCAGAATGATCAGTGTGCACCACTACCTTAGAGCCTACAAGATACTGCCTGAACTTCTCAAAAGTAAACACAACAGCAAGCAGTTCTTTTTCTGTGGTAGCGTAGTTCTTCTGCGCATCATCCAATGTACGGCTGGCATAGTATATGGCATGAAGCTTCTTGTCTTTCCGTTGTCCCAGCACAGCCCCAACTGCAAAGTCGCTGGCGTCACACATTACCTCAAAAGGGAAATCCCAATCCGGTGGCTGAATAATTGGAGCACTCACTAATGCACGCTTGAGCTGTTGAAAGGCATCGAAACAATCAGCATCAAACTCAAATGTGACATCCTTACAGAGCAAAGCGGTGAGTGGACGTGCTATCTTGCTGAAATCTTTGATGAAACGTCTACAGAATCCAGCGTGTCCAAGAAAGCTTCTCAATGTCTTGACATTAGAAGGAGGCTGCAGATTAGTCATCACCTCGATCTTAGCTCTATCAACCTCAATACCAGCCTCTGATACCCTATGCCCAAGGACAATGCCATCTCTGACCATAAAGTGGCATTTCTCCCAATTCAGAACAAGTGCGTCTCTTCAGATCTAGCGAGCACTCTGCATAGGTTATCCAAACAATCCTTGAATGAGGCCCCATAAACTGAAAAATCATCCATAAATACCTCCATACTGTCCTTAATCATATCTGTGAAGATAGACATCATACACCTCTGAAATGTAGCAGGAGCGTTACATAGTCCAAAGGGCATTTTGCGGTATGCGAAAGTGCCATAGGGACATGTAAACGTGGTCTTCTCCTGGTCATCTGGGTGAATAGGAATCTGAAAGAACCCTGAATAACCGTCAAGGAAACAGTAGTAAGGGTGATTAGCTAAACGCTCAAGCATCTGATCAATGAAGGGCAAAGGAAAATGATCCTTTCTTGTAGCGGCGTTCAGCTTCCTATAATCAATGCACATTCTGTGCCCTGTCACAGTCCTAGTCGGTATCAGCTCATTCTTCTCATTCTGTACCACTGTGACTCCTCCTTTCTTAGGCACAACATGCACTGGACTGACCCAATCATTGTTGGAAATCAGATAGATGATCCCTGCATCCAACAGCTTCATGATCTCTTTCTTAACCACATCCTTCAGGTTTGGATTCAGCCGTCTCTGATGTTCAACTGATGACTTAGTCTCATCCTCAAGATGTATCCTATGCATGCACAGATCTGGAGAGATACCTGAAATATCATCAAGAGAATAGCCAAGAGCCTTGCGAAACTTGCACAGCTTACTTAGCAATAGGGTGAGCTCTGCGTTGTTCAAGGACGCACTAACAATAACAGGATATGAATTATGTTCACCAAGGAATGCGTACCTGAGCCCCGCAGGGAGTTGCTTAAGCTCTATCTTTGGAGCTTGCTCAAAGCTCCAATCGGCTGCTTTCCTGTCCGTCCGGACACCGGTGTCGATCGACACCAGTGAACACCAGTGATGGGTGTCGATCGACACCCGCTACGTGCATCACTTCCTTGGTTGCATCCATTAGCTTGACATACCCAGCAGCAATATCATCTAAATGTTCAACCTCATCCACTGAAGCAATCAAAGCACGTTCCAGAGGGTCCTCATAATGCAACTCTTTGAAATTCTCCTCAACAAGATCCGTGAGAGTCTCGACGCAGAAGGTCTGACCATCTATCGTAGGCCGCTTTACAAGCTTATCCATCTCAAAGTTCATAACTAAATCGCCTACATTCAGACCACTGCGTCCCCTTCTGACATTAATCATGGCACCAGCTGTAGCCAAGAATGGTCGTCCCAATATCAATGGATCCTTAGGTTCTTCCTCATATGTCAACACAACGAAGTCCGTAGGAATCAAGCAACCTCCTATCTTGATAGGAACATCCTCAAGGATACCGTCTGGAAGACGAACAGAACGATCAGCAAGGATGAGAGTGATCCTTGTTGGCTGAAAGTCTGTCATACCAAGATTCACAGCAACTGATATGGGCATCAAATTCACACTAGAACCAAGATCACATAAAGACCGTTCGAACTTCTCTGCAAAGATGGTGCAGTCAAGAACGAAACTACCTGGGTCTGGAAGCTTCTCTGGAATCTTGTTCTGAATCACGGCACTAACCTGTGTGGAAATCATCATCGCACCCTGTTCAACATTCAAATCCTTAGTGACCAAACGTTTCACGTACCGTCTGATTATGGGGGATGTCCTGATGGCATCAATCAACGGTAACTCAACAATGAGCTTGTCCATCATAGCATTACACCTGGCATCATCTATCTCTTGCTTAGACTTCCTGGGGTTTCGAGGATAAGGGATCCTCGGTTTGTATGATGATTCGGTGATCGGGTTAGCAGATGATGAAGAAGCCTTGTCTGTCCGTGAAGGGTGTCGATCGACACCCTGGTGGTGTCGGTCGACACTAACATCCTGTGTCGTGTCCTTGGTAGCGATCGACACGGCTTTGTCCTTACCAATCCCTTCTGTATCAAATGGTGTTGATCGACACATAGTGTTGGTGTCGATCGACACTAACTCCGGAAGAACAACATCTTCGTCTTCGACTTCTTCTAAGTCTATCATCTCTTCAGGTGTCAGAGTACTCCTGATCACAGGCTCAACCTTCTTCCCACTCCTCAATGAGATGGCATTCACTGGATGCCTCGGATTAGTATCCGTCTTCCCAGGAAGAAAACCGTCCTGTCTCTTAATAGCTCCAGCTGTCTGAGCAACCTGAGTGTCTAACTTCTTGACATGAGTGTTCAGCTGCTCAAACTTCCCATTCAAATCCTGATACAGTGAGTCTAACTTTCCATTGAGTTCCACGGTGATCTTCTGTTGACCTTCTAGAATCTGCTCAAGCATCGATTCCATCTTGCTCTCTGTAGTAGGTGGTGGAACGCTCTGATATGAAGATGAGCCATAGTTCCTCTGATTAAAGTTGTTGCTGCTCTGATAGGGCTTCTGATACTGAGGCTGCTGAGTGAAAGTAGAGGAGGACTGATTCCCTTGATAGTTACCCCGCGGACTGCCCCCATTGTAGCCTCGGTTTCCTTGTGAGTTACCGAAACGCTGAAAGCCTGTACCACCGACATAGTTAACATTCTGCTCCTCATGGTCATCAACTGGCTCATAGGTCTCAACCTCAGCAACAAACTGGACTTGCTTCTTGCTTATTAGAAGGTTGTGAACCGTGTCAAGTTTCGCCTTTACCTCAGCTATCTGACTTCCATCTAAGTTCCCAGCTTGCTTCTTTCTCTCGAAATCAGCATTCTTAGTACTGTTGCTTGAAGCCAAATTCTCTATTAGTACCACAGCATCCTCAGGATATCTGGTATTGAAATTGCCATTACTTGCAGCATCCAGAGCCATCTGATACCTCCAATCGATACCCCTGAAGAAAATCCTAAGTAACTGAACCTCACTGAACCCATGGTGTGGACAATCTCTCTGATAAGCCATGAACCTTGCCCAAGCGGCCTTGAATGCCTCAGTAGGTCCTTGAGAGAAGGCTGAAATCTTCGTCCTCAGCTCTTCAGACCGTGCATCATCATAAAAGTTGTTCAGGAAAGCATTTTTAGTGTCCTCCCAAGTGGTCAGTGATCCTGGCTTCAACTGCTTAAGCCAATAAGCTGCTTCCCCAGCAAGAGAGTATGGGAAGAGCTTACAGAATAGATAGTTGTTTGACACCCCGTTAGCCTTGATGCTAGTGATTAGATCCTCAAACCGCTCAATGTGATCCATAGGGTGCTCATGTGATAGCCCGTGGAAAGGGTTCTGACCTACAAGCGTGTAGTATGCAGGTTTGAGTTCAAAGTCATTCCTTTGAAATGGAGGCGGGCGGATGGCAGACCAGTTGGCATAGAACTGCTCTGGCCGGTTGTAATCCCCCAATGTCATTGCGCGTGGACCTAAGGCACCAGGTGCACCTTGTCCAACCAAAACCCCACCAGCCGCTGGTGGGTGTCGACCGACACCAGGTGGTGGGTGTCGATCGACACCAGCATCTTGGACGGGTACCACAGCCTCAACAATGACTTGGCCGTTGTCATCGATCCTTTGGCCCTCTGCATTGTATGCATGGCCATCCCTGTCCCGGAGAACTCCATGTTCATCAGCCATGATGATAGTAATCACCATCGCTTCTGAATTCTTCGCTTTCCGGGTTCTTCGTTCTAACTTAGCTAGCTCTTGATTTGAAAGGGTTACTAGCTCAAGATTCTTGTTGCTCCGAGTTTTGCGATTGAGCATGCACCTGAAACACACAAGAAAGAAAGAAAGAACGAGATCAGTAACAAAATAAAAGAAAATTTAGACAAAAACTTAAACTTAAATCTAATGGTAAATTCAAAAATCCCCGGCAACGGCGCCAAAATTTGATATGCTCAAATTTACCCTGAGCTACTCTCTCAAATTAAGAGATCACTGTAGTACTTAGGGATCGAATCCACAAGGACTATGAAATACCCAATAAATCCCAGTAAAAGTATTATGCTAAATAAAGTATAACGTAATGAAATTGCAATGCGAATAATTAAACAAAGTGTAAATCAATGGAGAAAAGCGCTAGGCATAGGGAAATCTCAGGAATCTTCAGAACTGTGAATTAATTGAATCATCAGGATTATAATTAAGAACCGTTCTGGAACTCAAACACAATTGTAAAACCTACCAGCTTTCGCTGCGTAAACTATCTATCCCTGAATCTAGAATTCCAAATTCCTTTGCTAAATTCTAAGATCCAGACAAGCAGTAATGATCAGGTTCAATTTGTTCACAAAATCCCTAAATCAAATTCCTTTGCAGATAGGTATTTTGCTCACCTAAGATAGATCTAGCAATCAATTACACTTTCATGTCAATTAATAACCCTAAATCAGATTCTAGGTCACGAATCTAGAATAAGCAATAAGTTCAATCCTAGATGAAGAACTCTATCAATTAACCCTAATAATCCAACGATTCAACAATTCCTCAGAAACCCTTGAAAACCCATAACCTAACAGGGAAACTACTCAGACATGGTGAAAGCAACAATCATCCTGATATGAATAGAAATCATTCAATATAATAGAAAATAAAAGTAGAGAACAAGGAGTATCAGAGATTAAAGAAAGATGATACAAGCTTGAGATAGATAGAGGGTCTGCTACTCGATAATCCCCAAAACCCTGATCTAAAACACAATATATATCTAAAAACTCGTACAGGGACTAATGCTGAAATATTAGAAACATCTGGGCAAAATTGTAAATCTTACAAAAACTCTGAAGTTGTCCGCCTGAGGTGTCGATCGACACGCATGGCTGGTGTCGATCGACACCAAGTCATACGTCGCCTCAAAACATGATTCTTCGATGCAACTTCTTGGTCTCTGCTCCAAAATCTCCCATATTCTTCACATTAGTCCTAAATGCATACCTGAAGATAAAAGACTCTAATAGACTCTAAAAACACCAAAAAGACTCGATTAAAGACTCTTATATCATGGTTAAAACCCATAAAAACCATGATATATCAGCGAATCAGGCAGATCTTTTGAGTAGAGTTCGGATTGCTCAGGAAAAAGATGAAGGTCTGATTAAGGCTTCCGGGGATGCAGGATCAGGATATCAGGTCTCTGCGAATGGGACTATTCTGGTGCATGGGTGGGTATGTGTACCCAAGGATGAGGATTTGAGGCGAGAGATCCTGAGTGAGGCCCATGCGAGTATGTTTTCGATTCATCCAGGGGCGACCAAGATGTACCGGGACTTAAAAAGGTACTATCATTGGGTTGGGATGAAGAAAGATGTGGCTAACTGGGTTGCGGCTTGTGATGTATGCCAGTTAGTGAAGGCTGAGCATCAGGTTCCGAGTGGGTTGTTGCGGAGTCTACCCATTCCGGAGTGGAAGTGGGATATGATTACGATGGATTTCGTGGTCGGCTTGCCCGTCTCTCGGACCAAGGATGCCATTTGGGTCATTGTTGATCGTTTGACCAAGTCGGCACATTTCTTAGCCATTAAAAAGACCGATGGAGCTGCGGTATTGGCTAAGAAGTATGTCAATGAGATTGTGAGACTTCATGGGGTACCTGTGAGTATAGTGTCGGACCGTGATTCCAAGTTCACTTCGGTGTTTTGGAAGGCCTTTCAGGCAGAGATGGGCACTAAGGTACACATGAGTACGGCCTATCACCCTCAGACAGATGGACAATCCGAGAGGACCATTCAGACTCTTGAGGATTTGCTGAGGATGTGTGTGCTTGACTGGGGTGACCGATAAGGGTTCTCGAGAAAAGAGTCAAGCTGGATCGTAGGAAAAAGGTTCTGATGATCAGGGTCTTGTGGGATTGTGACGGGGTTGAGGAGGAGACTTGGGAACCAGAGGCGAGGATGAAAGCAAGGTTCAAGAAGTGGTTTGAGAAGCAATCATAGGCTTGAGCTTTCATCGATGGTTCCCAGTTTCGAGTGTTTATTGTTGAACATTATGTATTCGTTTAAGTGTTGTAAACGATTATGCATGATGAGTATAATAAGACGGTTAGTTCTTATTGTTTATGGCCAGTGTTGCCATGAGTTTTTAAGTGAACATGAGGATCTGAAAAGAGTTTTTATGAGGATTTAAAAACTTGAGTTATAATCGGGAAAAGATTATATGAGTACCCTGAGGACGGGGTATGTGTGAGATAACCTGAGTAGTGGTTATGGAAAAGATGACATTCCGGGTTGGAATGTGGGTGATGCCGATATTACCTTGCGAGGTTGTATGCGGATCACGAGAGGTCAGTTCAGTCATGAGTGCTTATAGACGTATGGTGGATCGTGGTTGCTCAGAGGATAGTTTGGTCCTGTACAACTCTGGAGAGGATGGATAGTTCCTCTGATACCTGATACCCAGCACTCGTAAGGTATATAGCCCATGGTGGGGAGGTATGTGATACCGAGAACCCGTAAGGTTATAATACCCAGAGTGGGGTGGTATGTGTGTGATACCCAGAACTCGTAAGACTTGGTGTCTTAGAGTGGAGGGGTATGTGTGTGATACCCAGAACTCGTAAGACTTGGTGTCTTAGAGTGGAGGGGTATGTGATATCGAGAACTTGTAAGGTGTATAGCCCAGAGTGGAGTGGTATGTGATTACCGAGAACTCGTAAGGTTATAGTGCCCAGAGTGGAGTGGCATGAGTTGATACCGAGAGCTCATAAGGACTGTGTGGCCTGAGAGCGGAGTGGTATGGATACCCAGAACTCGAAGGACTTGGTGTCTTAGAGTGGAGGGGTATGAGTTTGAGTTGTGAGCAATGATCTATGACCGGAGTCTTAAGCTAGTGACTGAATGTGGACCTCAGGGGTCAATAGTGTTTGATCTCGTGACTGGTTGTGCGGCCAGTATGGTCAAGTGTGACCAGTGTGTTATGAGTTGTGTGGTTGTGTTCATTGGGGATGAACTGTGCCATTAGATTCGAGGACGAATCTATGTTAGTGGGGGAGAATTGTAACACCCGTGTTTCAAAAAATGGAAATTTCGGAATTATATCCAGGATTTATGGGAAGAATCTCTGGAAAATATTTCCGGGAATTTTCGGAGTAATTTGGAAGTTACACCGCATTTTTCCCGTAGGGGTGTTCGGGATCGATTTAGAAGTTTGGGGTCAGTTTGTGAACATTTGGGAGTTCAGGGACTAGACTCTAAATAAAAGTCAATCTGATTTAATCAGATTTTTACCAACCATTCCACCATCTTTTTCCACTACTTTCCACAAAGCAGCCTCCCCTAGCCTTGTAGAGTTCTCCACCTCTCCACCTTCTTAGGCAGCCACCTTCTCCACCTCTTCTCCACATTGCCGACACTCCATCTGCATAAAGAAGAGAGAGAGAGAGAGAGAGAGAGAGAGAGAGAGAGAGAGAGAGAGAGAGAGAGAGAGAGAGAGAGAGAGAGAGAGAGAAGTGAAGCTGTGTTTGTTGGAGTCAAAGGGAGAAGGTGAACTTGTTGGTGAGGGTGTGGAGTGCAAAAGAAGAGGTGGGCTTGTGAGCTGTGTGAGCGTGGAGAGCAGGAGAGGGTGAGTGTTGTGGCTGTGTGTGGCGTGAAGAGAAAGAAAGAAGGAGAGCTTGGTGGCTGAGTAAGGGCATGAGAGACTCGAGGAAAAGGAACGGAGGTTGCCGTGACGGTGAAGTTTCGGAGCTCTCTCGCACCTCGTGTCATCACCGTTAGATAGGGTAATGTTCTCTTCCTTCTTTTGGTTTATTTCATGTGGATCATGATGGTTTAGTGAGAGGAACGGAAGGTGTGAGTCACGGTGGTGACTTGGTGAGGTTTGGTTAGGCGGGAGACACGCGTTAGGAGACGTGTTGGTCTAGCCGTGAGTTGTTGTGGACGGTGCCGTTGTGGTGTTCATGATCGGTGAGAAGGTCGTGTTGGGCCTAGGCATTGTTGTGGTGGGTGTTGAGGGTGTGATCGTGCTGATCTATCCGGTCGTTTTTGTCGATCTAGAGAGTTCTCGCAAGGAAGGGATCGATCGATCCGGCCAGGATCGATCGATCCAGGCGAGATCGATCGATCTGGGCGGGATCGATCGTTCTGTGAAATACTCGGCAAGGTGGGATCGATCGATCTGGTCGTTCTGGTCGACCAAATTGTTTGTATTTTGGTTTCCTGTGTCTTAAGTTTCGTTATTTGATTATTGTTAGGCACGCATTTGGGGAAGTGAAGTCTATTCATTCCAGGAAGTTTTGGGAATTTTTGTGCGTGGCTAAAGGTGAGTGCATGACCATGAGCTTATCTAAGCGATTTGATTGTTTAATGTGTTTTTCATGATTTAGGCCGTAAGATCTCATGGGAGATCTAGATCGAGTGTTTCTTGAGATGGTTGATTTATTGTCGGTAATTTCGTGTTAAATGTGTTGAATAATTTTAATCGTTTGTGTGTATAGCTCGTAGATGGGAGGATTACCTCACTAAGTATTTATTGAAATACTTATGCATCTCGTTTATTTGATGCAAAAAAAGATTAAGTGTGATCGTGGAATCAAGGCGGAGAAGAGGGGATGATCTAGGCTTGTCGGGTTGTGGTTTAAGTATTTTCGTTAAGTGTTATAATATCGTAAAATATTATTAAGTCATGTGTGAACAATTAATCCGAAGGATAAATGATCTAACGATCTCGAGTCCGGATTCTCGTTCATCGAGAACCGTAATAGACAACAGAAAGCGTCTATGAAAGCCAAGGTGGCTATACAGACCAACTTCGACTCTCAACTCAAGTCGTCGTATTCTGGAAAGATCAATGGATCAAATGTCCTTACGGATAGTTAATTAAAACGTTTATGTGTTTGTACTTTTATTTACGGAGTTAAATAAATAATATTCATGGTTAAGTAAATTGTTAGTTGATTGGGAAATTAATTAGTATTTATGGGAATACTAATTAATAATCAATTATTAAAAAAAAAAAAACGAGTGCGGTCGTTTCAGTCTTTTAGTTGGAACATGGATTATGCTTGATTAGGATGAATTTATGGTTAGATGTTGATTGTTTAGGTTGATTATTGTTAGATCCTTCATATTAGGTTGATCATAATGCTAGATTTGATGGGAACATTTGAATTTAGAGCTTAGAACATTTGAACATTTGAACATTTGAAGGTGTTCGATGAAATGGTTGAGTCAACCTTTTATGAGTTTTACATACCTAGCGAACAGAAGTTGATGATTAAAGTGTTTAGTGAACTAATTGGACTTGTTATTAATGTCCATTGATCATTTAATTGCTAACATAAGTTATTGATAATTATATGATTAGTGAAGTGATTAGTGCCACAGAAGTGGATTAGTCATATTTGTGAGTTTCATGTTCTAGGATTGTATTTAATTCAACATATTGCATCTTTTTTTGATTGTTAAATCATCTTTATGATAGTTACACTCATGGTCCAATGATTTCTCTTTGTTTTCCTTTTTGCATTTCACATGTTTGCTTCTCTTTTTATTCACAAAAGCCAAAACACTATTTTCTCTATATTAGCTTAGAATCACACATCTCTAGTACGTGATCCTTGGTCTCCGCGAATCGATATCCTTTGGACTATAACATACCTATGGTTTATTTGATAGACCCGATGTAATAACCTCTTTATCAGGTTCTACTATCATAAAGATAAACTAACAATAAAAATGATGTAATAGATTGAATTAAGCATCATCCTATAACATGGAATACACAACTATCACTACGACTAGTCCACTTACGTGGCACTAATCAATTGACTATTTATCCAATCATCAATAACTTCTATTAGCAATTAAAATAATCCATGAGCATTAATAAACAACTCCAATAAGCTCACTAAATACCCTAATAATCAACACCCATTGGCTAGGTATGTAAAACTCATAAAAAGTTCATTCAAGCATTTTATCGAACACCTTCCGGGCGTGAAATTCCTAAGCTCTAAATTACCAATTCCTTGGCTAATCTAGCATTATGAGTCGATCTCAAGGTAACACTTTCATCTGAATCGATCTTTAAGACCCTTTTTGAATGGTTATGGATCATCATTTCTCTTATTTTCATCCAAATTATCTCTCTTGTTGCATAGCTAATTTCAATACCTATAAAAAAGAAATATATGCAAACATATATATGTCCTAAACTCTAATAATGCAATTAAAATACTTGAAACTATATGAGAAATGCATCAAAAAAATGGTAAAAATGCACCAGATCAGAAGTCACAAACGCAACTACATGTAACTGCTGTTTTAGCTCTACACATTCTCTTAGGGATCTCATATGAACTCTATACATGTTTTCAGGTGCAAGAAACACATACATAACTTCATTCGCTAGTGTTACATCAAGAACAAGAACAGCAAGCGCACCAATCATCAAAGAGCCTGGAAAGTGAGGGAAGAAACCGAGCTACTTCTATCGACCATCATGTTCGCCGTTACTGAAATAGGCCGTCAAGTGCTATGGATTTTTGCTACGTATAATAATATTTTCCTCTAAGACTGAATAAAGAAAGAAACCAGAGTTTGTCATGTTGTTGGATCATCACGAAAATTTGAAGGTAGCTTCAGGACATATTGGGGCTAGTTTTCAGCGGTGCAATTAGAAAGTGGAAGGTTAGTTTTGGATTCGTGATTCCATCTTTCAGGCTGAGCGTTATGTTATTTTTCTCATATTTTCCCAGTTAATGTTGAAAGCTGTTTTATTGTTGTGATTGGCTAATAGGTGATAAAGAGGGGATGTGGTTGTGTTGTTGTGACCTTTATGAAACCCTCGAAGTTCCAGAAAGTCTAGATCTTGTGGGTTTTGTCGGGTTGTGTTTTCAGGATACCACGAAAAGGCTAAGGTGTGTGCAGTACCGTGCCTTATTTGGGTTGTACAAATTGTTTCTAGTCTAATAGAGTTTTGCTTGAGTTTTCTGTGATGTTTGTTGATTGACTGATTTGCTAAACTTGTTGATTTGTTTTTTTTGTGCTGAATTAAATTAATTAATTAATTGCTGTGAATTAAATTGCCAAAATTGTTGGAATTAATTATGTTGAAATAAATTGATAAAAACTTTTGAAATTAATTATATGGAGTTATTGCTAAATTTTTGCTGAATTAAATGAATTAATTAATTGCTGATAATTATTTAATGATGAAGTTGTTTATGTGTTGGTTGCTGAATCTTGTAAGCATATGTATTATGCTAATAAACTATTTGTTGGCATGTGTGTATAGCTGTGAGACAAGTTGATCGTCTCACTCAATATTTATTATATACTGATGCATCTCTTTGTAATGTTGGAGAAAAAAATTAGCTTGCTGAAGCTCGCGGGACCAAGTCTGCGGAAAAAAGGTTGACATACCGGGGGTTGTTGTTTATTTATTGAATTGTTGGAGTTGTGTATGGTGATGAATTATCATTAACCGTTAGGTTTTCAGTTGTTATTTATGCTGATGTAGTTTATGAATTTATTGGTTTATAGTAAATCGTTGATTGTGGAATTTAGTTTGTTGTTAGAAAAACTGAGTTAATGATTTTGATTCACGCTGGAGAATTTTTAGTATTTGCGGGAATATTAAAAAAATAAAATGGGTTGGGGTATTTTAATATCTTTCTTTTATTTTTATGTATGCCGCTAATTATTATGCAAGTGCGATACAATCTCCTGATGGAAAACCCTACACTGATACTAATAGAAAAGAAATCAAAGAATTATTATCCGCCACTAATCGTTAGTCTCTCCGATGATTTGATACCATAGTTATTAATATCAAACTTATATTAATAGAAAAACGAGAAATTATAAATGCAGAATAACAAGATCTAAAAATCATTTTCACAAAAAATTCTAAAAATCTACAAAGAAATAAAAAAAATTCTCAAGAAGAAAAAATAAATTATCTTTCAATTCTCCTATTTAGTTTTAGTTTTTTCATGATTAGTCATGTATCCGGCGAGAGATTCACGATCACGAACAACCTCACAAGTAATAAACTCCTCTGGGTGAGCTGTCATTCCGCAGATAACACATTTCCTGTTGAAAAATTACCAGTTGGAAGTTTTTACATAAAAAGAATCAAAGTAAAGTTTGCAACTAAGAAGCGTTTCATGTGTACCTCGAAACAAGGGACTGGATATAAACACCGTATGGAAATAAGAGCATTTAAAAAGGCAGAAAACTGGGATTGGTATGTAAGGGAAAATGAGATCTATTTTAAGGTTCGACCATGCTTTAATTGGTGGCTTTGATAAGGAGATGCATAAAGAGAAAAATGTTTGGATAACGGAATAAAATGAAATGTTTAAGTACTCTTAACTAAAATATTTAAGAATATTGTCGAGACAAGAGACACTATAATAGAATGCAAATAAATACCTGTTGTGTTGAATCTATGAATTACTTTAATTAAAACAATTTATTATTCAATTATTTTTGTGCTATTAAAATTAAGACTTGATATTGTTTTTAACAGGAATTTTGATAAATTCTATAAATAGATTTGTATAATTAAAATTGTTATCCCCTATATTTTTTGTTGAAACCATTTCAGTAACTTTTTGCTTACATTTAATCTTAAGATTCTATTTCAGGTTGGAAATGTAACAAGATAAGATTATTAATCAATATTTTTCTTGTTTAAGAAGTTGCATATTTAATTTGATACATCTAACATACAATTTGTATGCCAAAAGATATATTATTATATAAGCTTCACTATCAATATATTCTTCTTCGTACATCCCTTATATAAGACATAAGAATGAGCATAATGCAGTATCATGGAGCATCAAGTTTTTCTAGCAGTAGATATGAGACCAGTTACTGGTTTTAAGTTTCCAGTTACACCTGCAGAATTATTCATTGATGAGGAGAAGAAATTCACCGCGGTCTTTTTTATGAAGATAAAAAATGTTTGATGAATCCCACTCACAACATTGTTTACAACAATATCGAGGATGTATCCTTCAAATAACCCAACATTGTTTAAATTTTTAGAAATTCTTAACCAACCAAAATTAAGAAATAAGATTTGATGTCTAATTATACCATATTACTTATTTTAAGTTATTACATTTGAAAGATTTTGTTAAGATTTAAAGTTACGATTCTTCTATCATCTGTGTGTTCAACGTCGCACATTGGTTAAAATATTTGAGCAATAGTTCTGAATCATATTATAAAAATGACCAAAATGATTCAAAATCTAAATGAACAAGAACCATGCGTCCATTTTTTGAAAAAAAGTTCCGTTTAATTGCTACTTTAGTTAAATTTACCCAATGAAAAATGAAAATATATTTTAAATACTTTGTTTCAAATATTAAATAGAAAATTCCAAATACTAATAATATTTAAAATATATTAATATTTTTATAATATTTTCATATTTAATCTCCAAAACATTATAATATTAAAAATATTTGAAATGTAATTATTATTAATCAATACAATTAAATGAGGAAAAGCATTATGCCTCATGGTACAGATTTAAAGTTCTGAATCAACGTCGCACATTGGTTAAAATATTTGAGCAATAGTTCTGAATCATATTATAAAAATGACCTAAATAATTCAAAATCTAAATTAACAAGAACCATGCTTCCATTTTTTTGAAAACTTTATCCTTTTAATTGCTACTTTAGTTAAATCAATAATTTTACCCAATGCAAAATGAAAACATATTTTAAATACTTTGTTTCAAATATTAAATAGAAAATTCCAAATACTAATAATATTTAAAATATATTAATATTTTTATAATATTTTCATATTTAATCTCCAAAACATTATAATATTTAAAATATTTGAAATGTAACTATTATTAGTCAATACTATTAAATGAGGAAAATATGTACTATTAGCCATAATAAATAATAAATAAATAAAAACTTTATATATATATATATATATGGCTTTATGGGTAATAGGTCTATATTATTTAAATCTGGTTTTGATAGCAATTTGAATTGTTTCATGATCGAAGCTAACAATCTTAGAATAATGGGATATAGGAATTTCTTTACTAGCAAATATATTGAAATATTGATTTATCTTTTGTCGGATCATCACGAAAATTTGAAGGTAGCTTCAGGACATATAGGGGCTAATTTTCAACGGTGCGATTAGAAATTGGACGGTTAGTTTTTGATTCGTGATTCCATCTTTCAGGCAGAGCGTTCTGTTATTTGTTTCATATTTTCCCAGTTTATGTTAAAGCTGTTTTATTATTGTGATTGGCTAATAGGTGATAAAGAGGGGATATGGTTGTGTTGTTGTGACCTTTACGAAACCCTAGAAGTTTCAGACAGTGTAGATCTTGTGGGTTTTGTCGGTTGTGTTTTCAGGAGACCATGAAAAGGCTAAGGTGTGTGCAGTACCATGCCTTATTTGGGTTGTACATATTGTTTCTAGTCAAATAGAGTTTTGCTAGAGTTTTCTGTGATGTTTGTTGATTGACTGATTTGCTGAACTTGTTGATTTCATTTTTTTTTGTCCTGAATTAAATTAATTAATTAATTGCTGTGAATTAAATTGCCAAAATTGTTGGAATTAATTATATTGAAATAAATTGATAAAAACTTTTGAAATTAATTATATGGAGTTATTGCTAAATTTTTGCTGAATTAAATGAATTAATTAATTGCTGATAATTATTTAATTAATGAAGTTGTTTATGTGTTGGTTGCTGAATCTTGTAAACATATGTATTATGCTAAGAAACTATTTGTTTGCCTGTATGTATATTTGTGAGACAAATTAATCGTCTCACTCAGTATTTATTATATACTGATGCATATTTTTGTAATGTTGGATAAAACAATTAGCTTGCTGAAGCTCGCGGGACCAAGTCTGCGGAAAAAATGTTGACGTACTGGGGGTTGTTGTTTATTTATTCAATTGTTGGAGTTGTTGTATGGTGATGAATATCATTAACCGTTAGGTTGTTAGTTGATATTTATGCTGATGTATTTTATGAATTTTTTGGTTTATAGTAAATCGGTGAATGTGGAATTTGGTTTGTTGTTAGAAAAGCTGAGTTAATGATTTTGATTCACGCTGGGGAATTTTTAGTATTTATGGAAGTATTAAAAAATAAAAATTGTCGGGGTGTTTAAATATCTGTCTTTTATTTTTATGTATGCCGCTAATTATTATGCAAGTGCTATACAATCTCCTGATGGAAAACCCTACACTCATACTAAAAGAAAAGAAATAAAATAATTATTATCCGCCACTAATCGTTAGTCTCTCCGTTGATTTGATACCATAGTTATTAATAGCTAACTTATATTAATAGAAAAACGAGAAACTATAAATGCAGAATAACATGATAGAAAATGGACATCAAGAATCCAAATCAATTCCACAAAAAAAATCTAACAATCTACAAAGAAAAAAAAATCTCAATAAGAAAAAATGAAATATCTTTCAGTTCTCCTATTTAGTTTTGTTTTTTTCATGATTAGTCATGTATCCGGCGAGAGATTCACGATCAGAAACAACCTCACAAGTAATAAACTCCTCTGGGTGAGCTGTCATTCCGCAGAGAACACATTTCCTGTAGAAAAAAATACCAGCTGGAAGTTTTTACATAAAAACATTCAAAGTAAAGTTTGCTACTAAGAAGCGTTTCTATTGCACCTTGAAACAAGGGCCTGGATATAAACACCGTATGGAAATAAGAGCATTTAAAAAGGCAGGAAACTGGGATTTGGTATGTAAGGGAAAATGGGATCTATTTAACAAGGTTCAACCATGCTTTAATGGGTGGCTTTGATAAGGAGATGCATAAAGAGAAAAATGTTTGGATAACGGAATAAAATGAAATATTTAAATACCCTTCACTAAAACTTTAAAATTATTATAATTAAGAATATTGTCGAGACCAGAGACACTATAATAGAATGCAAATAAACACCTGTTGTGTTGAATCTATGAATTACTTTAATTAAAACAATTTGTTATTCAATTATTTTTGTGCTATTAAAATTAAGACTTGATATTATTTTTAACAGGAATTTTGATAAATTCTATATATAGATTTACATATTTAAAATTGTTATCCTATGGTCTTTTTTATGAAGATAAAAAATGTTTGATGAACCCCACTGGCAACATTGTTTACACCAATATCGAGGATGTATCCTTCAAATAACCCCAACATTGTTTAAATTTTTAGAAATTCTTAACCAACCAAAATTAAGAAATAAGATTTGATGTTTAATTATACCATATTACTTATTTTAAGTTAATACGTTTGAAAGATTTTGTTAAGATTTACAGTTACGATTCTTCTATCATCTTTGTGTTCAACGTCGCACATTGGTTAAAATATTTGAGCAATAGTTCTGAATTATATTATAAAAATGACCAAAATGATTCAAAATCTAAATGAACAAGAACCATGCTTCCATGTTTTTTGAATAATTTATCTGTTTAATTGCTACATTAGTTAAATCAACGATTTTACCCAATGAAAAATGAAAACATATTTTAAATACTTTGTTTCAAATATTAAATAGAAAATTCCAAATACTAATAATATTTAAAATATATTAATATTTTTATAATATTTTCATATTTAATCTCCAAAACATTATAATATTTAAAATATTTGAAATGTAACTATTATTAATCAATACTATTAAATGATCAAAATCTGTACTATTAGCTATAATAAATAATAAATAAATAAAAATTTTATATATATATATATATATATATATGGCTTTATGGGTAATAGGTCTATATTATTTAAATCTGTTTTTGATAGCAATTTGAATTGTTTCATGATCGAAGCTAACAATCTTAGAATAATGGGATATAGGAATTTCTTTACTAGCAAATAGATTGAAATATTGATTTATCTTTTGTCGGATCATCACGAAAATTTGAAGGTAGTTTCAGGACATATAGGGGCTAATTTTCAATGGTGCGATTAGAAATTGGACGGTTAGTTTTTGATTCGTGATTCCATCTGTCAGGCAGAGCGTTCTGTTATTTTTTTTCATATTTTCCCAGTTTATGTTGAAAGCTGTTTTATTGTTGTGATTGGCTAAAAGGTGATAAAGAGGGGATATAGTTGTGTTGTTGTGACCTTTACGAAACCCTAAAAGTTTCAGAAAGTCTAGATCTTGTGGGTTTTGTCGGTTGTGTTTTCAGGAGACCACGAAAAGGCTAAGGTGTGTGCAGTACCATGCCTTATTTGGGTTGTACAGATTGTTTATAGTCAAATAGAGTTTTGCTAGAGTTTTTTGTAATGTTTGTTGATTGACTGATTTGCTAAGCTTGTTGATTTGATTTTTTTTGTGCTGAATTAAATTAATTAATTAATTGCTGTGAATTAAATTGCCAAAATTGTTGGAATTAATTATATTAAAATAAATTGATAAAAAATTTTGAAATTAAATATTCGAAGTTATTGCTAATTTTTTGCTGAATTAAATGAATTAATTAATTGCTGATAATTATTTAATTGATGAAGTTGTTATGTGTTGGTTGCTGAATCTTGTAAGCATATGTAATATGCTAAGAAATTATTTGTTGGCCTGTGTGTATAGCTGTGAGACAAGTTAATAGTTTTACTCAGTATTTATTATTTACTGATGCATCTCTTTGTAATGTTGGAGAAAAAAATTAGCTTGTTGAAACTCGCGGGACCAAGTCTGTGGAAAAAAAGTTGACATACCGGGGGTTGTTGTTTATTTATTGAATTGTTGGAGTTATTGTATGGTGATGAATTATTCATTAACCGTTAGGCTGTTAGTTGATATTTATGCTGATGTAGTTTATGAATTTATTGGTTTATAGTAAATCGTTGATTGTGGAATTTAATTTGTTGTTAGAAAAGCTGAGTTAATGATTTTGATTCACGCTGGGGAATTTTTAGTATTTATTGGAATATTAAAAAATAAAATGGGTTGGGGTGTTTAAATATCTGTCTTTTACTTTTATATATGCCGCTAATTATTATGCAAGTGCTATACAATATCCTGATGGAAAACCCTACACTGATACTAAAAGAAAAGAAATCAAATAATTATTATCCGCCACTTATCGTTAGTCTCTCCGATGATTTGATACCATAGTTATTAATAGCAAACTTATATTAATAGAAAAACGAGAAACTATCAATGCAGAATAACAAGATAGACAATGGACATCAAGAATCCAAATCAATTCCACAAAAAAAACGAAAAATATACAAAGAAAAAAAAATTTCTCAATAAGAAAAAAAAAATATCTTTCAATTCTCCTATTTAGTTTTAGTTTTTTCATGATTAGTCATGTATCCGGCGAGAGATTCACGTTCACGAACAACCTCACAAGTAATAAAGTCCTCTGGGTGAGCTTTCATTCCGCAGAGAACACATTTCCTGTAGAAAAATACTAGTTGGAAGTTTTTACATAAAAAGATTCAAAGTAAAGTTTGCTACTAAGAAGCGTTTTATGTGCACCTTGAAACAAGGGCCTGGATATAAACACCGTATGGAAATAAGAGCATTTAAAAAGGCAGAAAACTGGGATTGGTCTGTAAGGGAAAATGGGATCTATTTAACAAGGTTCAACCATGCTTTAGTGGGTGGCTTTGATAAGCAGATGCATAAAGAGAAAAATGTTTGGATAACAGAATAAAATGAAATGTTTAAGTACTCTTCACTAAAACTTCAAAATTATTATAATTAAAAATATTGTTGAGACAAGAGACACTATAATAGAATGCAAATAAACACCTGTTGTATTGAATCTATGAATTACTTTAATTAAAACAATTTGTTGTTCAATGATTTTTGTGCTATTAAAATTAAGACTTGATATTGTTTTTAACAGGAATTTTGATAAATTCTATTAAAAGATTTATATAATTAAAATTGTTATCCCCTATATTTTTTGTTGAAACCATTTCAACTTTTTGCTTACATTTAATCTCAAGATTCAGTTTCAGGTTGGAAATGTAACAAGATAAGAGTATTAATCAATGTTTTTCTTGTTTAAGAAGTTGCATATTTAGTTTGATATATCTAACATACAATTTGTATGCCAAAAGATATATTATTATATAAGCTTCACTATCAATATATTCTTCTTCGTACATCCCTTATATAAGACATAAGAATGAACATAATGCAATATCATGGAGCATCAAGTTGTTCTTAGCAGTAGATATGAGACCAGTTACTGGTTTTAAGTTTCCGGTTACACCTGCAGAATTATTCATTGATGAGGAGAAGAAATTCACCAAGGTCTTTTTTCTGAAGATAAAAAATGTTTGATGAACCCCACTCGCAACATTGTTTACACCAATATCGAGGATGTATCATTCAAATAACCCAACATTGTTTAAATTTTTAGAAATTCTTAACCAACCAAAATTAAGAAATAAGATTTGATGTCTAACTATACCATATTACTTATTTTAAGTTAATACATTTGAAAGATTTTGTTAAGATTTACAGTTACGATTCTTCTATCATCTTTGTGTTCAACGTCGCACATTAGTTAAAATATTTGAGCAATAGTTGTGAATCATATTATAAAAATGAACAAAATCATTCAAAATCTAAATGAACAAGAACCATGCTTCCATGTTTTTTGAATAATTTATCCGTTTAATTGCTACTTTAGTTAAATCAATAATTTTACCCAATGAAAAATGAAAACATATTTTAAATACTTTGTTTCAAATATTAAATAGAAAATTCCAAATACTAATAACATTTAAAATATATTAATATTTTTATAATATTTTAATATTTAATCTCCAAAATATTATAATATTAAAAATATTTGAAATGTAACTATTATTAATCAATACTATTAAATGAGGAAAATCTATAATATTAGCTTTAATAAATAATAAATGAATAAAAACTTTATATATATATGACTTTATGTGTAATGGGTCTATATTATTTAATTCTGTTTTTGATAGCAATTTGAATTTGAATTGTTTCATGATCGAAGCTAACAATCTTAGAATAATGGGATATAGGAATTTCTTTACTAACAAATATATTGAAATATTGATTTATCTTTTGTCGGATCATCACAAAAATTAGAAGGTAGCTTCAGGACATATAGGGGCTAATTTTCAACGGTGCGATTAGAAATTGGACGGTTAGTTTTTGATTCGTGATTCCATCTTTCAGGCAGAGCGTTCTGTTATTTTTTTCATATTTTCCCAGATTATGTTGAAAGCTGTTTTATTGTTGTGATTGCCTAATAGGTGATAAAGAGGGGATATGGCTGTGTTGTTGTGACCTTTACAAAACCCTAGAAGTTTCAGAAAGTCTAGATCTTGTGGGTTTTGTCGGTTGTGTTTTCAGGAGACCACGAAAAGGCTAAGGTGTGTGCAGTACCATGCCTTATTTGGGTTGTACAGGTTGTTTCTAGTCAAATACTCATTCTGTTTCATGTTAATTGTCGTTTTAGGTTGTTTTACGTAGATTAAGGAAACATTTGATTTTTCTCTTTTACCCTTAATTAATGTTTATTTGGTTTAGTTTTATTGGTCAAATATTAAAACAAGAGGGACAGAACTCAAAAATTCTACCTAACATCTGCATTGAAAACCTAAAACGACAACTATTTTGAAACAAAAATTAACTCCTAAAACGACAACTAATTTGACACAGAGGGAGTAGAGTTTTGGTAGAGTTTTCTGTGATGTTTGTTGATTGATTGATTTGCTAAGCTTGTTGATTTGATTTTTTTTTTGTGCTGAACTAAATTAATTAATTAATTGCTGTGAATTAAATTACCGAAATTGTTGGAATTAATTATGTTGAAATAAATTGATAAAAATTTTGAAATTAATTATATGGAGTTTGCTAAATTTTTGCTGAATTAAATGAATTATTTAATTGCTGATAATTATTTAATTGATGAAGTTGTTTATGTGTTGGTTGCTGAATCTTGTAAACATATGTATTATGCTAAGAAACTATTTGTTGGCCTGTGTGTATAGCTGTGAGATAAGTTAATCGTCTCACTCAGTATTTGTTATATACTGATGCATCTCTTTGTAATGTTGGAGAAAAAAATTAGCTTGCTGAAGCTCGCAGGACCAAGTCTGCGGAAAACAAATTGACGTACCGGGGGTTGTTGTTTATTTATTGAATTGTTAGAGTTGTTGTATGGTGATGAATTATCATTAACCGTTAGGTTGTTAGTTGATATTTATGCTGATGTATTTTATGAATTTATTGGTTTATAGTAAATCGTTGATTGTGGAATTTGGTTTGTTGTTAGAAAAGCTGAGTTAATGATTTTGATTCACGCTGGGGAATTTTTAGTATTTATGGAAATATTAATAAAATAAAATGGGTCGGGGTGTTTAAATATCTGTCTTTTATTTTTATGTATGCCGCTAATTATTAAGCAAGTGCTATACAATCTCCTGATGGAAAACCCTACACTGATACTAAAAGAAAAGAAATCAAATAATTATTATCCGCCACTAATCGTTAGTCTCTCCGATGATTTGATATCATAGTTATTAATAGCAAACTTATATTAATAGAAAAACGAGAAATTATAAATGCAGAATAACATGATAGAAAATGGATATCAAGAACCCAAATCAATTCCACAAAAAAATCTAAAAATCTACAAAGAAAAAAAAAATTTCTCAATAAGGAAAAATGAAATATCTTTCAATTCTCCTATTTAGTTTTAGTTTTTCCATGTCATGTATCCGGCGAGAGATTCATGATAACCAACAACCTCACAAGTAATAAACTCCTCTGGGTGAGCTGTCATTCCGCAGAGAACACATTTCCTGTAGAAAAAAATGCCAGTTGGAAGTTTTTACATAAAAAGATTCAAAGTAAAGTTTGCTACTAAGAAGCGTTTTATGTGCACCTTGAAACAAGGGCCTGGATATAAACACCGTATGGAAATAAGAGCATTTAAAAAGGCAGAAAACTGGGATTGGTCTGTAAGGGAAAATGGGCTTTAATGGGTGACTTTGATAAACATATGCATAAAGAGAAAAATGTTTGGATAACGAAATAAAATGAAATGTTTAAGTACTCTTCACTAAAACTTCAAAATTATTATAATTAAGAATATTGTCGAGAAAAGAGACACTATAATAGAATGCAAATAAACACCTGTTGTGTTGAATCTATGAATTACTTTAATTAAAACAATTTGTTATTCAATTATTTTTGTGCTATTAAAATTAAGACTTTATATTGTTTTTAACAGGAATTTTGATAAATTCTATATATAGATTTATATAATTAAAATTGTTATCCCCTATATTTTTTGTTGAAACCATTTCAGTAACTTTTTGCTTACATTGAATCTCAAGATTCCGTCCAGCTAGCTCGAGCTGACCTTCAGTCCTTCCAGCTAGCTCGAGCTTCCGAACAGCTGGTTCAGCTAGGTCGAGCTTCCGTCAGCTATTTCCTGCTAAAGCGAGCTACCCAGCAGCTGGTTCTCAGCTTCCCAAGCTTCTGCCGAGCTTAGTCTGGACTCTCCCTGATATTGCCGGACTAGGTCCCGAACGGCGCCCTTACCGCGGGTCGCAGGCGTGACAAGTCTCCATCCCCTTGAAAGCGATTCGTCTCCGAATCCGCATCTTGTTGATCTTTTCTAATCTTTTTAAACCATTATGGAAAAATGGCCTTCATTTTATTTTCTATCGCCCAAGTGGCTTCCACGTGTCTGGAGCAATCCCACACGACTTTTATCATTGTGAACTTCTTCCTTCGAGTTCCTTTCTCCGTGCGGTCAATGATCCTCTTTTGTTTTGCTTCCACCGTTAAGTTACTTTTTAACCCGTTGGGTGTATCGTTCACCACGTAGTCATGGTCACTTAGGCACTTTCGGAGTTGTGATACATGGAAAACCTTGGGGAAGGCATCCAACCTTGGGGTAATTCGAGTTTATAAGCCACCGCGCCTACTCGTTCGATTACCTTGTAAGGACCAACGTACCTTGGACTTAGCGTATTCTTATAGGTAGACTGTCCTTTACCCTTGTAAGTAACTGCCTTAAGGTACACTAGGTCACTTACATTAAACTCCAACTCTTTCCGTCGCCTATCCGCATAACTCTTTGTCCTATGTTGGGCTTCCTTTAGTTTGATCTTCAAGAATTTTATCTTGGCAGTTGTCTCATCCACAATGTCTGGCCCGAATAATATCATTTCTCCCACTGGCATCCAACACAATTGTGTTCTACAAGCTCTCCCATATAAGACCTCGTATGGTGACATTCCAATACTAGCTTGATAGCAATTATTGTATGCGAATTGGACCAACATCAAGTACTTCTCCCAATTGCCTCCCCAATCCATTACGCATGCTGGCAACATGTCTTCCTTTGGATCATTATCTCGAATTGTCCATCCATTTGTGGGTTGTATGCCGTGCTCATATTCACCCTGGTTCCCAAAGCCCTTTGGAAGGCTTTCCAAAAGTGTGATATGAATCGGGTGTCATGATCTGATAGGATGTTACTGGAATCCCATGCAACCGGACTATTTCCTCCACGTACCTTCCTGCAATCTCCTCAGCTCCATCCTTTTCCGAGATTGCAATGAAATGTGTGGACTTGGTCAGTCTATCAACCACCAACCAAACCGCATCATGTTTAGTTTTTCCCATTGGTAACCCGGTCACAAAGTCCATGGTTACGTGATCCCACTTCCACTCCGGTATTGGTGAGCTTTGTAGCAACCCACTTGGCACTTGATGTTCCGCCTTAACAAGTTGGCACGTCGGGCACTTAGCTATCCAGCCAGTCACATCCTTCTTCATTCCTACCCAGTGGTAGTATTTTTTAAAGTCCTGGTATATTTTATTTGATCCTGGGTGAATTGCAAACTTAGATTGATGCGCTTCCTTAAGGATTTCTTCCTTCAGTCCCGGATTGTCCGGTACGTTCACACGTCCCTTCACCACAATTGTTCCATTTTGTGAAGTCTGGTACTCGGTTTGGTCATTCCGTGCTACCTTCTTCAAATTTTCGTCTTTTCCTTGGGCAATCCGGATTCGACTAAGCGAATCCGCCTGGTCCGCTACCGCCAATCCCAGAGGCTCTAATCCTTGGGTTAATGCATTCAAATGCAAGGTTCCAATCATATTCACCAACACTTCATGGTTCCTTTCTGCTTCCACCTTGAACCGCCTACGGCTTATTGCATTGGCAACTTGGTTTTCCTTTCCGGGGTGGTAAGTAATATCTATGTCGTAGTCAGCGACAAACTCCATCCGTCTCCTTTGCCTTACATTTAAATCCGGCTGGTGAATATGTATTTCAAGCTCTTGTGGTCGGTAAAGATTTGTACCTTGGCACCATACAAGTACGATCGCCAAATCTTTAACGCGAATACCACCGCAACCATCTCAAGATCATGCGTGGTATTATTCCCTTCATGCTTCTTTAGTTGTCTTGAAGTATATGCGATCACACTCCCTTTTTCATTAACACACATCCTAAGCTCGTGTTCGATGCATCGGTGTAAACCACGTTTGGTACATCCGGTTCCGGCAATGCTAGAACTGGGGCGCTTGTAAGCATTTTCTTTAATTCCATGAAACTGGCCTCATATTCCTCCGACCATGCAAACTTGGTATCCTTTCCCGTTAAGCGAGTCATCGGTTGTGACATACTCGGAAAAACCTTGACAAACTTCTTGTAGTATCCCGCCAATTCGAGAAAACTCCTTATCTCGATGGCATTTCTTGGTCATGACCGCTCCTTGATTAATTTGATCTTTTCTGGTTCCACGGTCACACCTTGGTCCGACATAACGTGACCAAGGAAGCCAATGCTCCTTTGCCAAAAACTACACTTTCTTAATTTTGCAAAAAGTTTATGTTCTCTTAACCGAGTTGATCCAGCAACTTGTCAATCCTTGGTAACGGGTACTTATTCTTCACCATCACCCGATTCAATCCCGGGTAGTCGATACACAATCGGAAGCTTCCATCTTTCTTTTTCACAAACAAGACCGGTGCACCCCATAGTGAACTACTCGGCTGTATGAACCCTTTATCCAACAATTCTTCCAATTGTTTCTTTAACTCACGGCCATTTATGCATATGCCATCCGGTATGGAGCCTTTAATATAGGCTTTGTGTCTGGTTCGAGTTCAATCATGAATGGATCGGGCCGGTCTGGTGGTAATCTACTCACGACCCGAAATACATCTGTGAACTCCCTTGCGATCGGAATATCTTTCAACTACGTATTCACCTCAACTTCCGTTGTATTGATTATGGCTAAATATGCCGCACAACCCTTCTCAAGCATCAAGTCAGCCTGGATTGCCGAGATTACCAAATTTCCCCAAGTTGTTTTAATTCCTTGGAATTTTACCATACCTTCGTCCCTCTCAAATTGAACCCGACCACGATGACAATCGTTGTGTGCCTTGTATTTTCCCAACCAGTCCATTCCCAAGATAACTTCGTGTTTCTTTAATGGAACAACAATTAGGTCCAACGGCATATCGACTCCATTGACCACAACTGAGATCCCCTAAATAATGCTGGATGGATACATTGCCTGTCTGCCGGCTGCTCGTACCATTCCATACCCGGTGTTTGGTTATTTCTCGAACCTACCGGTTACAATAATCTCGGGACTCACAAATCAATATGTAGCTCCCGAGTCAAATAGGGTGTGTGTTTCTACATCACCGATACTCAAGGTCCCTATACATCCCTCTAGAATGTTAAGTCCCCAAACCATTTTCCTTTATGCCTTACGCTTATGCAATGCACATATTAACAAGTTTAAGTCATTGTAATTTACCAGTGATTGCATTGAAGTGTGCGGAGCTTCCAGGTTTCTCGGACATCTCGTAAACCCGTGGTGCTATTGCCAGCATTTTTTGCACTGGTGGCAAGGCATTGCATCCACGATTGCCCCTTAGCCCGGCTTGCCTTTCCGTGTCAAGCTTTAGGCATTCCCACTTGAAATGTTCCGCTTTTCTGCAATAGTAACAAGCCCTCGTCTCATCACCGTTAGGTTTTGTTTGTCCCTTGTCCATTTGTGGGCAGTTTTGGATTGAATGATCCTTACTCCCGCAATGACCACAAGCTCTGATGGCCTTCCAGCAAGTCCCGCTGTGATTTTTCCCGCAAGTTTTGCATTCCTCCTGTTTGCCATCCGACATGGTATCTTCGACCTTGTCAAATTTCCTCTTCTGCTCCCCGGTCTTGACTGCCGGATTATTGCGGGCCTAAAACCTTGCCTGATTGATCTGTTTCTCCTCCTCGATTCCAACTTCTATCATCGCGTCACGTTTCACTAACTCCGATACGGAGTTGAATGTACAGATCAAGCAATGATTGCGGATTCTATCCTTAGGCCGCGTATGAAACGCGGATAACATCTTATTTTGGCCCAATTTTTCTATGTTTTTACTAGGTTTGTAAAGAAGAAAGCAAGTGATTATGGATACTTTGAAGGCATTTCCCACCACTTGAGCCTCCCGGAATTATTTATGAGTTTTTGAGCAAAATAGACAAAAGAGGCTAAGCAAATCACATTTTCGGACAGCTACAAACCGCCAGAAGTATGACATCTTTTGAGGGACTTACTGATACTCAATTTGGGAGTTCTTGGTATCTATGGAAATCTAGAAATGTCAAGTTTTACCTCGAAGAAGAATCAGAACAATCCCTTTAGCCGTTTTGGAGATACGCCTCGTTGAGTGAAGCCTTGTCGATCCCGGTCACAAGGTGCCGTGACCAGTTCCACCCTTCTCGACGCGACCGGCCACCCAAGGTTGTGACCGGTGCCACCCCTCTTGGCACCACCGGCCACAAGCCCCCGTGACCGGTATTGACATCTTGACCTTGCTACTTAATGAAACCACGTAGTTTTGTCCCGAAAGCCCTAATTCAGTTCCCTAAGCCTAAAACCCTATAAATATCCTCCTAAACCAAGCTTCCGCGTGTGGAATCCTAAACATAACCCAGATAACTGACTTCAAGCTTCCAGAGACAAGAGCCATCTTTTCCAAGAACTCCCTCTCGTCGCCTCCAAGTCCTTGAAGCCGAGCCTCCTCTATTGAAGTTCCTCTCTTCTTCTTTATCTCTTTTTGCACTTTGCTATAGATGTTATCTTCTGTGACATCTATAGCAAAGTTTCCTTTGAACCCCTTTGATATATTTGAATCGTTCATGATGTTGTTTATTATGATATCTATTGCATTTCTTTGCATCATGAGCGAATAGATCTCTTTGTTGGGTTTCATAAGGTGATTCAATGGGAATTCATGGATATATTCATTTAGGTTGTTAGGTCCGAACCTTAGTCTCATATTAGGTATATCTTGGGAGATCACTATCTTAATGCATGTTGCTTGAACTGATCACCAAGCACTGAACCTAGAGAATAGGAGCTTTAATCGCGCAAACCTAGCTCTCAGACATAGTGTTACTGTAGCTTCGCGTCATGGCCTGCAAAAGTTGAGTCATGGAGCTTTGTGAACTTATTAAACTTGTTATTAATGCTTTGAGCCGTGCGTCATTGCCTGCGTGAGTTGAGTAATGGAGTACATGGATCTTAGACATTCATTCTATTATCCATAGGTTGTTTGTTCATTCATGTTTGTAGTTGAGAACCTAGACTAAAGTCATTAGCATTCGCATAGTACCTTGCATCTCATTTGTTTAGAACCATGAAGACCCCGATATAACCCTAGACGCCCAACGTTTCCTCATATTACTTTACAACCGATTTATTTACTTTCTTGTTTCATTCATTTAGTAATTAGAATACCCCCAAACAAAACCCCTTTCATATTATCGTCTTAGCCAGAAACCGTTTCATTGCATTCATTTCGTGTTAGCTAGTACTCTCTGTGGGATCGATCCTTAAATACTACATACGTTTAACTGTGCACTTGCAGTAGTCTTGTGTTTCTTTTGAGGTAAAAGATTCAAGCATAAATCACACGCATCAATCTTTTTGGCTCCGTTGCCGGGGAGTAACTAGCTGCCCATTGAATTTGATAAGATTTCTCGTCTAAGATACTTTGAACTTTTCATTTGAATCTTTAAATTTTATTTTACTTTTTTACTTTGTTTCTTGATAACCTCTTTGTTCCATTTTAGTGTTTTGTCTTTGGATCTTTGCAGTTGACTAGGAGCCAAAACTTCGACACCGTGACTCCCATCCAAGACATCGATCGATTAGAACGCGAGCTTAGAAAACTTCGGAGACAACAAACCATGGCCGAACAACGAAACCAAGTACGTGGAGCCCTTGACCTTGGACCATTCCAATGACCCCCTGTCCTTGATGAACATGGAAAACAACTGCAAGACGAAGATAGTAACCCCATCTACGAACCTGCCAAAGAAGATCACGAGCCTGCCCCTCCTGAAGATAATGCCTTAGGCGTAGGAGACAACATAAATGTTCCTCCCCCTCAGCCTCCTCAAGTTGTCAATGCACCACAACCTGCTAATGGTGCTAGACAAGCCGCCTATGTACCTCCTCTGAGGCGTGCCAACCAGAAGCGTACGATAGCCGACTTTGATGTGCCGAACCAATATCCACATGATCGGGCTGCCATACGAGTTCCCAATCCACTGAGACGTGAGTATGAGATAAAACCTCAAATCATCACCTTGGTGAAGAAAAACCAGTTCCTTGGTCTCTCCACGGAACACCCTATGGACCACATCGATCTTTTTGAGGAAATCTATAGTACAACCCGAGCTAATGGTGTACAAGACGATTACTTGAAGTGTGAACTTTTCCTTTCTCTCTAGCCGAAAAGGCTCATAGATTGTTGAAGTCTTTACCACCAGGATCGATCACTAGTTGGGAAGGATGCAAATCAACTACTTCTACAAGAAGTCAAGGTCTAACTCTCTTCGGAACAAGCTTCAAGGCTTTCAACAAGGACCGGTCGAGTCTTTCTATGAAGCATGGGAACGCTTTAAGGACTATGAACGAGATTGTCCTCACCATAGATTTAGTGGAGGTAACCTTCTTAGTACTTCCTATAAAGGCTTACACCCTAAGTTTCAGCTTTCACTCGACACGGCCAGTAATGGACATTTTACAACCAAAACTGTTCAAGATGGACGAGCCCTCATTGAGAACCTCTCCGCAAGCAGTAGCAACTCTTGCACCAACTTTGATAGGACTAACCGTTCTAATGAGTCTGAGTCTAAACAACTCACCAAGCTTAAGAACATGATAGGGCAACTTATAAGGAACCAACATCAAGCCGTGAATGCATGTGAAACCGTCAAAGAGGAATGTATGGAGCCATCCCGAGAGTTTGATGAATCATTTGGTCAGAAGGAAGAAGTAAACTATATTGGAACTCAAGGATACTACCAGAACCGAGGTTACAGTAACAACTTTAACAACAACTTTAGAAACACTTCTAACCTTTCTTACATGAACCAAAACGTGGAGAACCCCCAGGATCAAACTTATCCACCACAAGCCAAGCCTTTCCAAGCCAACAACTTTGGTGGCAACAACAGTTTTCAGCCGAGAGCCCCTTTCAACAACAACAAGGTGCCTTTCCAAGCTACGGTCCAAGCATCTAGTTCTCAAATTAATAGACTTGAGGCGATGATTCAACAACTGCTTGCTTCACACCAAAAGGAATCTGGAGACACCCAGGTGAAGATTGACAATGTCAATAGTGATCTTAATGGGAAATTTGAGAGCCTCTCTTCCCACATCAAGAAGCTAGACATCCAAGTCGCTCAAACCGTAAGCGCCACGGGAAGGCAAACCGGAGTACTTCCAGGGAAGCCCGAGGAGAACCCAAAGGCGAATTGCAATGCTATCTCTCCTGCTCCATAACAGGCATCAAATTCTCTAACTCCCTTTGTGATTCTGGTGCTAATGTTAATGTTATGTCTATGAATGTTGTAGAAAAGCTTTGGTTACGAGACGTATCTTCCTCCACCCTAAGTTTGGTATTCGGAGATTCATCTCAGAAAACCCCGGACGGTCTAGTACGTGACTTATAACTAGTAGTTGGAGACTGTATAGTCCCCACTGACTTTCACATCCTTGAGATGGATGAAAGAATCGAGAGACCTTTGATTTTTGGAAGATCATTCCTCGCTACGGTAAGGGGACAGTCTTTGCAAATGTCAGTAGGAAAGAGTCCTATCCGACATCTCCCATAGCTACTCCTCAATGCCCGAGCTCCTCCAGCATCGATTATCCGGATCCCGAGGTCGGGAAAATCAAGGTAAGGCCCCGAGGGACTCATAGGAAGAGCAAGAGGCTGCATACAAAGCTGCCTGAGCAACCTCAAATCTCCTTGGTCAAAATCATAGTTTCCCCCAAGCTAAGCAAGGAAAGCAAGGAAAAAATCCAGGAGATGATAAGGCACACAAAGGAAGTCCTCCTTATAGCTAAAGTTTTCGAAACCGCAACTAAAGGACAACTTGTGATTGAAGCGGGAGCCAACTACGAAGATGTTAAAGGAGCCCACGGTATAACAAGTTCCAAGGCTACTTCCTCTTCTCAAGCCAAAAAGGCACAATCGTCGAGCCAACGACGTTAAACAAGTGCGCTTAGTCGGACGCAACCCACTTGTAAGTTTTTTTTTTCGTTTTTTTTAGCCTTATTTCACTTTACTTTTTTTCGGTTTTTTTTTTTGCATTTCAGGTTTTATAAAATTAAGAAAAGAAAATAGAAAAGAAGAAAATCAAAAAAGAACAAAAAGACGGAAAGGAGAGGATGTGAAGTTCGTATTGGTGGCAAGAGCATCATATAGCCCTATTCGGAAGGCAACGGATTGGTCGCACCATGTGACCTCTGCCGAGAGTCCCCACCGAGCCGAGCCGAGCGTCCAGACCGGGTCGCGTTAGGCCTGACTGATCGAGAGGAGAGTAGCCAGCCTGGTTATAAACCCTTGTGATTGGGGGCGTATAGGAGCACCATACCGGTCACAGCCCCTCGTTACCGGTGGCGTGAAAGAAGACGAGACTGGTCATGGCCCATGGTGACCGGTACCGTGACCTGTCCTGTCCCGAACTGCGACCTGTCCTGTCCCGAGCTGCGACCTGTACCGCAACCTGTCCTGTCCCAAGCCGCAACCTGTACCGCTACCTGTCCTGTCCTGAGCTGCAACCTGTCCTGTCCCGAGCCGTAACCTGTCCTGTCCCGAGCTGCGACCTGAGCCACAACCTGTCCTGCCCCGTACCGAGACCTGTGCCATGACCTGTCCTGTGTCCCGTGCCGCGGCCTGCCCCTAACCGACCGAGCGGTGGGAAACATAGAGGAAGAGAAGAAAATCCACTGCAAACTAGGCCAAGGACCAAGCGCGCGAAGGACATGCTACTGGTCACGACCCCTCGTGACCGGTGCCCCATGGAGACTCACTACCGGTTACACCCTATCGTGACCGGTGCCCTTAAGAGACCCACGACCGGTCAAGACCCCTCGTGACCGGTGGAGCACTTCTTCAACCCAAGTCATGGCGACCCGACTCCAAGCCTCGAGGACGCGTTTCTCCCAGATGACTCGAACCGTTTGCAGCGAGAACCGGCCATTCCCGTTAGCCATGCGATTGTAGCTAGTATGGTAAGAAACCTCTTCTAGTCTTCTTTTGGAAAATTTCCAAAATCCAATGGGCCCCACATGTAAGTTCCTTCCTAAACTGAAGTCTCCCTTTATGTTATAAACACTTTTTTGGACTTTAAAATAAGATTCTAAAGATTAAAGGAGCTTTTATCATCTCTTCCACCCTCTTGATAGATAAGAACTCCTAGAATCCAATTTCTCAAATTTGGGCTTTATTAAATTGATTATGAATCATAATCACTATCATTAGGAGAATCCAAATCTCCAATTCTTTTCTACAAAAACCCAAGGTATGTGTCTCAATTTCTAATTTCATTCTTGCTCTTAATGGAAGGTATCTCTAACCTCTCTTCATTCATTAGCAATTGTTAGTGAAATTAGGTAGAAAATTTATAGATATGCCTCTAGGAATGTAACCCTTGGAGTTTGAATGTTTGATGATTAGTAGTTGATGGAATTTGATTTTGGCTATGCTAAAGTTTGGTAACTAATTTAGATGCTAAATTGATGATGCAAATTGCTAGGATTGGCCATATTAGCTCTATTCGTCGTAGGAATGAGAAGTTAAATTGATTTTTCGTCATGAATAGACTTTAAATTCGATTTTCATGTCTACACTTTGCGAAAATTGTTATGAACTCAGAAATTCAAATCCCTATTTGATTTCTCGATTATAACTTTGGATTTATATATCTTGACTCAGTAATTCCCCGTTGTGAATGAAAATTCATATGCAAAGGATTACCATCGGTTTGTCAACCAAATTGTTAACTTGGGTAAAACTTTTGTTCTATGATAGGTGCATTGCCAATGGATTCTCAACGCGTACGACGAGACACACTCCACATTGATTGCAATTATAAGGAGCAACATACGAAGTGGATTCATGACAAGCCGAGCACTAGGAACAAAAGGAAAGGAAAAGCGAGAGCAAGTGCCTCGGATCAAGCATCACCGAACCGAGAAAGACGGAATGAGGAAGAGGAAGATGACGAGTTCTTACTCACGTCCCTAGTACCGTCCACTTTGCAAGGAAAGCTCATACGCCACTCGCTCCGTCCACGCCGCGAGCACCCTAGGACCATTGGTGTCCTGATGAAGTTCGTCGGTCAAGCATTGCGTGATGATGTTGATTACCGAGCACATCTTGATAAATCAAGTTCACGCCGAGTTTGAGAGTCGACTACACCGCATTGGATATGCTTAGGTTGAGTGATGATATCAAATGGCTCTTGGACGCTTTAGGACTCCGCACATTTATGGAGTCCGTGCGCCAAGAGACGCGCCAGCTCCTTATCACAATCTCACTCGCTTATCCCAACTCGCATGCCCCAACGGCTAGAGACTGATTCCTTTACTTTACCATTCATGGTAAAAGCTTCTCAATCTCTATTCCACGGCTTTGCGAGGCATTGGGTGTTAAATATCAAGACCCGATAGATTTCGGACCAGAAAGCTTTCATGATGTATGGGATGACATTGGACAAGGATATTTTATTAGCGGCCATACCAAGTCCTCCACCATCGCGCACCCAGCCATCCGCGCTTCTCGCTTGGCGATTGGTTAAGGCAAATCATGAAGCGGTGGCTTGCACCAATCAGAAGGCAACCTCGAGTTTCAGAGGAATCATTACAACCATCCTCGAAGCCACGGGAGTAGACCTCACTGACAGGCCTTTCACATCCAAGGAGAACTATTTGGATTTAGAGCGGCTTGGCAAGATGCGGATTATAGAAGGCGCAACGATCAACCCCGATCGTCTTGGTTATAGGTATCACTCTTACCCTAGTCACGTAGGTACAATCATGCTTCCTTGCACCACAATCCACGGCTTAGAGATGGAGCCAAGAGCTGGAACCCTCGAGACGATGAGTTCCTATCCATCCGCGTTGGCGACAACCTCCCGTTCACCATGAGCCGATTTGTCAAGAAAAAGGAAATGGACTCCTTGGCCCTCACCCGAGCGAACCAAGCCATCATGCCTTCACTTGATGGTTAGAGAGCCTTGAGCCTGGAACTTAAAAGGCAAGTAGCTTACCAAAAGGATCTCATCGAGCAACTTCAGAGACAAGCAAGATACCGCGATTATCCACCCGCCGAGTTTACAGCACCTCCTGTGAAGTCGAGGTTACTCGGTCCTATCTTTTTATTTTATTTATGCATTTTTATCTTTATTTTTATTTTTTATTTTTATTTTTATTCCACTTTTTCGGGTTTATTTCACAGTGGGGACAGTGTGATTTAAGTATGGGGGTGTTTATCCTTTATTAACGTATTTTTCTTTCTTATTTGAGTCATTGTAATGCCTTTTAATCGAGTCATGTTTTTATTGAGCCAAGACTTTGTTGGAAATAAGGACCCTATGATACGATGATTCCGACCCTATTTATGTTTTGAGTTATTTCCTAAATGTTAAGTTTTGCAGGATTTACTAAGAGCGGACAATACCTAGAACCTCACTGCAGGATCACTCCCCAAAAGTTTCTTCTTACGGAGATTTTGTTGGAACTGACGTTAACTCCATTTTATTATAACCTTAATTTGACTTTAATTCTGTCTCATTAGAGGTATTAGATCAGGGAAACGAGCATCACATTCAGGACTTCTTACCCTCTTTTTACCACTCTCTGCTGATTCTGAATGGCCGCTCAATTTTAGTGGTTCCTACCCTAAACCCCATAACCTCTTTTCAGACCTCTTGCACTTCTCTTTTTCTTTTCTCATTTGGCAGATATGCTCAGGAACGTCGAAGATAAATTACCGACACAGTCCCTGAACCAATACTAGGAAGCATCAAGACACAAGGACTTGGAGGTGGTGATGCACAAGGAGTGGTGTTCGAGCCAGGAGCAAAAGGAGCTAGGAAAGCAGCTTTAGGAGTCAAGAATTATTACGGTTCAAGAAGTTACACTATCCTAATGGAGTCTTGCTACGACTGGAAATGGCTCAATAGGATCACTCAAACCTTGGGATTATATCAAGTCCACACTGGTCATGATATAAGTTTGAGAAGGCTAGTGCGTGGCCTCATGACCCACTCACACTCTTTTCCTTCGTCTTTGGTTTTTTCCCATTGGGTTTTCCGGGATAAGGTTATTAACGAGGTTTGTGGTTCATGAGCTCATCTTTGCCATGACATTAGTCTGATCCACACCTAGGCCCATTTACATCATTTTAGGCGTGGCCCATATCTCTTCTATCTCTGATTTGAAATTCAAACTCTACATTTAGTTTTTGCTTTGTTTCGAGTTGTTTTTTACCGAGGCATGTCTCGTAAACACGCTCCTTCTTTTCTTCTCTCTTCGTCTTTCTTCTCTTTATATTTTGATCTGAGAACTCTGTATTTCTTATCTATCTTTGTATCAAAAATCTCATTTAAAAATAGATCATTGTTCTTTGTTTTTGAGTGATTCGAATTAGGAAATCTTAGAAAACTTCTAGTGATTAGGGTGTTCACCGACTTATGAAGGGGACTTCCACATCCTCTCATGGCGTCAGTCAATCCATTTAACTCCAGATCGCTTGCTGCTCAAGCCTGGAACCATCACATCGTCATCTTAGCTTCCCGGTGTGTGATTGGGGCGTGATTTTCTAACAAGAATCATACCAAGTGGTATCAAAGCCACATCGAGAAATTAAGTGATTTTCGTCCCATCTTGTTCGAATTGTATTTAAATATTGGCTTTTGATAAAATCGTGAAACGAATTGCATGTGCGCGTCTAGTATTTTTTAAAATTTGTTTCGGAATTTTTGGATGTTTTTGATGATTTTTCGAGGTCGATTTCGTTGAACAGTCGCGATTTGTGTTCTAGGCGACTCTTCGTGTCATACGAACGGTCACTTATGTTTTAGGGTGCGAGATCGACTTGCTTTCATAGAAACTAGTTACTGGGTTTGTTCAGTGTTGATTTTCAGGCAGAGATGGCCGATAATAATGAGGAAACACTCAGCAACCGCAACAAGCGACTCGTTGAAGCGATTACCACAAACATGGAGCAAGTAATGGATAACAACATGGCTGCACTTCGTCAAGGACTTCTTCCAGGACTTCAACAAGAGCATAACAGAGCACGGAAAAGGAGGGAACAAGAGCTTAATCCCAAGCCGCCAGACAATACAACGAGATCAACTTGGCGCAGCCCGAATAAAACCTCTCACTCTCCCAAATCTGAGTTTTGTTCTCATTTTCAACCAACTAATGAGCTTCGATTTTTTAAAATTTCAGGAAAAGAAAACTACTTAGAGTGGGCAAAAAACATGGAGGATTGGTTCTACTACAATCACATTCTGAAAGAGAAGAGGTTAGCTTATGCTATTGGCCGACTCATTAAAGATGCTTACAAATGGTTGTTGGATAAAGTTTATGAACGCTGGTATTACAACAAGCCGACTATCACGACCTGGAGAGATCTTAAGGAACTACTAAGGAATAATTATGCTCCACAAGCACCAAACCGTGCTCCAAAATCCAATGCCAAAGTCCAAGAAACCACATCAACACAGAGCTTAACAATGGACCAAGCAGAGAAAGTGACAAGGATCAATGACATGCCATCAAACTTAGAGCTCGTGAAGTGTCTTCCAGCCAACAAAGAGAGTGAGGATATCACCATGATCACTCATGAACAGGGAAGAACCACCAGAATTACTACAACAAGCTCCAAGCCAAGAATCGCCTAAAGAAACAACAACATGAGCATTAGGAGGGTTTACTCAAACTAAAGCAGTTCTGGTCCACAATAAATTACCTACAACTTTTCACAGTGTCGAGATTAATGTGAAACCACCAGACGCTTTGCCACCAATGAATACCCGAGGTAATTATCTAGACTCTCAAAAATGAATGAGAGCTAACTTGCTTTCTCTTGGTGCAGATTGTACCATTTCGCTGTCAAAACCTTTTCAAGAAAAGAAGAGTACTCTTGTACCATTGCCACCACATGAAGTATATCTTGACAAACCCAAACTCAAAGGTAAGAAAGAGCAAGGTAAGCAAGCTAATTACTTGTCCATGGCTGGTAAAGAGAAAGAGGATGAATGTTTTGGTTCAAATTATTTACCTCTTTGACTTAAATTACTTGTGCTTCTAACCCTCCAACGGTGCCACCGAGTGAACTTATATTTTTGCAGGATGTGTCTATAGGTACTGAACCGAAGAAGCTACAGCCTAATCACTCCTACAACTACAATGTGGCGCTGATCTATGGCGATGGAATTCAAGATAAATCTAAGGAAAAAGAAGAGAAAAGTATTGACAACTTTCATAAGGAGACTCAACCTGCTCAAGCCATGACCATTCCGGGACAACCAGGATTGCATACAAGCTTTAAAATTATTTTTAATAGCTTTAAATTGATGATGGAGCAATCTGGTCCTGTTGTTGATTTCGTATTGACTAACTTGAAGTTTTCTTTTGGTCTTGATAGGATAAAACCAACGGATCATAAGCCTTGCAGGGAGCAAACATTTGAGTTGAAGAATAGAAATGTAACTAAAAGTTTTTCAAGAAATGGAATATTTGTCTTCGACTACTTCCGAGATACAAAACTAGGCACCAAGGAGATGAACTCTTCCCAAGGATACTTTGCGTTCTTACAACTTAAATCAACAAACCACGGGCCTGGTAACGTCGTAAAATTTGCTTCAATGTTCAAAGATTAACCACCAGATGCCTTGCTTATGCTCAGATTAAACTACAATCACCAGCAAGTAATCATAATACAAGCTAGAGACAAAGAACTTGAACTCGCCAAGGTAAGTATCTTTGTCATCAATAATCTTTTTATACCTGATCAAACAGATATAATTTGCTTATCTTTGTCAAAAGAGCCAAACACAGGTTTTAGAGCAGACTTGAAGCTTCACGACAATAATGCCCAGATCCAAGAAGAACCCCCGGATCCAACATCATTTCCATTTACCATAACAACTACAAAAACCGAACATGTCAAGGACCTTATGCAGGTAAGTATCTCTTCATCTTGATTTGTTTCTAATGATTTAAGGGCTGTGAGTATGAGTTTACTATATCCACAAATCATTGAGAAAAAGTTGAAGCAAATTAGAAGTTTCCTCGTCCAATTTCTTTGTGAGGACTGGAGTTCGAGTTGTTTTGACAAAGAATTGGTGAAATCTATTCTTGTGGAAATGTCTAAGAGAGAAAATATGGGAACTCTCGAAGATAGAAACTATGATGCAGAACCTCTCTTAAGATCTATGACAGCATCAACCATCCACTTGATCTTCGAGGTAAGTATTATATGTTTTTATACTTTGATGATTTTAACTTGGTGTTGTTTGTGGCATGCAGGTCAAGCGGATTTGAGGACAAATCCTTTTCAACAGGAGGGGCATGATATGATACTAGGAAGCATCAAGACAAAAGGACTGGGAGGTGGTGATGCACAAGGAGTGGTGTTCGAGCCAGGAGCAAAAGGAGCTAGGAAAGCAGCTTTAGGAGTCAAGAAATGTTACGGTTCAAGAAGTTACACTATCCTAATGGAGTCTTGCTACGACTGGAAATGGCTCAAGAGGATCACTCAAACCTTGGGATTATATCAAGTCCACACTGGTCATGATATAAGTTCGAGAAGGCTAGTGCGTTGCCTCATGACCCACTCACACTCTTTTCCTTCGTCTTTGGTTTTTTCCCATTGGGTTTTCCGGGAAAAGGTTTTTAACGAGGTTTGTGGTTCATGAGCTCATCTTTGCCATGACATTAATCCGATCCACACCTAGGCCTGTTTACATCAATTTAGGCGTGGCCCATATATCTTCGATCTCTGATTTTAAATTCAAACTCTACATTAAGTTTTTGCTTTGTTTCGAGTTGTTGTTTACCGAGGCATGTCTCGTAACACGCTCCTTCTCTTCTTCTCTCTTCGTCTACCTTCTCTTTATATTGTGATCTGAAAACTCTGTATTTCTTATCTATCTTTTTTTTTTTTTTTATCAAAAATCTCTTTTAAAAATAGATCATTGTTCTTTGTTTTTGAGTGATTCGAATTTAGAGCTCTTAGAACACTTCTAGTGATTAGGGTGCTCACGGACTTATCAAGGGGGCTTCCGCATCCACTCGTGGCGTCAATCAATCCATTCAACTCCAGATCGCTTGCTGCTCAAGCCTGGAACCATCTCATCGTCATCTTAGCTTCCCGGTGTGTGATTGGGGCGTGATTCTCTAACCAGAATCATATTTTCCGCGGCGATTCGTGGCGACATTCGATCCATCATACTCCAAGTTTGCTCGCTGATCGAGTCTAGAGTCTAAACATCGGGTTTTTAACTTATAAGCTTAAAACCCTATAAATACTCCTCCTAAACCTAATTTCCGCGTGTGGAACCCTAAACATAACCTAGAGAACTGACTTCAAGCTTCCAGAGACAAGAGCCGCGTCCTCCAAGAGCCCCCTCTTGTCACCTCCAAGTCCTTGAAGCCGAGCCTCCTCTATTGAAGTTCCATCACCTCTCTTCTTCTTTATCTCTTTCTACATCTTCTTTTTGCTTTGTTGGGAGACAAGTTTTCTTCTGTGACATCTATAGAGAAGTTTCCTTGGAAACCCTTTGATATATTTGAATAGTTTATGATATTGTTTATTATGATATCTATTGCATTTATTTGCATCATGAGCGAGTAGATCTCTTTGCTGGGTTTCATGGGGTGATTCAAAAGGAATTCATGGTTAGATTCATTTAGGTTGTTAGGTCCGAACCTTAGTCTCATATTAGGTATCTCTTGGGACATCTCTATCTCAATGCATGTTGCTTGAACTGATCACCAAGCACTGAACCTAGAGAATAGGAGCGCTAATCGCGTAAACCTAGCTCTCGGATATAGTGTTACTGAAGCTTCGCGTCATGGCATGCGAAAGTTGAGTCATGGAGCTTTGTGAACTTATCAAACTCGTTATTAATGATTTAAATCGTGCGTCGTTGCCTGCGTGAGTTGAGTAACGGAGTACGTGGATCTTAGACATTTATTCTATTATCCATAGGTTGTTTGTTCATTCATGTTTATAGTTGAGAACCTAGACAAAAGTCATTAGCATTCGCATATTACCTTGCATCTCATTTGTTTAGAACCATGAAGACCCCGAGAAAACCCTAGACGCCCAACATTTCCTCATATTACTTCACAACCGATTTATTTACTTTCTTGTTTCATTCATTTAGTCGTTAGAAAACCCCCAAACAAAACCCCTTTCATATTATCGTCTTAGCCAGAAACCCTTTCATTGCATTCATTCCGTGTTAGCTAGTACTCTTTGTGGGATCGATCCTTAAATACTACATACGTTTACCTGTGCACTTGCAGTAGTCATGTGTTTCTTTTGAGGTAAAAGATTGAAGCATAAATCACACACATCAAACGCCGGACTTGGACTTGCTCCTCCTCAAGCTCTCTCCCAACATAACGCCTAAGGCGATTGAATTCGTCATCATATTCCCGGACAGTTTTGTTTCCTTGTACCAATTATAGGTACACACATTCCAGTCTGTCCCATGCTTCTGGTGGAAAGAACTTCTTATTGAACTCATGTTCAAAGTCATCAAAGGATCTTATTTCGTCATCCTTGCGCTTCTCTACAGCCAGCCACCCAGTTATGCGCATCACCTTCTAGGAAGTGAACTGCTATGTCTTTCCGGTAACCATCCAGACAACGGGTGGAATTAAAATTCCTCACCAACCGACTTCTCCATTCGTCGCCCACAATCGGGTCTGAGCTTCCAGTAAAATGTCTTGTTCCCAACTTGGAAACATGTTCCAGTAAGCTTAGATAGCCAGCCCTTTTTCTGATACGTGCACGGGTCGATGCACTTGCCTAAGACCAACATATTTATAAGTTAAGAACCCGATGTTTAGACTCTAGACTCGATCAGCGAGCAAAATTGGAGTATGATGGATCGAATGTCACCACGAATCGCCGTGGAAAAGCTACTTGGTGAGACGGTGATATGATTCTGCTTAGAGAATCACACCCCAATCACACACCGGGAAGCTAAGATGACGATTATAAGGGTCCAGGCTTGAGCAGCAAGCGATCTGGAGTTGAATGGGATGATAGACGCCACAAGAGGATGTGGAAGGCCTCTTGATAAGTTGATATGATTCTGGGTGGAGAATCACACCCCAATCACACACCGGGAAGCTAAGATGACGAAGGTAAGACTCCAGGCTTGAGCAGCAAGCGATCTGGAGTTGAATGGGGTGAGTGACGCCGTGAGAGGTTGCGGAAGACCTCTTGATAAGTCAGGGTTGAACAATCTAATCACTAGAAATGTGCACAAGTATTTTAGATCGAATCACTCGAAAAGAAAACAAGGATCTATCAAGAAAAGAGATTTTTGATTAAAAAGATAGATAAGAAATACATAGGAGTCTCAGAGACAATATAAAGAGAAGGAGACGAAGAGGATAAGAGAGGAGGAGCGGAGGAGTTAATGCTCGGTGAGTTTCGAGACATGCCTCGGAAACTCAGCAAAGACCAACTCAAAAATAAAAACAAGACTAACATCTCACACAAATAAAATCTCTCAGACATAAGTTTAAATTCAAAATAACTAAAACAGAAATAAGATAGAAAAATAAGAGACGGGCCGCGCCAAATGATCTCGAGACGGGCCGGACTAGGTCGGACTAATGCCAAGCAAAGATGAACCTATGGACCACGGACCTCATTAAAAACCTTCCTTGGAAAACCACTTGGGAAAAACCAAAGGCAAGGCAAAAAGAGTGTCAGTGAGCCATAGGGCTTGACACTAGTCATCCCGGACATGAACCCTGACCAAGGTGGCCGCAGTACCACATGCGTCCGAGTGACCTCTATGAGCCAATGCTTGACGTAGAAAAACTCCGACAGTATGGTTAAGTTCCTTAGTCCTAGAGCAAGTCATAGAACCAGCTGGTACGTTCAGTTCTTCCTTGGCCGTCCAAGAACGAGTCCTAGCTCCAAGTGGCTCATCCGGAGCTTCCTTCTCGACCGGTTCAAGCATTTCCTCGGTCATCGGCTTCCAATCCTGGACGCTATCCATTATCACATCATAAGTCTAGTTCAAACAATCTAATCACTAGAATTGTTCTGAAGTATCCTAATTCGAATCACTCAAAAAAAAGCAGAAAAGGATCTATCAGAGAAAAGAGATTTTGATTAAAAAGAAAGATGAGAAAATACATAGAGTTTTCAGAGACATATAAAGAAGAGTAGATGAAGAGGAGAAGAGAGGAGGAGCAGAGGGAGTTAATGCTCGGCAAGTTTCGAGACATGCCTCGGAAACATGCCAAAGACCAACTTGAAAATAAACACACATAACTCTCTCACATTCAGACATAAGTTTAAATTCAAAATGAGAAAATAAAATAAAAGATAGATAGATAAGATATGGGCCGCGCCAAATGATCTCGAGATGGGTCGGACTAGGTCGGACCAATGCCAAGCATAGACCACTAACCTCATTAAAAACCTTCCTTGGAAAACCACATGGGAAAAACCAAAGGCAAGGGAAAAAGAGTGTAGGTGAGCCATAGGGCTTGAAACTAGTCATCCCGGACATGGAGCATGACCAAGGTGGCCGCGGTACCACATGTTTCCGAGTGACCTCCTTGAGCCAATGCTTGGCGTAGCAAGACTCTGACAGTATGGTTAAGCTCCTTAGTCCTAGAGCGAGTCTTAGAACAAGATGGTACGTTCAGAACTTCCTTGTCCATCCAAAACCGATTCCTAGCTCCAAGAGGCGTGTCCGGAGCTTCCTTCTCGACCGGTTCCTGCAGTTCATCGGCCATCGACTACAAATCCTGATTGCTATCCATTATCACATCATGCTCCCCCAGTTGAAAAAGATTTGTCCTCAAATCCGGAGTATCTGCCAAAAACAACGTCAAGTTAGTTTTGCAAAAGGATAAAAGCTTAGTAAAACCACAGCAACATTTAAAAATAAAAGAAAGGTAAAGAGAAAGCTTAGGAAGAAGCTCAGCATAAGGGTGGCCGGTGTTTGGAGAATGTAGATCCTGTCCATGGTTTTCAGAGGTGCTGAATACTTTCCAAAGATCTGCCTTGGTTCCCATCTTTGTATCACGGAAGTAGTCTAGAACACAGGTTCGGTGACATATTGCTTCATTAGTTGAGTTCCTATTTTTCAATTCAAATGTCTGTTCCTTGCAAGCCTTAGCACTCCCCATTGATCCTGTCCTATCAAAATAATAAGTAAAATCATGGTAAGTTGGTAGGAAATCTACAACAGGAACCGGGTTGTACTATCATCGATTTAAAGCCATTATAAACTATTTTAAAGAGTTTAAGGAATCCTGTTAGGTCCGGAATGTCCATGAGTTGGACTTGGATAGATGTCTCGGTCTGGTCTCAATCCTTGTCTTGAAAAATGTATAGAGTCTTCTCGCCATCATAAACAAAGTATTTGGCACTCAAATTGGATGGATACTTCTTGAAGACTTCTTCTTTTTCTTTTGGTACTTCATGTTGCCTTAGAGCCACACTGTAGTGGTAGAAGTGATCCTGTCTCGTTCCATCACCTATATCCTGCAAAAGAGTTTGTTCACTCGGTAGAACCGGTGTAAGGTTAAAAGTACAAGTAAAATCATCATTAAGTCCAAAAGGGTTCGGTTCAGCCCAAGGTTTATTTCTTTCACTTATCCTAGCCATAGCAAAGTAGTTGGCCTTCTTGCTTGAATCCTGCTTGCCTTGGAGTCGAACTTGGTCAAGATAAACTTCTTGTGGTGACTTCGGTACTAGAGTGGTCTTCCTTCCCTTGAACTCGAATGTATGCCGGTTGGTGAAGCCAGCATGTACTATCTTCCTATCCGATTGCAACGGCCTTCCAAGCAAAATATGTCCAGCTTCCATTGGTAGCACATCGCACAAGATTTCATCTTCATATTTACCGATGACTATAGGTACTTCCACTTCGTGCTTCACTTTCATTTCTCCCTCCTTGCTAAGCCATTGAAGATCATACGGCTCCGGATGCTTCTTAATCTCTAGTCCCAACTTTTTTTAATCATTGTCTCACTTGCCACATTAGTACAGCTCCCACCATCAATGATAAGGCTGCACACCTTTCCCTTAACATAGCATCGTGTGTGAAACAAGTTAGCTCTTTGTTCTTGCTCTTCGGTCTTAGATTGTATGCTGAGCGTCCTCACTGCTACTAGCAACTCTCCTTTAGCTGGTAACTCAACTTCCTTATCCCTTTAGCTGGTAACTCAACTTCCTCATCTTCATGTTGCTTAACTTCTGGTTGCTCATCTACTCATCTTCGGATTCATACTCGCCATTATCCTTTAGAACCATAATTCTTTTGTTGGTACACTCACTTGCATAGTGTCCCATTCCCTGGCACTTGTAACACTTGATTCTACTAGTCTTATCCTCGGCCTTGCCTTTATCCCCATAAGACTTAGTTTCAGGCTTTGTTATAGCCGGCTGCTTGCTGTCTCCTCGTGCTCTCGGCTTTTCATCTCTCGGATATCCTCTTGCATAGCTACTACTTCCAGCTCCCAAGTATGTTCATACAGAACCTCTCCTTTTAAGCTGATGCTCTATAAGTATAGCTTGATGTAGCATTTCCTGTAGGTCAACATAAGGTTGCATCTCCAATCGGTCTTGTATATCTCGTTGCAACCCACCTAGGAACCTCGACATAGTTGCCTCTCGGTCTTCTTGTACATCAGCTTGTCTCATAAGTGTTTCCAGCTCTTGGTAGTATTCCTCAACACTCTTACTTCCTTGAACAAGTCTTCTAAGCTGATTATGAAACTCTCGGGAATAGTAGCTTGGCACAAAATGCTTCCTCATGATAGTTTTCATATCGGTCCAAGTAGAAACCGGATACTCTTGGTTTCTTCTTCTAGTAACCAACTGATCCCACCAACTCAAAGCATAGTCAGCTTCAAAGTCTCCGGGTTCCCTTAGAAGCGGTCTTTGATTGTTTTCCCGGGGTTCCCTTAGAACTTCTCCTTGCTGCCTCACTTGCTGAACGTTTCCCTCTTCATTTCTTGCTGTATTCACTCCTTGAGATCCTCTAGCATCATGAATCATCTCTGTAAGGTTTTGTTCTTGCAAAACATTAAATCTTTCATCCATCAATCGAGCCATCGTTGCCGTGAGAGCTTCAATCAGGAGCTTGTTGTTGTTGCCGCTTGACCCACTGTGTTCGGACATCCTTTTCCTGAAACAACACAACAAAATACACCAGTAAGGAGCCTTTTGAAGATCGAATTGACCCTAACAAATAAGAACAGGAGAATGACCCTTGGTATCCTTGTTTCTCCGAAGAACCCTTATCGCGACTGTGGAAGTCGATTGGTCACTAAAAGTTATCAAATATTTTCATAAAATTCCCAAACCAATTTTAACAAATACTAGACTCATCCTAGGTTTATTTACAATTGATTTCACAATTTTTTCACGAGCCAATATTTAATTAAAATTCGAACAAGTTGGGACGAAAATCACTTAACTTCTCGATGTGGCTCTGATACCACTTGATACGATTCTGGTTAGAGAATCACGCCCCACTCACATACCGAGAAGCTAAGATGACGATGATAATTTTCCAGGCTTGAGCAGCAACCGATCTGGAGTTGAATGGGATGATAGACGCCACGAGAGGATGCGGAAGGCCTCTTGATAAGTCTGGTTCGAACAATCTAATCACTAGAATTGTTCTCAAGTATCCTAATTCGAATCAATTGAAAAAGAAGAAATGGATCTATCAGAGAAAAGAGATTTTGATTTAAAAGATAGATGAAAAAATGCATAGAGTTTTCAGAGACATTTAAAGAAGAGGAGACGAAGAGGAGAAGAAAGGAGGAGCGGAGGGAGTTAATGCTCGGCAAGTTTCGAGACATGCCTCAGAAATTTGTCAAAGACCAACTCGAAAAATAAACACACACATAACTCTCAAACATTCAGACATAAGTTTAAATTCAAAATGAGAAAATAAAATAAAAGATAGATAGATAAGATAAGGGCCGCGCCAAATGATCTCGAGACGGGCTGGACTAGGTCGGACCAATGCCAAGCATAGACAGACCTATGGACCACGAACCTCATTAAAAACCTTCCATGGAAAACCACATGGGAAAAACCAAAGGAAAGGGAAAAAGAGTGTAGGTGAGCCATAGGGCTTGACACTAGTCATCCCGGACGTGGACCATGACCAAGGTTGCTGCGGTACCACATGTGTCCGAGTGACCTCTTCGAGCCAATGCTTGGCGTAGCAAGACTCCGATAGTATGGTTATGCTCCTTAGTTCTAGAGTGAGTCTTAGAACCAGATGGTACGTTCAGAACTTCCTTGGCCGTCCAAAACCGATTCCTAGCTCCAAGAGGCGTGTCCGGAGCTTCCTTCTTGACAGGTTCCAGCAGTTCCTCGGCCACCGACTCCAAATCCTGATTGCTATCCATTATCACACCAGACGGGGTGAACAATCTAATCACTAGAATTGTCCTAAGAGTTCCGGATTCAAATCACTCGAAAAAAAAAAAGAAAAATGATCTATTTTTAAAGAGAGATTTTTGATAAAAATATAGATAAGAAAATACATATGAGTTCTCAGATATTATAAAGAGAAGAGGATGAAGAGAAGAGAAAGAGAGGAGAGGAGGGAGTTAATGCGCGAGTGGTTTCCAGACATGCCTCGGAAAACCACAAGCGGACCATGCAAACTTAAACACATAATAATTCAAATTCAAAATGAGGAAAATAAAATAGATAGGAAGAAAAGAAGATAAGGGTGATATATCATGTATTTTACCGGTTTTAAGCCATGATATAAGTGCTTTATCGAGTCTTAACTGTGTCTTTAGAGGTTTACATGCGTTGGGGACTTTATGGACAATTATGGAGCATTTGTTGCTTAGAAGTCGAAATCGGTGTCTTCAGTGGTCAATGGTGTCGATCGACGCCACCATTGGTGTCGCTCGACATCCATCGTCAGACACTCATGCGGAATTGCTCAAGTTCTGAAGATTCGCAGTTTTGACCCAGAAGTTCCAGAAGTTTACAAAAAGACCCAGCTCGTGTCTTAGACTATTTAGATTAAGTTTTATGTATCGATCATTATCTATTCTTGAGTTTGGTTTTTGCTAAGTTTGGAGAGACTAGAGAGCTTGGGGCTATTCTTGCTACTTGTACTTCTTGAGAGGAGATCTTGAACCCTTGTTTTCTATTCTACTTTTGATTCAGTTTTATATGATATCTATTTCAGGTATGTCTTGTGTTTCATCTGATATGTCTGAGTAAATCCCTAGTTAGGTTTAGGGATTCTCACAAGGGATTTGATGATTTGTTAGGTTTAACAGTGAGTAAGATTCAAACTTGTTAGTTCTTCATCTTGTACTTAATGCTTGTTCTAGCTTGATCACCTGGAAGTATGATATGTTAAATTGGCGCGACAGTGTGATTGAAGATCTGAACAAATCCTAGTGAGCATGTTAGATAATTGCAACGACAGTTGGATTAGATAACTTGTGAACATATCGAACCTGCACTTATAGTTTGTCTGAACTTTAGGATTTGAAACGACAGTTGGTCTCTTGGGTTTATGTCATAGATAGTTTTCGCAACGACAGTTGGTTAGCTATATATTAGTGATTTGAGTTCTAGAACGATTCTTAATTAGATCTTGCCCAGTTGTTTTATCTGGTCTGATTGATTTCCTGAGAAGTTCTCTAGTCCTGACGCTTTTCTCCCATTGTTTACAACTCTAGTTACTTTCCTGCACTCTGTCTTTTAAATAATTATTTACTGCTTAGTTGGATTTGAAGCCAAACAGTCTATTGTGAAACCAAAGAGTCTTTGTGGATTCGACCTCTAAGTACTACCGTGATCTCTTAATTTGAGAGAGTAGCTCTCAGGGATAATTTGATCAATATCAAATTTTGGCGCCGTTGCCGGGGACTCTTTTCAGTCTAAGTTTTTATTTTTTTCAGTTTACTTACATCGTTCTTTCTTTTTGTCTGGTGTGTTTCAGGTGTATGACTAATCGCAAAACTCGGAGCAACAAAGACAGTGAGCTTGTACTTCTTTCAAATCAAGAGCTTGCAAAGTTAGAACGAACGATCAGAAAAGCGAAGAAACCAATTGAAATGGTTGGTCCTGTGATACTACGACCAGATGATGCTGGAATTCTTAGAGACCAAGAGGGTCATATTCACAACGAGCTAGGTCAGAAGCTCGATGAAGAAGGCAACATGATCGCCGAAGTTGAGGGTGTCGACCGACACCCACCCAATGGTGTTGATCGACACCAAGCGCCAGTGCGCGGAGCTGTTGCAGAAGTGAGGCAGATCCAAGTTGAGAGGGGGAGGACACTGGGAGATTACAACAGGCCTGATGAGTTCTATGCTAACAGGTCTGCGATTAGTCTTCCAACCATTGAGAGGAACAAATTCAAGCTGAAGCCGTCCTACTACTCTTTAGTGGGTCAGCACCCTTTTTCCGGATTGCCTCACGAGCACCCTGTGGACCACATTGAGAGGTTCAAGGATTTGGTGACTAGCATGAAGCTTAACGGAGTCATTTATGACTATCTCTTCTGTAAGCTCTTCACACACTCTTATTGGTGAAGCAGCTTACTGGCTGAAGCAGTTACCGATAGGATCTTTGACTTGTTGGGAGGATACAAAGAAGGCTTTTCTGAGAAACTTCTATGATGATGCACGTTCATAGGACTTGAGGAATAACATCTCTCAGTTTACGCAGAGGCCGACTGAGGCATTCCAAGCTGCATGGGTACGTTTCAGAGCCTATCAGAGAGATTGTCCGCATCATGGTTTATCCCAGGTTCAGTTGTTGGGTATCTTTTTCAGAGGGGTCAACTAAAGGTATCAGATGGCTATTGATTCTGTGAGCAATGGGAATTTCAACACAAGGTGATGTGATAATGGATAGCGACCAGGATTGGAAGCCGATGGCAGAGGAAATGCTTGAACCGGTCTAGAAGGAAGCTCCGGACGAGCCACTTGGAGCTAGGACTCGATCTTGGAGGACCAAGGAAGAACTGAACGTACCAGCTGGTTCTATGACTCGCTCTAGGACTAAGGAACTTAACCATACTGTCGGAGTTTTGCTACATCAAGCATTGGCTCAAGGAGGTCACTCGGACACATGTGGTACTGCGGCCACCTTGGTCATGGTTCACGTCCGGGATGACTAGTGTCAAGCCCTATGGCTCAATTACACTCTTTTTCCCTTGCCTTTGGTTTTTCCCAAGTGGTTTTCCAAAGAAGGTTTTTAATGAGGTTCGTGGTCCATAGGTTCATCTTTGTTTGGCATTGGTCCGACCTAGTCCGGCCCGTCTCGAGATCTTTTGGCGCGGCCCGTCTCTTATCTTTCTATCTTATTTCTATTTTAGTTATTTTGAATTTAAACATTTGTCTAAGAGATTGTATTTGTGTGAGACTTTAGTCGTGTGTTTATTTTCGAGTTAGTCTTTGGTGAATTTTCGAGGCATGTCTCGAAACTCACCGAGCATTAACTCCCTCCGCTACTCGTCTCTTCTCCTCTTCATCTCCTTCTCTTTATATTGTCTCTGAGATTCCTATGTATTTCTTATCTATCTTTTTAATCAGAAACCTTTTTCTCTGATAGATCCTTGTCTTTTCTTCCGAGTGATTCGAATTAGAATACTTGTGAACATTTCTAGTGATTAGAGTGTTCAACCCCGACTTATCAAGAGGCCTTCCGCATCCTCTTGAGGTGTCACTCATCCCATTCAACTCCATATCGCTTGCTGCTCAAGCTTGGAGCCTTACCATCATCATCTTAGTTTCCCAGTGTGTGATTGGGGCTTGATTCTCTAACCAGAATCATATCAAGTGGTATCAGAGCCACATCGAGCAGTTAAGTGATTTTCGTCCCAACTTGTTCGAATTTTAATTAAACATTTTCGTGTTCTTAAATGTTAGGATCAATTCGACCTTCAAAAGGACTCTTTACTGGTGTTTTGTGGTGATTTGTTTCAGGAAAACTATGTAAGGTCAAGGTCAGAGTATGATCCAAGTTTGCAACAATGCTTTCGCAAAAACTATGGCCGATAGATTCGATCAACTGCTGGATAAAAGGGTTAAAACGATGCAGCAAAAGCTTAAATCACATGACAAATATGAGGAGAAAGCGTTACCAAGGCAGGAAATACTAGTATCTCGGAGAGCTTTGTGTATCCAATCCAAAACAGAAGATCAAAGGGAAAACTTGTTCCACACGCGTTGCCAAGTAAACGGAAAGTTGTGTAGTCTCATCATCGATGGGGGAAGCTGTACTAATGTGGCTAGTGAGACTATGGTATGGAAGCTGGGACTAGAAATCAGAGATCATCCAGAACCTTATGACATCCACTCGCTTAATGAAAAGGGAGAATTGAGAGACAAGCAGCAAGTTACCATTCCTATTGTTATTGGTGGATATAAGGATGAAGTCTTGTGCGATATATTACCTATGGAAGCCGGCCATGTGCTCCTTGGAAGACCGTGGCAATTTGATAGAAAGGTCAAGCATGAAGGGTTCGCTAACATGTATTCTTTTGAGTATAACGAAAGGAAAACAGTTCTGGTTCCCATGACTCCTCAAGAAGTGTATCACGACCAGCTTCACTTAGCATCTCAGCCAGCAGCCCGACCTAAATCCTTGAACTTCTTTGTTAAGTCTGGTGAGGTTAACAAAGCCATACACTCTAAACAAACTGTCCTACTCTTTGTTTATAAGGAGGCTCTTACAAGCCTAACTAACCTTGCACCGGTATTACCGAATGAAATGAATAATCTCTTGCAGGAACTTCAGGACGCTTTTCCCAAAGATAACTCCCCATGACTCCCACCAGTTCGAGGAATTGAGCATCAAATTGATTTTGTCTCAGGAGCTACACTTCCCAACCAACCAGCATATAGGACTAATCCGGTGGAAACCAAAGAACTGCAAAGACAAGTGGATGAGCTTATGGAAAAAGGACATATCCGAGAAAGCATGAGTCCTTGTGATGTGCTTGTGTTGCTGGTACCCAAAAAGGATGGTAGCTGGAGGATGTACATTGATTGTAGAGCAGTCAACAATATCACGGTGAAGTATCGACACCCTATTCCTAGATTAGATGATATGCTTTATGAATTGCATGGTTCTAGCATATTTTCTAAAATTGATCTCAAAAGTGGATACCATTAAATTAGGATGAAAGAAGGGGGTGAATGGAAAACTGCCTTTAAAACTAAGCATGGGTTGTATGAATGGTTAGTTATGCCCTTTGGATTAACAAATGCACCTAGTACATTCATGAGGTTGATGAATCATGTTTTAAGAGCTTTCATTGGACATTTTGTGGTAGTATATTTTGATGACATCCTGGTCTATAGTAAAAGCTTAGAAGAACACATCCAGCATCTAGCAAAAGTGCTAGAAGTTCTTAGGAAAGAAAAGCTTTATGCTAACTTCAAAAAGTGTACTTTTTGTACGGATAACCTTGTGTTTTTAGGTTTTGTTGTTAGTGCAGATGGAGTAAGGGTTGATGAAGAGAAAATAAAAGCAATCAAAGACTGGCCAAATCCAAGGACCGTGGGGGAATTAAGAAGTTTCCATGGCTTAGCCGGGTTTTATCGACGGTTCGTTAAAGATTTTAGCACCATAGCAGCACCTCTCACGGAAGTCATCAAAAAGGAAGTTAGATTCAAATGGGAGAAAGCTCAAGAGGAAGCGTTTCAACGACTTAAGCAGGAGCTCACTCAAGCGCGTTTATTGATATGGCCTAACCTCTCTAAAACTTTTGAAATTGAGTGTGATGCATCAGGAACAGGTATTGGAGCGGTTCTAATGCAAGACCAGAGACCTATAGCCTCTTTGAGCGAGAAACTTGGAGGAGCCATGATAAACTATCCTACTTACGACAAGGAACTCTATGCTTTGGTTCGAGCCTTACAAACGTGGCAACATTACTTGTGGATCAAGGAATTTGTCATCCACACCGATCCTGAGTCACTCAAGTTTCTAAAAGGACAACATAAGTTTAACAAGAGGTATGCGAGGTGGGTTGAATTCATTGAAAATTTTCCATATGTCATCAAGTACAAACAAGGTAAGGATAATGTAGTGGCTGATGCATTATCCCGAAGGTACACCCTACTTTCTACCCTTGAAACTAAACTGTTAGGGTTTGAGCAATTAAAAGAGCTTTATAAAGATGATAACGATTTCAAAGAAATCTTTATTCAGTGTGAAAAGCATGCTTCAGGTCGGTTTTATAAACATAAGGGTTTCTTGTTTAATGATAATCGTTTGTGTGTTCCTAACTGTTCTACTCAAGAGTTGTTTGTTAGAGAAGTACATGCAGGGGGCTTAATGGGACATTTCAGAGTATCCAAGACTTTGAAGATTGTACAAGACCACTTCTATTGGCCTCACATGAAAAAGGATGTTGAACGAATTTGTAAAAGATGTGTCAAATGTAAACAAGCAAAGTCTACAGCTCAGCCTCACGGTTTGTATACTCCTTTGCCTATCCCTCATCATCGTTGGACTGACATCTCTATGGATTTTGTGTTAGGATTACCTATGACTAGAAATGGAAAGGATTCAATCTTTGTTGTGGTTGATAGGTTTTCAAAAATGGCTCACTTCATCGCTTGTAACAAAACTGATGATGCATCTCATGTGGCTAACCTGTTCTTTAAAGAAATCGTTCGTTTGCATGGCATGCCTAGGTCTATTGTTTCTGATAGAGACACTATGTTCCTGAGTTACTTTTGGAAAACTTTGTGGTCTAAGCTTGGAACTAAGTTGTTATTCTCCACTACTTGTCATCCACAAACTGATGGGCAAACTGAGGTAGTTAATAGAAGTTTATCAACCTTGTTGCGAGCATTGATAAAAAGTAATTTGAGTACTTGGGAAGTATCTTTGCCGCATGTGGAATTTGCATATAATCATTTCATGCATTCTGCTTCTAAGTATTCACCTTTTGAAATTGTTTATGGTTTTAACCCCTTGTCTCCTATGGATCTAACCCCTTTACCTTTGAGCGAGAGAACTAATTTGGATGGACAGAAAAAGGCGGAACTGGTCAAAAGGATTCATGAGAAGGCTCGTGCCAACATTGAGAAAAGAGCTGAACAATATACAACATAAGCAAACAAGGGTCGACAAGAAGTGGCTTTTGAAGAAGGAGATCTCGTTTGGATACATCTTAGGAAAGACCGGTTTTCGGAAGAAATAAAATCAAAGCTTATGCCTCGGATCGATGGCCCGTTCAAAATCTTAAAGAAGATTGGACCTAATGCCTACAAACTTGATTTACAAGATAAGTACATCATCAGTTCCACCTTCAATGTTTCTGACTTGATCCCTTTTGTGGTAGAAACTCCGGATTTGAGGACAAATCATTTTCAACTGGGGGAGCATGATGTGATAATGGATAGCGACCAGGATTGGAAGCCAATGGCCGAGGAAATGCTTGAACCGGTCGAGAAGGAAGCGCCGGACGAGCCACTTGGAGCTAGGAATCGGTCTTGGACGGCCAAGGAAGAACTGATCGTACCACCTGTAACTATGACTCGCTCTAGGACTAAGGAACTTACCAATACTGTCGGAGTTTTGCTACATCAAGGATTGGCTCAAAGAGGTCACCCGGACACATGTGGTACCGCGGCCACCTTGGCCATGGTTCACGTCCCTTGCCTTTGGTTTTTCCCAAGTGGATTTCCAAGGAAGGTTTCTAATGAGGTTCATGGTCCATAGGTTCATCTTTGCTTGGCATTGGTCCGACCTAGTCCGGCCCGTCTCGAGATCTTTTGGCATGGCCTGTCTCTTATCTTTCTATCTTATTTCTATTTTAGTTATTTTGAATTTAAACATTTGTCTGAGAGATTGTATTTGTGTGAGACTTTAGTCATGTGTTTATTTTCGAGTTGGTCTTTGGTGAGTTTTCGAGGCATGTCTTGAAACTCACCGAGCATTAACTCCCTCTGCTCCTCCTCTCTGCTCCTCTTCGTCTCCTTCTCTTTATATTGTCTATGTGACTCCTATGTATTTCTTATCTATCTTTTTAATCAAAAAAAGTTTTCTCTGATATATCCTTGTCTTCTCTTTCGAGTGATTCGAATTAGAATACTTGTGAACATTTCTAGTGATTAGAGTGTTCAACCCCGACTTATTAAGAGGCCTTCCGCATCCTCTCGTTGCGTCACTCATCCCATTTAACTCCAGATCGCTTGCTGCTCAAGCCTGGAGTCTTACCATCGTCATCTTAGCTTCCCGGTGTGTGACTGGGGCTTGATTCTCTAACCAGAATCATATCACAAGGTCCCCTGAAGACGCTTATGAGCTGATTGAGAACTTGGCGTCTAGCAATAGCACCAAGAATGCTGATTTCGAGAGGCAGAAGCAAGCTGGAAACATTGATGGAAAACAGATTGCTGAACTGAAGAATAAGTTGGATTCAGTTCATAACATCTTGGTGAGTAAGCAATCGGTTCAGTTTGCTGCAGAGGTTTAGACTTTTAACCCAGTGGAAGGTTTTAACTGAAAGGATGTTAACTACGTCAATGGAGCTGGATATCAGGGTCTGAGATATGGTACTGTACAGTAGAGCAACTTCTCAAGGAACTATGGTTCTTCATCTTACCAGACACCTCTTGCTCCAACAGAGCAGAGTGAGATGAAAGCTATGATTGAGCAGATACTGGAGGGTCAGCAGAGGATCACAGTTTATTTTAATGAGAAAATTGATGCTCTGTATACTGATTTGCATGGGAAGCTTGAAGCTTTGAATACTCATGTAAAAAAGCTCGATCTCCAGGTTGCAAAGTCTTTTGGGTCTGCAAAACGACCTGATGGAGTTCTTCCAGGAAGAACTGATAACAACCCCTAAGTATCCTTGCAATGCTATAAGGTCAAGAAGTGGTAAAGAGTTGAATCCTGTATTGGCAAGGTCTTAGAAGGGTGAAGAGATTGTGGACTTAGAGGAAATCGACGAGGAATTTGTGGATGAGCCGCCAGCGTCGATCGACTGATATGCTCAAATTATCCCTTAGAGCTACTCTCTCAAATTAAGAGATCACGGTAGTACTTAGGGGTCGAATCCACAAATACTCTGTGGCTTCACAATAAACGTGTTTGCTTCAAATCCAGCTAAGCAGTAAATAAATATTGAAATAAAAATGCAGAAAATAAATAAAAGTGGATGTAATCAATGGAAGGAAAACGTCAGGTCTAGGAAATTTCTCAGAAAATCAATCAAATCAGATAAATCAACTGGTCAAGATCTAATTAAAAATCGTTCTAGAACTCAAATCAGTAATATATAGCTAACCAACCGTCGTTGCAAAAACTATCTATGAATTAAACCTAGAAGACCAACTGTCGTTGCGAATCCTAAAGTTTAAACAAGCTTTAAGTGCAGGTTCGATATGTTCACAAGTTATCTAATCGAACTGTTGTTGCAATTATCTAACATGCTCACTAGGATTAGTTCAGATTCTAAATCACGCGGTCGCGCCAATTTAACAACCTAATATCATACTTCTAGGTGATCAGGCCAGAATAAGCATTAAGTTCAATCCTAGATGAAGAACTAACAAGTCTGAATCTTAACCAGTGTTAAACCTAACAAATCATGAAATCCCTTGTGAGAATCCCTAAACCCACCTAGGGATCTACTCAGACATATCAATAATGAACAAAGACATAACTTAAGTATATATGATATAAAAATCAAGAAAGGAATAGAAACAGAGGTTCAAGATCTTCTCTCGAGTGAATACAAGTAGCAAGAACATCCCCAAGCTCTAGTCTTTCTCAAACTTAGCAAACGCAAAGATAAACAATAGATAGTGATTCAAAAAACTTAACCTAAAAACCTAATAAATAGTCTAAGACACGAGCTAGATCTCTTTTGTAAACTTCTAGAACTTTTGGGGCAAAGTTGCAAAACCTCAGAACTTGATGAATTCCGGATTGGGTAGTCAACGATGGGTGTCGACCGACACCAGTGATGGGTGTCTATCGACACCACTGACTAGCGAAGGCACCACTTCTGATATGATTCTGGTTAGAGAATCACGCCCCAATCACACAAACGGGAAGCTAAGATTACGATGAGATGGTTCCAGGATTGAGCAGCAAGCGATATGGAGTTGTTGGAATGATTGACGCCACAAGAGGATGCAGAAATCCCCTTGATAAGTTAGGTTTGAATAATCTAATCCTTAGAATTGTTCACAAGTTTCTGATTCGAATAACTTGAAAGAGAAGACAAGGATATATCTATATAAAAGGTTTTTGATAAAAAAAATATAGATAAGAAATTACATAAGAGTCTCAGAGATTATAAAGAGGAGAAGGCGAAGAGGAGAAGAGAAGAGAGATAGGAGCGTAGAGAGTTAAGAGGGACGAGTTACGAGACAGACCTCGTAAACTCGCACAACGACTAGAAAATTTTAAACACACAAGTTCAAATTCAAATGAGAAAATAAAAGATAGAAAGAATAAGAGAAATGATAGTGTGCCACGCCCAAAACGCATGAGACGGATCTGACTTGATCGAGCTAAGCAATGGTAAGTGAAACTCATGAACCACAAACCTCATTAAAAACTTTATCCTGGAAAACCCTATGGGAAAAACCAAGGACTAAGGAAAAGAGTGTGAGTGGGTCATGAGGCCACGCACTAGCTTTCTCGGGCTTGTATCACAACCAGTGTAGCCATGAACACAACCATTACCAGAGTGATCATCTAGTTCCTTGACTTGTTGCAATAGAACTCAGGTCTGATCGTGTATCTTGTCTGTACGGGACAAAGTCGTAGCTCCAAATGGCATATACGGTGATTCCTTTGCTCCTTGCTCGGTCTTGGTGTCCTCCTCGGCTTCATCACCACTTGATATGCCCTTAGTGCTATCCATGCACGTATCAATCCCCCTCAGTTGAAAAAGATTTGTCGTCAAATCTGCTTTTCCTACCATAAACAACATTAAGTGAGAAACTTCGCAAAGATAAGACAAAAGAAACCTAAATTGAAATGAGGAAAGAGGGAAAGGAGTATTTTCCGTATTCCTCAAGAGAGGGTCAGCTTCATGGTGGCGTCCTTGGTGAGCTTTAATCAGAACATTCATCTTCATACGAGTAGATCCTTGGAAAATGTCCTGCTCCCTTGTCAAAACAACTCGAATTCCAGTCCTTTCAAAGAAATTGTACGAGCGAACTTCTAAATCCGGTGGCTCCTCTTTTGTACCTAGAATGTTGTCAACACCTTTGGAAAAGAACAAGTATGTTATCGCAGTCATGGAGTCATTATGAACATTTAAACATATCTCATTTCGGACCCAAAAGTTATCCTTATAATGTTCCTCTTTTACAAGCATCTTAATACAATAATTTTGTTCCGAACATTCTTTGAATAACCCTAAACTCTTCTCAATTATTTCTGGATAAAATAAACTCATACATACAGACCTTAAATCGTGAGAAAACAAACGAGATAAAGAAAGAATTACCTGATTTAAGTCCTTGGTATATTTTGTGTTTATTACGGTATTTGGATCCGGGGGTTCTTCTTGGATCAGGGTATTTTTGGTGACCAACTCGTCCTCTATAGATGTGTCTAAGAACTCTGCTGGTCGCCAGTGATAAGTTTGGAATGATCCAAATGTTGAAAGATCCAGTTTAAGCTCCACGGAAAACATTTGAAGTGAAAAAATCAAAAACTCGAATGGTACGGGTCTCGAACGGTCTATATAGTCTACTGGTCTCCAAATGTGGCTTTGAGATGCATCTTGATGGAGATAAATGATATTTTCTTCAATGGGTAGATTTGCTTGCAACTCAATGTCTTCGAAAACTTGTTCACAGTGATCTCTTGTTTTATCCCTATCAAGACAAAACGAAAACTCCATATTAGTTAGTAGAAAATCATCAACCGGACGAGTTTGTACTATCATCGATTTAGAGCAATTAGAAATCATTCTAAAGCCCAAGAAAAATCCTTGTTAAGCCGAAATACTCCTGGCTTGAACTGGTTGAGTCTCCTTAAGAAAGTTGTCATCACTTTGCTCTTCTTTTTCTTTAGCTTTATCTTGAATTCCATCACCATAGATCATCGCCACATTGTAGTTGTAGGAGTGATTAGGCTGTAGCTTCTTCGTTTCACTACCTATAGACACATCCTGCAAAAATTTAAGTTCATTCGGTGGCACCGGTGGAGGGTTAGAAGCACAGGTAATTTTATTCAAAGAGGTAAATAAATTTGAATCAGAAAGTTCATCCTCTTTCTCTTTACCAGCCATAGAAATGTAATTTACTTTCTTACCTTTCTCTTCCTTACCTTTGAGTTTGGTTTTGTTGAGACATACTTCATGTGGTGGCAATGGTACAAGAGTATTCTTCTTTTCTGGAAAAGGTTTTGACACCGAAATGGAACAATCTTCACAAAGAGAAAGCAAGTTAGCTCTCATTCGTTTTTGAGAGTCTAGATAGTTACCTCAGGTCTTGATTGGTTGTGAAGCATCTGGTGGTTTCTCCTTGGGCCCAATATTTTATTCCACTCTAGGTAATTGATTGGGGACCATAACTACTTCGGCTTGAGTGAATCCTCCTAATTCACGTGTTGTGGCCTCTTTAGGCGATTCTCTGCTTGGAGCTTGTTGTAGTGGTGCTGGTGGTTATTCCTTGTTCATGATGGGAATGGTGACAACTTCACTCTCTTTGTTGGCTATAGTGTCAGCTCTAGTCTTCAACTTAATCTGATCTTGATAAACTTCTTGAGGTGTCATCGAAACTAACACGGTTTTTCTTCCCTTGTACTCAAAAGAGTATCGATTAGTAAATCCTTCATGCATGACTCTTCTATCGGACTGCCATGATCTCCCATGAAGTATATAAAAAGCTTCCATAGGTAGCACATCACATAGAATTTCATCTCCATATCCGCCTAGAACAATAGGAACCATCACTTGCTTCTTGACTTTCATTTTTCCACTTTTGCTGAGCCAATGAATATCATACGGATTTGGATGATCCATGACCTTTAAACTGAGCTTCTTAATCATATACTCACTAGCCACATTAGTACAGCTACCTCCATCGATAACGAGGCTGCAAACTTTCCCCAGAACATGACATCGTGATTGAAACAGATTTACTCTTTGCTCTTGCTCTTTGATTATTGAGTGAATACTCAAAGCTCTCCTGGATATAAGCAATTCTCTTCTTGGTTGTGCCTCTATATCTCTGATAGGATCTGGTACAGGCTATGGTTGAAATGATTTGAACTTCTCATTCATCATTTGATCGAACCATGCTGTTATCGCTTTAATTAGAGACTTCTCGCGGTTGTGATACACTTTCTCTCTATGATCAGCCTTAATTTCCAGCAAATAAACACAACATACAACAAGTAAAGAGTCCTTTTGATAATCAAATCGGTCCTAATGCTTAAAACACGAAAATGTCTCTTGGTATTCAATTTCATCTGATGAACACTGTCAACGACTGTTTGCAGAAACTCAAAAAATTATCAAAACGCATCCAAAAATTCTCAAACCAATTTTAAGAAATAATAGACTCAAAATCAGTTCCGATCCAATTGTTTTCACGATTTTAGCGCAAGCCAATATTTAATTAAAATTCGAACAAAATGGTATGAAAATCACTTAACTTCTTGATGTGCTCTGATACCACTTGATATGATTTTGGTTAGAGAATCACGCCCCAATCACATACCGGGAAGCTAAGATGACGATGAGATGGTTCCAGGCTTGAGCAGTAAGCGATCTGGAGTTGATAGAATGATTGACACCACGAGAGGATGTGGAAGTCCCCTTGATAAGTCGGGTTTGAACAATCTAATCACTAGAATTGTTCACAAGTTTCTAATTCGAATCATTCGAAAGAGAAGACAAGGATCTATCAATATAAAAGGTTTTTTGATAAAAAGATAGATACGAAATTACATAAGAGTCTCTGAGATTATAAAGAGGAGAAGGCGAAGAGGAGAAGAGAAGAGAAACAGGAGCGTAGAGAGTTAAGAGGGACAAGTTACGAGATAGACCTCATAAACGCGCACACCGACTAGAAAATTAAACACACAAGTTCAAATTCAAATGAGAAAATAAAAGATAGAAAGGATAAGAGAAATGATAATGTGCCACACCCAAAACGCATGAGACGGGTCTGACTTGATCGATCTAGGCAATGGCAAGTGAAACTCATGAACCACAAAGCCTCATTAAAAACCTTATCCGGGAAAACCAAATGGGAAAAACCAAGGTCTAAGTAAAAGAGTGTGAGTGGGTCATGAGGCCACACACTAGCTTTCCCAGGCTTGTATCACAACCAGTGTAGCCATGACACAACCATTAGCCGAGTGATCATCTCATTCCTTGACTTGTTGCAATAGAATTCGGGTCGGATTGTGTATCTTCTTTGTCCGGGACCGAATCATAGCTCCAAATGCCTTATCCGTTGCTTCGTTTGCTCCTTGCTCAGTCTTGGTGTCATCCTCGGCTTCATCACCACTTGATATGCCCTTAGTGCTATCCATGCACGTATCAACTTCGTCTTCACAGCTACAACTGCTCGAAATGCTCCATAATCGTCCAAAAAGTCCCCAACACATGTACACCTGTAAAAGACTCGATAATGACTCGAAAGACACAGTTAAGACTCGATAAAACACTTATATCATGGCTTAAAACTGGTAAACTCTATGATATATCAACTCTCCTAGACTTAGCTTTTGCTTGTCCTCAAGCAAAACAGAAAACTAAACAAGATAAAAAGTTAAAAACACACAAAAACTCATTTCGTCATAAGAATACCACACTCACATTCACCATAGTAAGCCACTAGAAACTCTTATCTGAAAGGATCTAGACCACCATGTAGTTCACCGTAGTCGTTCATAGCTTTCCCGATTAAACCCACAATTTCACAACATAGTCCACGTTACCTTAATCGCCGGGTCTCATCTCTGATCTCGATGACCAGGACCTTCTAGACTCTTTTACAAACAATACCAAAACAAACACAACCATATAGCTATCGGTGCTCTTTCTCTCCCCCAGACTTATTCTTTTCTCATTATCTTTTTTATTTTATTTTTTTATTATTCTCTTCTTTTAAAAAAAAAATTAAAGGTGTAGTGAATAATGGGGTCACGGGAAATTTTTCTATCCCTCACTTCCACATCTGCATGATCATCTCAATCTCAAGTAAAATAATGAGGTCATAGGAAATTTTCCTACCCCTTTACTTAAGAGAGAATCATACATCTTTTCTGCTCTCTTTTTTTCTTTTCTTTTTTTCTTTTTTTTTTCTTTGGGATAAGGGTGAGGAGTACCGCTTTTATTGGTGTTTACAGAAGTTGTCTTGTACGGTATGAACGATAAGTCAAGCCCCAGAACACCTGTCACATTGATGAGGTAAAAAAAACTGACAGAAATTGGCTAGGGTGTTATGATATGCTCAAATTATCCCTCAGAGATACTCTCTCAGATTAAGAGATCACGGTAGTACTTAGGGGTCGAATCCACAAAGACTCATTGGTTTCACAATAGACGTATTCGTTTCAAGTCCAGCTAAGCAATAAAGATGTATTGAAATAACAATGCAGAAAAGTAAATAGAAGATGTAATCAATAGGAGGAAAACGTCAGGTGTAGGGAACTTCTCAGGAAATCAATCAAAGCGGGAATAAACAACTGGTCAAGATCTAATTAAAAACTGTTCTAGAACTCAAATCACTAATGCATAGCTGACCAACTGTCGTTGCGAAAACTATCTATGACATAAACCTAAGAGACCAACTGTCGTTCTGAATCCTAAAGTTCAGACAAGCTTTAAGTACAAGTTTGATATGTTCACAAGTTATCAAAAAACAACCGTCGTTACAAATATCTAACATGCTCACTAAGATTAGTTCAGATTATAAATCACGCTGTCGTGCCAATTTAACAACCTAATATCATACTTCTAGGTGATCATGCTAAAAGACGCATTAAGTACAATCCTAGATGAAGAACTAACAAGTTTGAATCTTAACCAGTGCTAAGCCTACGATAGGGATTGTTAACAACTACCAAGCAATCAGTTCAAAAGCCTAAGGAAGAGCTTTAAAAAATCATGAAATCCTTAGGAGAATCCCTAAACCTAACAAGGGATCTACTCAGACATATCAAATGAAACTCAAGACATAGCTGAAATAGATATCATAAAAGTGAATCAAAAGTAGAATAAAGAAACAGGGGTTCAAAATCTTCTCTCATAAGTACAAGTAGCAAGAACAGCCCCTAAGAAAAAGAATAGATAGATAAAAGACGACAAATGCTGGATGCATCAAACTTAACCTAAAAACCTATTATATAGACTAATACACGAGATGGGTCTCTTTTGTAAACTTCAGGAACTTCTAGGGCAAAACTGTAAATCTTCAGAACTTGGTAAATTCCGCATGGAAGTCTGACAATGGGTGTCGACCGACACCAGTGATGAGTGTTGATCGACACCATTGATCACTGAAAGCATCGACTTCATCTTCTCAGCAACAAATTGATATGATATTGAGAGGCTCTAAGGACTTGGAGCAAGGAGCTTGGATCATATGTGGAGCAAAGGACAAGCCTGGAGATAAAGGAGCAAAGAAAGCATCAAATGGAGACAAGACTTGTCCCCGGACCGAGAGAAATCAACAAACACTACGAGCTACACCACATCCGGTTTTAGTTCAAGCAAGTCACTCGGACTCATGTGGTATCACGTCCTCCCTGGTCTTGGTTCACATCCGAGATGACTAGAGTCAAGCCCAATGGCTCACTTACACTCTTTTTCCCTTGCCTTTGGTTTTTCCCAAGTGGTTTTCCGGGAAAGGTTTTTAATGAGGTTCGTGGTCCATAGGTTCGTCTATGCTTGGCTCAAGTCCGACTTCACCCCGGCCCGTTATGAGATTATTGGCGCGGCCTTTACCTCTTTTCTATCTATCTATTTTTATTTTTACTCATTTGAATTTAAAGTTAAGTATGTGTGTTTATTTTCTAGTCTTCATGCGAGTTTACGAGGCATGACTCGTAACTCGTTTAGCATTTACTCTCCTCCGCTCCTTCTCTTCTCCTCTTCATCTCTTTCTCTTTATATCTCTCTGAGACTCTATTGTTTTACTTATCTATCTTTTTAATCAAAAACCTTTTTCTCTGATAGACCCTTGTCTTCTTATTCGAGTGATTTGAATTTGGATACCTGTGAACATTTCTAGTGATTAGATTGTTCACCCCCGACATATCAAGAGGCCTTCCGCATCCTCTCGTGGTGTCACTCATCCCATTCAACTCCAGATCGCTTGCTGCTCAAGCCTGGAGCCTTATCATCGTCATCTTAGCTTCCCGGTGTGTGATTGGGGCGTGATTCTCTAACCAGAATCATATCAAGTGGTATCAGAGCCACATCAAGAAGTTAAGTTAATTTCGTACCAACTTGTTCGAATTTTAAGTAAATTTTGGCTCGTGCAACAATTTTGAAATCAATTGCATAGGAATCTAGGATGAGTCTAGTATTTGTTAAAATGTATTTGGGAATTTTCTGAGGTGTTTCGATATTTTTAGTGACCGATCGACTCCCACAGTCGCGATTAGGGTTCTTCGGAGAGATTGGCATACCAAGAGTCATTTTCGTGTTCTTATGAATTAGGACCAATTCGATCTTCAAAAGGACTCCTTACTTGTTACTTTTTATGTTGATTTTCAGGCAGAGATGGCCGATCATGATGAGGAGACACTCAGCAACCGCAACAAGCAACTCGTTGAAGCGATTACAGCAAACATGGAGCAAGTAATGGATAACAACATTGCTGCACTTAGTCAAAGACTTCGTCAAGGATTTCAACAAGAGCAGAGCAGAGCACGAAAAATGAGGGAACAAGATCTTAATCCCAAGCTGCCGGACAATACAACGAGATCAACTCGGCGCAGCCCACATAAAACCTCTCACACTCCCAAATCTGAGTTTTGTTCTGATTTTCAACCAACTAATGAGCTTCGACTTTGGAAATTTTCAGGAAAAGAAAACTACTTAGAGTGGGAACAAAACATGGAGGATTGGTTCTACTACAATCACATTCTGAAAGAGAAGAGGTTCGCTTATGCCATTGGCTGACTCATTGGAGATGCTTACAAATGGTTGTTGGATAAAGTTTATGAACGCTGGTATTACAACAAGCCGACTATCACGACCTGGAGAGATCTTAAGGAACTACTAAGGAATAAGTATGCTCCACAAGCACCATCAGAACTACTACAACAAGCTCCAAGCCAAGAATCGCCTCAAGAAGGAACAACACTAGCATTAAGAGGGTTTACTCAAACTGAAGCAGTTCTGGCCCACACTAACTTACCTACAGCTTGTCACAGTGTTGAGACTAATAAGAAACCACCAGACATTTTGCCACCAGTGAATACCCGAGGTAATTATCTAGACTCTCAAAAACGAATGAGAGCTAACTTGCTTTCTCTTGGTGCAGATTGTACCATTTTGGTGTCAAAACCTTTTCAAGAAAAGAAGATTAGTCTTGTACCATCGCCACCACATGAAGTATATCTTGACAAAACCAAACTCAAAGGTAAGCAAGAACAAGGTAAGCAAGCTAATTACTTGGCCATGTCTGGTAAAGAGAAAGAGGATGAAACTTTTGATTCAAACTTATTTACCTCTTTGAATAAAATTACTTGTGCTTCTAACCCTCCACCGGTGCCACCGAGTGAACTTAAATTTTTGCAGGAAGTGTCTATAGGTACTGAACCTAAGAAGCTACAGCCTAATCATTCCTACAACTACAATGTGGCGATGATCTATGGTGATGGAATTCAAGATAAAGCTAAACAAAAGGAAGAGCAAAGTGATGACAACTTTCTTTAGGAGACTCAATCAGTTCAAGCCAGGAGTATTTTCAGCTCAACAAGGATTTTTCATGGGCTTTAGAATGATTTCTAGTGGCTTTAAATCGATGATAATACAACTTCGTCCTGTTATTGATTTTCTACTAACAAACATGGAGTTTTCTTTTTGTCTTGATAGGAATAAAACAAGAGATCACCGTGAACAAGTTTTCGAAGACATTGAGTTGCAAGCAAATCTACCCATTGAAGAAAATATCATTTGTCTCCATCAAGATGCATCTCAAAGCCGCATTTGGAGACCAGGAGACTATATAGACTGTTCGAGACCCGTACCATTCAAGTATTGGATTACTTCACTGCAAATGTTTTCCGTGGAGCCTAAAATGGATCTTTCATCATCTGAATCATTCTTAACCTATCATTGGCGACCAGGAGAGTTTTTAGACACGTCTAGAGAGTATGAGATGGTCACCAACAATTCCCTGATGCAAGAAGAACCCCCAGATCCAACCCTATTTTCATTTTATGTGATACTTACAAGCACCAAATACACCAAGGACCGTGTTCATGTAAGTATCTCTTCATCTCGACTTATTTCTCATGATTTAAGGGCAGTGAATATGAGTTTTTTTATACAGAAATCATTGAAAAAAAGTTAGGATTATTCAATGAATATTTGGAACAGAATTCTTGTATTAAGATGCATGAAAAAGAAGAACTTGACAAGGATAATGTTTTGAATCAAGCTAAGAAGTGTTTATTTGTTTATGGTACTTCCATGACTGTGATAACACACTTGCTCTTTGTCAAAGCTGTTCAAAACATTGCAGGTACAAAGGAGGAGCCACCAGATTTAGAAGCTCGCTCGTCCAATTTCTTTGCAAGGACTGGGATTGGAGTTGTTTTGACAAAGGAGCTGAACATTTTCCAAGTATTTGCTCATGTGATGATAAATTTTCTGATCAAAGCTCACCAAGGATGCCACCATGAAGCTAAACCTCACTTCAGGATTCACAACAATACTCTTTTCTTTTCTTTTCGCTTTCGATCTAAGTCCCTTTTGTTTTATCCTTTTCATGCTTCTAACTTAATGTCGTTTGTGGCAGGTCATGCAGCTTTGAGGACAAATCCTTTTCAATTGGGGGAGCATGATATGATACTTATAGGCTCTAAGGACTTGGAGCAAGGAGCTTGGATCATACGTGGAGCAAAGGACAAGCATGGAGCTAAAGGAGCAAAGAAAGCATCAAATGGGGACAAGACTCGTCCCCGGACATAGAGAACTCAACAAACACTCCGAGCTACACCACATCCGGTTTTATTTCAAGCAAGTCACTCAGACTCATGTGGTATCACGTCCTCCCTGGTCTTGGTTCACATCCGAGATGACTAGAGCAAGCCTTATGGCTCACTTACACTCTTTTTCCCTTGCCTTCGGTTTTTCCCAAGTGGTTTTCCGGGGAAGGTTTTTAATGAGGTTTGTGGTCCATAGGTTCGTCTATGCTTGGCTTTAGTCCGACTTCACCCCGGCCCATTATGAGATTATTGGCGCGACCCTTACCTCTTTTCTATCTATCTATTTTTCTTTTTACTCATTAGAATTTAAACTCAAGTATGTGTGTTTATTTTCTAGTCTTCATGCGAGTTTACGAGGCCTTCTCATAACTCACTTAGCATTTACACTCCTCCGCTCCTCCTCTCTTCTCCTCTTCGTCTCCTTCTCTTTATATCTCTCTGACACTCTATTGTTTTACCTATCTATCTTTTTAATCAAAAACCTTTTTCTCTGATAGATCCTTGTCTTCTTATTCGAGTGATTCGAATTTGGATACTTGTGAAAATTTCTAGTGATTAGATTGTTCAACCCTGACATATCAAGAGGCCTTCCGCATCCTCTCGTGGCGTCACTCATCCCATTCAACTCCAGATAGCTTGCTGCTCAAGCCTGGAGCCTTACCATCGTCATCTTAGCTTCCCGGTGTGTGATTGGGGCGTGATTCTCTAACCAGAATCATATCAAGTGGTATCAGAGCCACATCAAGAAGTTAAGTGATTTTCGTACCAACTTGTTCGAATTTTAATTAAATTTTGGCTCGTGCAACAATTTCGAAATCAATTGCATAGGAATCTAGGATGAGTCTAGTATTTGTTAAAATGTATTTAGGAATTTTCTGAGGTGTTTTGATATTTTTAGTGACCGATCGACTCCCACAGTCGCGATTCGGGTTCTTCGGAGAGATTGGCATACCAAGAGTCATTTTCGTGTTCTTATGAATTAGGACCAATTCGATCTTCAAAAGGACCATTTACTGGTACTTTTTGTGTTAATTTTCAGGCTGAGATGGCCGATCACGATGAGGAGACACTCAGCAACCGCAACAAGCAACTCGTTGAAGCGATTACAGCAAACAAGGAGCGAGTAATGGATAACAACATTGCTGCACTTCGTCAAAGACTTTGTCAAGGATTTCAACAAGAGCAGAGCAGAGCATGAAAAATGAGGGAACAAGATCTTAATCCCAAGCTGCCAGACAATACAACGAGATCAACTCGGCGCGGCCCGCATAAAACCTCTCACGCTCCCAAATCTGAGTTTTGTTCTGATTTTCAACCAACTAATGAGCTTCGACTTTGGAAATTTTCAGGAAAAGAAAACTACTTAGAGTGGGAACAAAACATGGAGGATTGGTTCTACTACAATCACATTCTGAAAGAGAAGAGGTTCGCTTTTGCCACTGGTCGACTCATTGGAGATGCTAATAAATGGTTGTTGGATAAAGTTTATGAACGCTGGTATTACAACAAGCCGACTATCACGACCTGGAGAGATCTTAAGGAACTACTAAGGAATAAGTATGCTCCACAAGCACCATGAGAACTACTACAACAAGCTCCAAGCCAAGAATCGCCTCAAGAAGGACCAACACTAGCATTAGGAGGGTTTACTCAAACTGAAGCAGTTCTGGCCCACACTAACTTACCTACAGCTTGTCACAGTGTTGAGACTAATAAGAAACCACCAGACGTTTTGCCACCAGTGAATACCCGAGGTAATTATCTAGACTCTCAAAAACGAATTAGAGCTAACTTGCTTTCTCTTGGTGCAGATTGTACCATTTCGGTGTCAAAACCTTTTTAAGAAAAGAAGATTAGTCTTGTACCATCGCTGATATATCATGGTTTTTATGGGTTTTAACCATGATATTAGAGTCTTTAATCGAGTCTTTTTGGTGTTTTTAGAGTCTCTTAGAGTCTTTTGTCTTCAGGTATGCATTTAGGACTAATGTGAAGAATATGGGAGATTTTGGAGCAAAGACCAAGAAGTTGCGTAGAAGGATCATGTTTTGAGGCGATGGATTACTTGGTGTCGATCGACACCAAGTCTTTGTGTCGATCGACACCACAGGCCGACAACTTTGGAAGATTTTGGAAGATTTACAATTTTGCCCAGAAGTTTCTAATATTTCATCATTAGTCCTTGTACGAGTTTTTAGCTATATATTGTGTTTTAGATCAGAGTTTTAGGGATTATCAAGCAGCAGACTCTCTTTCTATCTCAAGCTTGTATCATCTTTCTCTAATCTCTGATACTCTTTGTTCTCTACTTTTATTTTCTATTATACAGTGATTTCTATTCATATCATGATGATTGTTTCTTTCACCATGTCTGAGTAGTTTCCCCTGTTAGGCTATGGGTTTTCAAGGGTTTCTGAAGAATTGTTGAACCAGTGATTTATTAGGGTTAATTGATAGAGTTCTTCATCTAAGATTGAACTTACTGCTTATTCTAGATTCGCGACCTAGAATCTGATTTAGGGTTTTTAATTGACATGAAAGTGTAATTGATTGCCAGATCTATCTTAGGAGAGCAAAATACCTATCTGCAAAGGAATTTGATTTAGGGATTTTGTGAACAAATTAAACCTGATCATTACTGCTTGTCTGGATCTTAGAATTTAGCAAAGGAATTTGGAATTCTAGATTCAGGGATAGATAGTGATGTATTGTACTTTTGATTGCTTTTTGGTTTGTATTTAGTATTTGTTTCGTGTCTTTTGTTAGTTTTCGAGTCTTTTCTATTTTGTTTTGAGTCTTTTACAGGTTCTATGGAGTTAAGCCGGAATAAGACGATTTCGGGATTGTTCGGGCTAAGATGAAGCCTAGAAGCTACGGAAAGGACAAGGATCGATCGATCCAGACGACTCCAAGAACACAGCCACGGATCGGTCGATCCGGCCAACCGATCGACCGATCCATTCTCCACGGACATTTGTCCGGACACAACGGATCGATCGATCCCTAAGGCAGATCGATCGATCCCATGCCCAGCCATCTTGAAGAGATTTTGTCCGGACACAACGGATCGATCGATCCCTAAGGCAGATCGATCGATCGCCAGCCATCCGTCATGAAGAACAACATTGGGATCGATCGATCCGACGTGTGGATCGATCGATCCCAAGCCAGCCGCCAAGTTAGATATTATGTCCGTAAATCAGGGATCGATCGATCCGACTTGTGGATCGACCGATCCCCTTGGCCGCCTACACCATTTTACACCTATGTCTATAAATATCCCACCTAAACCTACTTAAACGGATGAGAATTTTTCTAAAAGCTCTTGGACGCCTAAAACACTATTCTGGAGACATTTCTTGGATTTTCTAAGCTCCTCCTTCTATCAAACATTTGGAGAAGTTTTGTTGTATCATTTGTGGTTTATTTCAATCCTATTATGCTTTGTATGGTTTACTTTGTTGTTTTTCTGATTATGTGTGAGTAATTTCATAGTTAGGTTTTAGGGTTCTTGAAGGGAATTGATGGCTTGATGAATTGATAGAGATTTGGGGTTTCTATTCCATAGGTTCTTTGATTCATGTGTTCTTAATGCTAGATTAAGAGTAGCTACCTTAGTCTTGATTCTAGGTTGTTCTATAAGCACTAATCATGTTATAGAGAACTTGAGCCTTATGAATTGAGCTTTGTATCTCTAGCCTGCGAGAGTTGATGCTAGATCATCATTGTGAACTTAGTGAACTTGTGTGTTAATGCTAATTTGGTTAGGAGAAATCAAACGAGAGTTTAGTTTTCGAGTAGCTAAGTTTAGGGGTTAAGGCCACGAGAGTGGGTTAATCCACCTTGCGTTCATGTTCTAGAACGGTACTTAGAATGTTAAACCCCATACTCAAGATTATTTGTTAAGCCATTGATAACCTGAATTTTCCCTAAGGCCTAACGTCTTTTAAATCGTATAAATCAATCGTTTTATGTTTATTGCATTTTGTTTACAAGTTTGAAAGAAAACAATCAACCCAATCCTGCTATAGCTAATTACAAGTCTCGTAAATCATTAGTGTACCATTGGTTCTTGTGGTTCGACCTCGTTATATACTACCTTGCGGTTAAGTGTATCGAGTAAATACTCGAGCAATCAAGTTGGCGCCGTTGCCGGGGACCAATAGCGTTACCTAAAGATTTAGGATCAGTTGTTAGTCTATTGCATTTTACTTACAGTTACTGATTTCCTTTTTCTCTTTGATGTTTTAAAGGTATATGACCCGAAGCGAAGGTTCATCACACCTAGTTGAATATCACGAAGAAGTTGGAAAGTTCGAAAAGACAATAAGAAGAAAGAAGAAGCTAGCTAAGCAAAGAGAAGCTCAAATGGCTCATGAACAAGGAGGTAATGTGCCACCACCTGGAGATTTGCCACATGATGGAGACAATGGTGGAGAGTTACAAGACCCTCCAGTCGGAGTTGCTGCACATCAACAACCAAATTATCAAAGGCCTGCTCCTGCTCGTAGGACCTTAAGGGAACATGATGCTCCCAATGCTCAAATGTATCGAGGAGGTGTCCAACATCCTCCAATCAACAGAAATGATTTTGAGATCAAGTCGGGATTGCTGAATCTCGTGAAACAGAACCAGTTCCATGGACTTCCTTCTGAAAATCCAGTTACTCATCTTGATAACTTCGAGGATGTGTGTGGAACAACCAGGATGAATGGAGTACCAGACGATGCTTTTAAGTGCCGTTTGTTCTTGTTTTCGCTAGCTGATAAGGCGAAACGTTGGTTCAAATCATTAGAAAGAGACTCCATCAGTTCATGGGATGACTACAAAGCTGCATTCTTGGGACAATATTTTACTCAAGCAAGGACCACGCTTCTAAGGAACAAGATCTCGAGTTTTCAACAAGCTGGTACGGAGTCATTCCAAGAAGCTTGGGAGAGATTTAAAGACTACAAAAGAGAGTGTCCTCATCACGGGTTCACTCCTGAATCACTCATCAACACCTTCTATAGAGGAATTGACCAGAACTACAAGATGGCTTTGGAAACAGCAAGCAATGGAGACTTCATGACAAAAACAGAACCGGAAGCTCTAATCTTGATTGAAAATCTTGCAGGTAGCAACAGCAACCATTGTGTTGATTATGATAGGACCTTGAGGAGCGTTGGAGGAGGAGAATCAAAACAGATTTCTGAGCTGACTGCGAAGGTGGAACAACTTCTAAGACGTGAACAAAGAGCAGTCAACTATTGTGATGATTCTGGAGAAGGTCAAGGTTACCAAGAGCAAGGTTACCAAGAGCAGTCTGGGGACGGTTTTGAGGATGTACAAGTTGAGCTGAATTATGTGAATGGTTATCAAAACCAAGGGTTCAACCAAAGCTATAGGAATCATCCTAATCTCTCATACCGAAGCACCAATGTCGAGAACCCCCAAGACCAAAAATATCCAGCACAAGTGAGACCACAAGGGCAACAATATCAACCAAAACCGTTTGTGCCAAACCAAGGAGGCTACAACAAACCTTTTGAGAACAGGGTTCAGAATCAAGGGGGCTACAACAAGCCTTTTGAAAACAGAGTTCAGAACCAAGGAGGTTTTCAACAAGGGGGATTCCAGCAAAGACCTCAGTTCAACAACTTTCAGAGAGGTTATCAAGCACCAGCTCAAGCTCCTGCGAGCTATGCCCCAGCTGGACCGTCCGATGACAGCGAAATGAAAACAATGCTTAAGCAACTGCTCGATGGCCAGAACAAGAACGCCTTTGACATAAACTCAAGAGTGGAAAACATGTACAGCGAACTCCAAGGTAAGTTTGAAAATATTTCATCACATGTTAAAACACTTGAGAATCAGGTAGCACAAGCCGCTTCTACTTCTACAAGACCTATGGGAGTTCTTCCTGGAAAACCACAACCGAACCCGAAAGACTACAACAATGGTAAAGAATTTTGCAATGTCATCTTCAGAAGTGATTCAAAAATGGTCGAGAATGAAGAGGCTATAAAGGAAATTTCTAGGCTCCTATATGGTTCGAATGTTGATGATCTGGTTATAAAGAGTGAAGTGGAAGGGAAATTTAGCACTAAAGAAGAAGATATGGTGACCAAGAGCATTGAAACAAAAGTTACTTCAAGAGTTGAACCTCCTCCTTATGAGCCTCCACTTCCCTTTCCGAGCCAAGTTCTTACCAAGGCTAAAAAGAAAATCCTCTCTAGCTTCAAGGATAATATGAGTAGAGTTGGAACACCTTTGCCTCATGTGAATGACTTATCTCAAGTTCCTCTCTATTTTAAGTTCATTGAAGCCATTCTAGCGAACCAAGAGAAAGTTGAAGAGGTTATGAAAGTGCTAAAACCACCGAGTACACCACCGCTTGAACCTAAACCGCTTACCAAGCTTGGAAATCCTGGTACATTCACAATCACTTGCTCCCTAGGAGATTTGGAAATCGATAATGCCTTGTGTGATTCTGGAGCTAGCGTAAATGTGATGTCATTTGAAATGGCGGAAAGGTTAGGGATTAAAGAGATGAAACAACACTCATCTTCCATCACATTTGGAGATGCTTCTTCGAAACCTCCACTTGGGTTGATTGAGGATTATCCTCTTAAGGTAGGAGATTGTCTAATCCCAACGGACTTCTTGGTGGTAGATAGAGAGAAACCAGATAAGCTTCCACTCATTCTTGGAACTCCATTCCTCAACACCGCTGGAGCGAACATTGACTTCCCAAACAGGCGAGTGATCCTAATCCATGTTGACTCCAAAGTCTCATTTCAAATCAAGCCTTCCTCTACAACATTTTGTGGAACAATCGCCAACGAAGAAATGGAAAGGAAGGAAAAGCTCAAGGGTTTGATTGAGAAAAATCGACTTAAGGACTGTGATGATAAGTTCCTTTACCATGGTGAAAGCCTTAATGCCTTATTTGATGAGCCAAAGATGGTGGATCCAAGGAAAAAGCTCAAGAAAGGCAAGAATCCTCATTTTGGTCACAACTCCTCATCCATTTTCACCCTGCATCCATTGAGCCACAATGGTGGTGCTATAGAGTGCAAGATCAAGAGCAAAGGTCCTTCCAAACCTTTTGCCAAAGCAAGAATTATCTTATTGCCAGGTTTAGAGGAGAACCAATCAGACTACATCAAAGAGCTCATGGTGAAGGTTCTCAAGATCGAGCTGACCGATTGGGGACCAAATTTCAAGGATGGAGTTCATTCGACAACTCCTATTCTCCCTTCAGTCTAAATGGGCATCAAACGTCGAGCTTAGCGACGTTAAACAAGCCATTGGGGACTCCCCCAATTCTATCGTTTGTATATATGTTTATTTATTTGTTTAAGTGTGATCTTTATTTTTGATTTTGTGTGCTTTCATTTTATAGGACGTTGGTGAACTTGGATTGTTACAAAAAAAAAAAAAAAAAAAAAAAAAAAAAAAAAAAGTCCGAGCTGGACCTTCTCATTCACCGGTGGAGCATTCCTCTCCACAGTATAGCGACATCCGCTTACCAAGAAGCAGGAGGATCATAGGCAGGAGAGAGAGCTCCAGCGATAGCTCTACCCGCGACCACTGAGCTTGTGGTTATTTCTATCCCTTGTTCTATATCATTTAGCTTTTAAGACATTTCGTTTTATTTCTTTATGTATGGCATTCTTCTGTTAATTTTGTTATTACACCGAGACGGTGAAAAGCAAGTTCGGGGGAGGATGCCATTATTTACTAATGACGTTTGTGTTTGTTTCTTTTATTTTGGTGTGTTTTATTTTTATTAAAACTTTGTTGGAATTTTAAATGTTTTATTGAGTCAAAATAGTTATGAGAATTTGTTATCTTTTGGAATTGCAACATGTTTAAGATCATTTTGTCTTAAAACTGTTTAGCCTTGTTTGAGGATAACTTGGAAGCGCAGAAAAATCCATAACTTGATCATTTTATGAAAATCCCTATCATTTGAGCTTAATCATATATATATGAACTTAATATGGACTTAATATATCTCACCTAGGGGATTGATAATCATGTAATGGAATTACATTTGGAGTTTTCTTTACATTGTTTATATCAACCTTTGTTAACTCCAAATGGCTAGACTTATTTTTAGTCTAGTACCACACCCCTTACCATTTCCATCTTTCAAACCACATGCATCTGTTTATAGCCATTGTCATGTGCATTCATGTGCAAAAACTATGGAGTATACGGACCGACATAGCTTTCCTTTCGCTAGGATTGTGGTAGTAGTTGGTTTGCATACCGTCATTGGACGAGATTGGGCTATTGTGGATTAGTAGATGTATTTATGAGTATGACGAGCATTCATTGTCAAGATTTCTTTTGATGCAGCTTTTGTAGGACTCCTCATTCCCGCTCCCCCATCTAAAAAAAAAAAAAAAAAAAAAAAAAAAAAAACGAGATGGGAAAGGAGTGAAAAGAGAAAGGAGTGAGTCTGAGATCATTAATGTGTTTCATTAGCATCTAAAAAAAAAGAAAAAGAAGGAAATCTTTATATTCATACTTGGGGTTTTTAGTTGGTTAGGAGGATCTGAGCGAAAGGAGAGCTATGTACTTCGTAATTGGTCTTTGTCTCACGGTGATTTTGCATAATGATTTGCATCCGTTTGTTTTGCTGGAGAACCCAAAACACTTGAGCCACCAAATGTCAACCTTCATACCTAGACCATAACGTGTTAGATATTCCCTTTGTGAGAGTACACGCATTTCTTAATAAATGTTAAATGTTAAGTTCTACATGATCTCGGGATTTCATACATTTGCTACGGTTATGGCGAAGTACAATGTAGTACGGTTTGATATGAACTTGGTGAAAGTGGTTGCGAGCATTTGGTTGAAGGCATGATCCTATAGATTTTACGAATTCTCATGTTTTTCAAAACCTTTTCTCTTGGATTAGATTTTGTTTTGTTTTCCTTGAGGACAAGCAAAAGTCTAAGTTGGGGGGAGTTGATGTATTGTACTTTTGATTGCTTTTTGGTTTGTATTTAGTATTTGTTTCGTGTCTTTTGTTAGTTTTCGAGTCTTTTCTATTTTGTTTTGAGTCTTTTACAGGTTCTATGGAGTTAAGCCGGAATAAGACGATTTCGGGATTGTTCGGGCTAAGATGAAGCCTAGAAGCTACGGAAAGGACAAGGATCGATCGATCCTACCCTTGGATCGATCGATCCAGACGACTCCAAGAACACAGCCACGGATCGGTCGATCCGGCCAACCGATCGACCGATCCATTCTCCATGGACATTTGTCCGGACACAACGGATCGATCGATCCCTAAGGCAGATCGATCGATCCCATGCCCAGCCATCTTGAAGAGATTTTGTCCGGACACAACGGATCGATCGATCCCTAAGGCAGATCGATCGATCGCCAGCCATCCGTCATGAAGAACAACATTGGGATCGATCGATCCGACGTGTGGATCGATCGATCCCAAGCCAGCCGCCAAGTTAGATATTATGTCCGTAAATCAGGGATCGATCGATCCGACTTGTGGATCGACCGATCCCCTTGGCCGCCTACACCATTTTACACCTATGTCTATAAATATCCCACCTAAACCTACTAAAACGGATGAGAATTTTTCTAAAAGCTCTTGGACGCCTAAAACACTATTCTGGAGACATTTCTTGGATTTTCTAAGCTCCTCCTTCTATCAAACATTTGGAGAAGTTTTGTTGTATCATTTGTGGTTTATTTCAATCCTATTATGCTTTGTATGGTTTACTTTGTTGTTTTTCTGATTATGTGTGAGTAATTTCATAGTTAGGTTTTAGGGTTCTTGAAGGGAATTGATGGCTTGATGAATTGATAGAGATTTGGGGTTTCTATTCCATAGGTTCTTTGATTCATGTGTTCTTAATGCTAGATTAAGAGTAGCTACCTTAGTCTTGATTCTAGGTTGTTCTATAAGCACTAATCATGTTATAGAGAACTTGAGCCTTATGAATTGAGCTTTGTATCTCTAGCCTGCGAGAGTTGATGCTAGATCATCATTGTGAACTTAGTGAACCTGTGTGTTAATGCTAATTTGGTTAGGAGAAATCAAACGAGAGTTTAGTTTTCGAGTAACTAAGTTTAGGGGTTAAGGCCACGAGAGTGGGTTAATCCACCTTGCGTTCATGTTCTAGAACGGTACTTAGAATGTTAAACCCCATACTCAAGATTATTTGTTAAGCCATTGATAACCTGAATTTTCCCTAAGGCCTAACGTCTTTTAAATCGTATAAATCAATCGTTTTATGTTTATTGCATTTTGTTTACAAGTTTGAAAGAAAACAATCAACCCAATCCTGCTATAGCTAATTACAAGTCTCGTAAATCATTAGTGTACCATTGGTTCTTGTGGTTCGACCTCGTTATATACTACCTTGCGGTTAAGTGTATCGAGTAAATACTCGAGCAATCAGATAGTTTACGCAGCGAAAGCTGGTAGGTTTTACAATTGTGTTTGAGTTCTAGAACGGTTCTTAAATTATAATCCTGATAATTCAATCTAATCACAGTTCTGAAGATTCCTGAGATTTCCCTATGCCTAGCGTTTTTCTCCATTGATTTACACTTCGTTTAATTACTCGCATTGCAATTTCATTACTTTACACTTTGTTTAGCATAATACTTTTACTGGGATTTATTGAGTATTTCATAGTCCTTGTGGATTCGATCCCTAAGTACTACAGTGATCTCTTAATTTGAGAGAGTAGCTCAGGGTAAATTTGAGCATATCAAATTTTGGCGCCGTTGCCGGGGACTTTTGAATTTGCCATTAGATTTAAGTTTAAGTTTTTGTCTAAATTTTCTTTAATTTTGTTACTAATATCGTTCTTTCTTTCTTTCTTGTGTGTTTCAGGTGCATGCCAAACCGCAAAACTCGGAGCAACAAGAATCTTGAGCTAGTAACCCTTTCAAATCAAGAGCTAGCTAAGTTAGAACGAAGAACCCGGAAAGCGAAGAATTCAGAAGCGATGTTGCGCACTATCATCATGGCTGATGAACATGGAGTTCTCCGGGACAGGGATGGCCATGCATACAATGCAGAGGGCCAAAGGATCGATGACAACGGCCAAGTCATTGTTGAGGCTGAAGTACAAGCCCAGGGTGCTGGTGTCGACCGACACCCACCACCTGGTGTCGATCGACACCCACCAGCGGCTGGTGGGGTTTTGGTTGGACAAGGTGCACCTGGTGCCTTAGGTCCACGTGCAATGACATTGGGGGATTACAACCGGCCAGAGCAGTTCTACGCCAACCGGTCTGCGATCCGCCCGCCTCCGTTTCAAAGGAATGACTTTGAACTCAAACCTGCATACTACACGCTTGTAGGTCAGAACCCTTTCCACGGGCTATCACATGAGCACCCTATGGATCACATTGAGCGGTTTGAGGATCTAGTCACTAGCATCAAGGCTAACGGGGTGTCAAACGACTATTTGTTCTGTAAGCTCTTCCCATACTCTCTTGCTGGGGAAGCAGCTTATTGGCTTAAGCAGTTGAAGCCGGGGTCACTGACCACTTGGGAGGACACTAAAAATGCTTTCCTGAACAACTTTTATGATGATGCACGGTCTGAAGAGCTGAGGACGAAGATTTCAGCCTTTTCTCAAGGACCTACTGAGGTATTCAAGGCCGCTTGGGCGAGGTTCAGGGCTTATCAGAGAGATTGTCCACACCATGGGTTCAGTGAGGTTCAGTTGCTTGGGATTTTCTTCAGGGGTATCGATTGGAGGTATCAGATGGCTCTAGATGCTGCAAGTAATGGCAACTTCAATACCAGATACCCTGATGATGCTGTGGTACTAATAGAGAATTTGGCTTCAAGCAACAGTACTAAGAATGCTGATTTCGAGAGAAAGAAGCAAGCTGGCAACTTAGATGGAAGTCAGATAGCTGAGGTGAAGGCGAAACTTGATACGGTTCACAACCTTCTAATAAACAAGAAGCAGGTCCATTTTGCTGCTGAGGTTGAGACCTATGAGCCAGTGAATGATCATGAGGAACAGGATGTTAACTATGTCGGTGGCACAGGCTTTCAGCGTTTCGGTAACTCACAAGGAAACCGAGGCTACAATGGGGGCAGTCCGCGAGGCAACTATCAAGGGAATCAGTCCTCCTCTACTTTCACTCAGCAGCCTCAGTATCAGAAGCCCTATCAGAGCAACAACAACTTCAATCAGAGGAACTATGGCTCATCTTCATATCAGAGCGTTCCACCACCTACTACAGAGAGCAAGATGGAATCGATGCTTGAGCAGATTCTAGAAGGTCAACAGATGATCACCGTGGAATTCAATGGAAAGCTAGATTCACTGTATCAGGATCTGAATGGGAAGTTTGAGCAGCTGAACACTCATGTCAAGAAATTAGACACTCAGGTTGCTCAGATAGCTGGAGCTATTAAGAGACAGGACGGTTTTCTTCCTGGGAAGACGGATAATAATACGAGGCATCCAGTGAATGCCATCTCAGTGAGGAGTGGGAAGAAGGTTGAGCCTGTGATCAGGAGTACTCTGACACCTGAAGAGAAGATAGACTTAGAAGAGGTCGAGGACGAAGATGTTGTTCCTCCAGAGTTAGTGTCGATCGACACCAACACAATGTGTCGATCGACACCAGTTGATACAGAAGGGATTGGTAAGGACAAAGCTGTGTCGATCGCTACCAAGGACACGACACAGGGTGTTAGTGTCGACCGACACCAAACACCTGGTGTCGATCGACACCCTTCACAGACAGACAAGGCTTCTTCATCATCTGCTACGCCGATCACCGAATCATCATACAAATCGAGGATCCCTTATCCTCGAAACCCCAGGAAGTCTAAGCAAGAGATAGACGATGCCAGGTGTAAGGCTATGATGGACAAGCTCATTGTTGAGTTACCGTTGATTGATGCCATCAGGACATCCCCCATAATCAGACGGTACGTGAAACGCATGGTCACTAAGGATTTGAATGTTGAACAGGGTGCGGTGATGATTTCCGCACAGGTTAGTGCCGTGATTCAGAACAAGATTCCAGCGAAGCTTCCAGACCCAGGTAGTTTCGTTCTTGACTGCACCATCTTTGCAGAGAAGTTCGAAAGGTCTTTATGTGATCTTGGTTCTAGTGTGAATTTGATGCCCAGATCAGTTGCTGTGAATCTTGGTATGACAGACTTTCAGCCAACAAGGATCACTCTCATCCTTGTTGATCGTTCTGTTCGTCTTCCAGACGGTATCCTTGAGGATGTTCCTATCAAGATAGGAGGTTGCTTGATTCCTACGGACTTCGTTGTGTTGACATATGAGGAAGAGCCTAAGGATCCGTTGATATTGGGACGACCATTCTTGGCTACAGCTGGAGCCATGATTGATGTCATAAGGGGACGCATTGGTCTAAATGTAGGCGATTTAGTTATGAACTTTGAGATGGATAAGCTTGTGAAGCGGCCTACGATCGATGGTCAGACCTTCTGCGTCGAGACTATCACAGATCTTGTTGAGGAGAGTTTCAAAGAGTTGCATTGTGAGGACCCTCTGGAACGTGCTTTGATTGCTTCAGTGGATGAGGTTGAGCATTTAGATAATATTGCTGCTGGGTATGTCAAGCTAATGGATGTAACCAAGGAAGTGATGCACGTAGCAGGTGTAGATCGACACCCATCACTGGTGTCGATCGACACCGGTGTCCGGACAGACAAGAAAGCAGCTGATTGGAGCTTTGAGCAAGCTCCAAAGATAGAGCTTATGCAACTCCCTGCGGGGCTCAGGTACGCATTCCTTGGTGAACATAATTCATATCCTGTTATTGTTAATGCGTCCTTGAACAACGCAGAGCTCACCCTATTGCTAAGTAAGCTGGGCAAGTTTCGCAAAGCTCTTGGCTATTCTCTTGATGACATTTCAGGTATCTCTCCAGATCTGTGCATGCATAGGATACATCTTGAGGATGAGACTAAGTCATCAATTGAACATCAGAGACGGCTGAATCCAAACCTGAAGGATGTGGTTAAGAAAGAGATCATGAAGCTGTTGGATGCAGGGATCATCTATCCAATTTCTGATAGTGATTGGGTCAGTCCAGTGCATGTTGTGCCTAAGAAAGGAGGAGTCACAGTGGTACAGAATGAGAAGAATGAGCTGATACCGACAAGAACTGTGACAGGGCACAGAATGTGCATTGATTACAGGAAGCTGAACGCCGCTACAAGAAAGGATCATTTTCCTCTGCCCTTCATTGATCAGATGCTTGAGCGGTTAGCTAATCACCCTTATTACTGTTTCCTTGACGGTTATTCAGGGTTCTTTCAGATTCCTATTCACCCAGATGATCAGGAGAAGACCACGTTTACATGTCCCTATGGCACTTTCGCATACCGCAGAATGCCCTTTGGACTATGTAACGCTCCTGCTACGTTTCAGAGGTGTATGATGTCTATCTTCACAGACATGATTGAGGACAGTATGGAGGTATTCATGGATGACTTTTCCGTTTATGGGTCCTCATTCAAGGATTGTTTGGATAACCTATGCAGAGTGCTAGCCAGATGTGAAGAGACGCATTTGGTTCTGAATTGGGAGAAATGCCACTTTATGGTCAGAGATGGCATTGTTCTTGGGCATAGGGTATCACAGGCTGGTATTGAGGTTGATCGAGCTAAGATTGAAGTGATGACTAATCTGCAGCCTCCTTCTAATGTCAAGACATTGAGAAGCTTTCTTGGACACGCTGGATTCTATAGACGTTTCATCAAAGATTTCAGCAAGATAGCACGTCCACTCACCGCTCTGCTCTGTAAGGATGTCACATTTGAGTTCGATACTGATTGTTTTGATGCTTTTCAACAGCTCAAGCGTGCATTAGTGAGTGCTCCAATTATTCAGCCGCCGGATTGGGATTTGCCTTTTGAGGTAATGTGTGACGCCAGCGACTTTGCAGTTGGGGCTGTGCTGGGACAAAGGAAAGACAAGAAGCTTCATGCCATATACTATGCCAGCCGTACATTGGATGATGCACAGAAGAACTACGCTACCACAGAGAAAGAACTGCTTGCTGTTGTATTTGCTTTTGAGAAGTTCAGGCAGTATCTTGTTGGCTCTAAGGTAGTACTGCACACTGATCATTCTGCGCTCAAGTACCTGATGCAGAAGAAGGATTCTAAGCCTCGACTGTTAAGATGGATTCTATTACTCCAGGAGTTCGATATCGAAGTCAAGGATAAGAAAGGTACTGAAAATGGAGTTGCTGATCATCTTTCGCGGATTAGGATTGAGGACGACATCCCTATTGATGATTCTCTGCCAGAAGAGAATGTGCACTTATTGGAAACGGGATGGCGTGATTTTTCTTGCGGTGATCTGCATTATTCTCGGACAACAGGTCCTGGTGTCGATCGACACCACTCGTCGGTGTCGATCGACACCCACACTCCAGACAGCTCCGATTTGGCAGATAACCACACGATAGCTGTTGTTGAGGGTCAGGATCGACCATGGTTTGCTGACATTGCAAATTACCTTGCTGCAGGAGATGAACCGGATGAGTTTACAGGGTATTCGAAGAAGAAGTTCATGCGTGAGCTAAGACGGTTCTATTGGGATGAACCTTACTTGTATCGACATTGTTCAGATGGGGTCTATCGTAGATGCATAGCTAATACTGAGATTCCGGATGTCTTGTTTCACTGTCATGGTTCTGAGTATGCTGGGCACTTTGCCACCTTCAAGACGGTATCTAAGGTTCTACAAGCGGGCTTCTGGTGGCCGACTATGTTCAGGGACGCCCATGCCTTTGTGTCTCGATGTGATGCATGTCAGAGGAGAGGGAAGATCAGTAAGCGGCATGAGATGCCTCAGAACTTCATCCTCGAGGTCGAGGTCTTTGATTGCTGGGGTATAGACTTCATGGGCCCTTTCCCGACATCTTACAAGAACAAGTACATCTTGGTTGCTGTTGATTATGTGTCAAAGTGGGTCGAAGCGATCGCCAGTCCTACCAACGACGCTTCAGTGGTCCTTAAGCTGTTTAAGACCATTATCTTCCCGCGATTTGGAGTCCCGAGGATTGTCATCAGCGATGGTGGCAAGCATTTCATCAACCGCGTGTTTGAGCGGCTTCTTAAGAAGCACGGTGTACATCATCGCGTTGCTACTCCATACCATCCGCAGACAAGTGGACAAGTTGAGGTCTCTAACAGGCAGATCAAGGAGATTTTAGAGAAGACTGTAGGATGCTCTAGAAAGGACTGGTCCGCAAAGTTAGATGCTGCACTCTGGGCTTATCGAACTGCATTCAAGACGCCACTTGGTACTACACCATTTCATCTGCTTTATGGGAAAGCATGTCATCTTCCAGTAGAGCTTGAGCATAAGGCCGCCTGGGCTGTAAAGCTGCTGAACTTCGATATCAAACCAGCAGCAGAGAGACGTTTGATTCAGCTCAATGAGCTTGATGAGATACGACTTCATGCTTATGAAAGCTCTAAGCTGTACAAGGAAAGGACCAAAGCTTATCACGATAAGAAGATCATTTCCAGGACTTTCGAACCCAATGATCAGGTACTTCTGTATAACTCTCGTTTACAATTGTTTCCTGGGAAATTGCGTTCTCGCTGGTCAGGTCCTTTCACAGTCAAGGAAGTTCGACCATATGGTGCTGTTGTCTTGCTCAGTCCTGAGGGCAATGAATTTACCGTCAACGGTCAGAGGGTCAAACATTATTGGGCACACGCCGAGATCCCGGACGGACACATATTGCGTCTGGATGATGCACCCTCTGCCTAAACCGTTACAAAGTCAAGCTAATGACTTTAAACAAGCGCTTGGTGGGAGGCAACCCACTGGTAAGTTGTAAATATAATTTATTTATTTGATTTTTAATTATTTAAGTTTTTCTATATTTTGCAATCTAACTTTGACTAATTTTTACTTTTGGTTTTCTTTTGTTTTATTTAGATAAAATATCAAAAAAAAAAAAAAAAAAAAAAAAAAAAAAAAAAAAAAGAGTAAAATCTAAATGTTTTCATGTCACTCACCGTGTCTTTTGATGATCTAACAGTAGTTGAACTCGGATTATTGGTTTCACAAACTTGCACTTGATTTTGAAACATCATAGTTTCGGATTACAGACATGGTGTCGATCGACACCACTCGTCTGTGTCGATCGACACCCACACCACGGATTCAGGTTTTGTGTTCTAATATTTTGACTTTTTCCCTTTGGTTCATCAGTTTTATTTCCTTTTCACCAACTCCTTGCTTGATAACACTGGGGACAGTGTTGTTTAAGTCTGGGGGAGGTAGTTACTAACATCATTCTTTTTGTTTTATTAGAGTCAGTCCAATTTTTGTTTTATTGAGTCAAAATTTAGTTTGGAAACTATGATTTTTCGAGGAAATCACCACATTTGCAGGAACTTGAGTGACCATTGATTCGAGCTTGACATGCGTCTGAGACTAATGAAAAACCTCAAGGCTGATCAACTTACCAATGTTACCCATGTTCACCTGAGCTTTCAGAGGATCCATCACTGACTTCGCCCATTAACCTGACTTTATTTTTGCTTGTCCAGGGGCTTGATATACATTGGATCGGATTCTCCCTTCAGTCCTGAAAGTCTTGTCTGTGTGAGTATGGTTCCCCTCTCTCTTCCCTTCATAAAAAAAAAAGAAAGGAAAAAAAAAAAAAATATATATATATATATATATATATATATACTAAGCAGTAAAAGATGAAATGATTTTCTTTTGAGTAGAGAGGTAGGAAAATTTTCAGTGACCTCATTATTCTACTTTGAAAGGAATGATCACACAAAGGTTGGAAGCGAGGTTAGGAAAATTTCCCGTGATACCATTATTCGCCTACACCTTTGATATAATTAACTGCAGAAGTGAGAAAAGGGAGAGGAAAGGAACCAGAAGTAAAGACAGTTTGTGTGTTCAGGAAAACTGATTGAGAAAGAGTCCATGTGTCCTTTGATTGATACTCCCTGGATGAGTCTTCACCTTAGTTTTATAGAAGTCGGTATGGTGAATTTGGATTGTTTATTTGGATTGTGGAGTTGTTTGGGACAGTTGCTAAGTCTGGGGGAAGTACATGGTGGTCTGGACCTTGTCAGGTAAGAATTTCCAGTGGCTTTACTATGGTAAATGTGAGTGTTGAGTCTGGTGCTCTTATGACAAAATGAGTTTCCTGTATTTTCAAACTTCTCTCACAGGCTGAGTTTCTGTTTTGCTTGAGGGCAAGCAAAAGCTAAGTCTGGGGGAGTTGATATATCATGGTTTTTATGGGTTTTAACCATGATATTAGAGTCTTTAATCGAGTCTTTTGGTGTTTTTAGAGTCTTTTGTCTTCAGGTATGCATTTAGGACTAATGTGAAGAATATGGGAGATTTTGGAGCAAAGACCAAGAAGTTGCGTAGAAGGATCATGTTTTGAGGCGATGGATTACTTGGTGTCGATCGACACCAAGTCTTTGTGTCGATCGACACCACAGGCCGACAACTTTGGAAGATTTTGGAAGATTTACAATTTTGCCCAGAAGTTTCTAATATTTCATCATTAGTCCTTGTACGAGTTTTTAGCTATATATTGTGTTTTAGATCAGAGTTTTAGGGATTATCAAGCAGCAGACTCTCTTTCTATCTCAAGCTTGTATCATCTTTCTCTAATCTCTGATACTCTTTGTTCTCTACTTTTATTTTCTATTATACAGTGATTTCTATTCATATCATGATGATTGTTTCTTTCACCATGTCTGAGTAGTTTCCCCTGTTAGGCTATGGGATTTCAAGGGTTTCTGAAGAATTGTTGAACCAGTGATTTATTAGGGTTAATTGATAGAGTTCTTCATCTAAGATTGAACTTACTGCTTATTCTAGATTCGCGACCTAGAATCTGATTTAGGGTTGTTAATTGACATGAAAGTGTAATTGATTGCCAGATCTATCTTAGGAGAGCAAAATACCTATCTGCAAAGGAATTCGATTTAGGGATTTTGTGAACAAATTAAACCTGATCATTACTGCTTGTCTGGATCTTAGAATTTAGCAAAGGAATTTGGAATTCTAGATTCAGGGATAGATAGTTTACGCAGCGAAAGCTGGTAGGTTTTACAATTGTGTTTGAGTTCTAGAACGGTTCTTAAATTATAATCCTGATAATTCAATCTAATCACAGTTCTGAAGATTCCTGAGATTTCCCTATGCCTAGCGTTTTTCTCCATTGATTTACACTTCGTTTAATTACTCGCATTGCAATTTCATTACTTTACACTTTGTTTAGCATAATAATTTTACTGGGATTTATTGAGTATTTCATAGTCCTTGTGGATTCGATCCCTAAGTACTACAGTGATCTCTTAATTTGAGAGAGTAGCTCAGGGTAAATTTGAGCATATGATGTAGGAGGCAGCACATTATTCTGTTCCACACGGACCACACCTACTTAATTATGATATAATATCAAGTGAACAAGTTTTAATGCTTTGTTCATCGTGATGCAACATATGTTATTGATGAGTTTGAATTATTAGTTTTTTATACTATGTTCAATGTGTAGTACTCTCAGGTCAGGATGGACAGTTTGAGACTAGTCCTTAGCACATCACTAGCACATTTTGTTAATAGTCATGATATCACTTCATACCAACTTTCATAATCTCCGTGTTGTGTTGTCACTTGTCATCTACATAATACACTCTTGCAATATATTAAAAAAGTTACTTACTCTCCATATATTAAAATTTATAATGTTAAAAATAAATTATATATTTTCAATTGTATCATAGTTTATTTTCTTTGTATGAATCATAAAATAGCTGCCAAGTGGATGGTATGTCAAAGAAAGAGCAAATGGTAGGGGAATGGATGTAAGAAAGAGCAAATAAGTTTCCATTCCCCTACCATTTGCTCTTTCTTTGACATACCCTCCACTTGGCAGCTATTTTATGATTCATACAAAGAAAATAAACTATGATACAATTGAAAATATATAATTTATTTTTAACATTATAAATTTTAATATATGGAGAGTAAGTAACTTTTTTAATATATTGCAAGAGTGTATTATGTAGATGACAAGTGACAACACAACACGGAGATTATGAAAGTTGGTATGAAGTGATATCATGACTATTAACAAAATGTGCTAGTGATGTGCTAAGGACTGGTCTCAAACTGTCCATCCTGACCTGAGAGTACTACACATTGAACATAGTATAAAAAACTAATAATTCAAACTCATCAATAACATATGTTGCATCACGATGAACAAAGCATTAAAACTTGTTCACTTGATATGATATCATAATTAAGTAGGTGTGGTCCGTGTGGAACAGAATAATGTGCTGCCTCCTACATCACATGCAGGCAAAAGGGGATTACTGACGAAATTTATATATATGGATATATATATATCAAAAACGTCGTTGATCCGAATAAATCTGTGCAAGAGAGATTATTTCTTTAAAGTCAATTCTGTTGGCCGCGGGAATGGAGTTCTCGAAAAGAGATGGCAGGGTGAAAAAAAACGGGTCGGGTCGTTTCAATTTGGTATCAGAGCGTATACGGTTCTAGGACGAATTAGAATTGTTTGAGTGTAGAGTCTTAGAATCATCCTCTCCGAGCCTTCAAGTGATTCCACAGTAAGTTATGTTTTTATTGAATTTTGTTTCAGTTGTTTTGGGTTTTTAGTATCTGCTTTTGAAAGTGTAGATGGCTAGAGGAGCTAGAGGTCGTGGCCGTGGCCGTGGTAGGGGCCGAGGTCGTGTTCCAGTGGTGGGTTTGGGAGAGGCACAGAGTGCCACGGTTGAGCAAGGCGGAGTTTTGCATACGGGTCCGTTGGGGTCTGAGGGTGCGGCCGGTGAGAGTGCCGGTGAGGCTGGAGTTCCAGCAGGTGCTGCGGGTGTGGCAGCAGGTGATGCTCAGGCCCAGGATGCCCGTATTGCGGAACTGTTGACCTTGCTGTTGGAGCGGTATCCAGAGAGGGTAGCGGTACAAGCTCCAGTTGTGCCACCAGTAGTTGAGGCACAGCCGAGAGTTGTGGTTGAGGAGGAGCTCCCATCCTATCATAGGATGATGGAGCAGATGCAGAGGATGGGCACTACGTTCTTTCTGGGTGGTGTCGGTCCTGAGGAGGCTAATATGTGGAGGTCCCGGTTGGAGCGGAACTTCCAGTCCTGTAGGTGTCCAGAGGGATACCGAGTCGACTTGGCAGTTCATCACTTGGATGGTGATGCACATCTGTGGTGGACGAGTGTAGTCGCCAGGAGAGGTCCGGTGGAGTTGACTTGGAGAGATTTTGTGGGGGAGTTTAACTCCAAATACTTTCCGCAGGAGGCAGTAGACCGGTTGGAGGCGAGGTTTTTGAGTCTGACTCAGGGGGACCGGACTGTCCGGGAGTTTGAGACAGAGTTCAACCGGCTTTCCATTTATGCTGGTCGAGTCATGGAGGGTGAGCAGGCCCGAGTGCGACGGTTTATGATAGGCTTGCGGCCTGAATTGAGGACCCGTTGCCTTGGTCGGTTGTTTGGCACATTGGGAGAGTTGGTTGAGTTGGCCGCATCTATAGAGGATGGTCTGAGGGAGGAGGTAGCATCGTCTACTTTGAGTTTCCAGGCCAAGAAGATGCAGCAGCAATCAGGGTCGAGTAAGGGGAGTAGGCAGGTGGCAGGACAGAAGAGGAAGTGGGGAGGCACTTCTGGAGGTACTCAGAGTGGTCCAGGATGCTTCGGGTGTGGAAGCAAGGATCACAAGATTGCGAGTTGTCCCTCGAGGAGTGCAGGACATGGGGGCCCTGCGAGGAGTAGCCAGAGTGGCCAGGGATGTTTTGGGTGCGGAAGTATGGATCACAGGGTGGCCAACTGTCCGCAGAAGGGAGAGGTCCTTCCAGATACTCGAGTGTGCTTCCATTGCAAGGAAGTGGGGCATATCAAGCCCAAATGCCCTAAGTTGCAGCAGGGAGGGGTAGCAGTAGCACCGTCGAGTAGGCAGAGTGCGGTGGCACCTCGGGTTTACACCGTCGAGGAGGCAGTTGAGGGGAGTGCTGGACTGCAGATGGTGCCAACCACAGCACCACCGATCAGGCAGATAGCACCTGCGCCTCGGGTGTATTCCATCGCGGAGACGGGAGAGCCGAGCTCCAGGCCGATCACAGGTACTTTTTAGACTTATCTGTGTTAAATTTCTTGCGGATATAAACTTTCTGTCTTCGTGAGGAGTTGTTAAGGTTCTCGGCACATGGGTATGTGCAGGGACCTTATTTGTGGGAGGTGTTGAATCCCATGTGTTATTCGATTCTGGGGCATCGCATTGCTTTGTCACTCCGGAATTGGCCGAAAAGGCCAAATTGCGAGGCGAACACAATGAGCCATTGGGTTTTGTAAAGGTTGCGGGAGGGAAGTTTCTATCTATTCTTGGTCGAGTTAGAGGCGTGGATGTTCAAGTAGCCGGAGAGTCTATGCCAGCGGATTTGATCATATGCTCAGTGGAATTGTATGACATCATTTTGGGCATGGATTGGCTCAGTAAGTACATCGCACATCTAGACTGTCGACGCGGGCGTGTAATTTTCGAGAGGGAGAGGCAGAGGTTGGTTTATCAGGGAGTGAGACCAACTTCCGGGAGTCTCGTAATATCAGTCATTCAGGCGGAGAGCATGATCGAGAGGGGTTATGAGGCTTATCTGGTGACCATCATTACCCCTGAGACTGTTGGAGATCTGGAGGTTAGAGATATTCGGGTTGTTCGGGATTTCCAGGATGTGTTTCAGTCGCTGCGGGGATTGCCGCCGTCACGGTCAGATCCTTTCACGATTGAGTTGGAACCCGGAACAACGCCAATATCTAAGACACCGTATAGGATGGCTCCAGCAGAGATGGCAGAACTGAAGAAGCAGCTGGAGGAGTTGTTGAGTAAGGGTTTTATCAGGCCGAGTACTTCACCATGGGGAGCACCGGTGTTGTTTGTGAAGAAGAAGGATGGTAGTTTCCGGTTGTGTATCGATTACCGGGGACTTAACCGAGTCACTGTGAAGAACAAGTATCCTCTTCCGCGGATTGATGAGTTGTTGGATCAGTTGAGAGGGGCTACTTGGTTCTCCAAGATAGACTTGGCTTCTGGATACCATCAGATTCGGATTGGTGAGGAGGATATCCGGAAGACAGCTTTCAGGTTGAGGTATGGGCATTATGAGTTTGTGGTGATGCCTTTTGGGTTGACGAATGCACCAGCCGCGTTCATGAGATTGATGAACAGTGTGTTCCAAGAGTATTTGGATGAATTCGTGATCATTTTTATTGATGATATCTTGGTGTATTCGAAAAATCCTGAGGAGCATGAGGAACATCTGAGAGTTGTTCTGGAAAAGCTACGAGAGCATAAGTTGTTTGCTAAGTTGAGTAAGTGTAGCTTTTGGCAGAGGGAGATTGGATTTTTGGGTCATATTGTTTCTGAGGAGGGAGTTTCAGTAGACCCAGAGAAGATTCAGGCAATCAGAGAGTGGCCGAGGCCAAGGAATGCCACGGAGATCAGGAGTTTCCTTGGTTTGGCAGGTTATTATCGGAGGTTCGTCAAGGGTTTTGCGAGTATGGCTAAGTCTTTGACCAAGCTGACAGGAAAGGATGTTCCTTTCGTTTGGTCTCCAGAGTGTGAGGAGAGTTTCGCAAACCTGAAGACGATGCTGACTAGTACACCAGTGTTGGCATTGCCCGAGCCGGGTGAGCCTTATGTGGTGTATACAGATGCCTCGAGAGTTGGCCTTGGTTGTGTGTTGATGCAGCGGGGAAAGGTGATTGCCTATGCTTCGAGGCAGTTGAGGAAGCATGAGGGCAACTACCCTACCCATGATCTTGAGATGGCTGCGGTGGTGTTTGCCTTAAAGATTTGAAGGTCCTATCTTTACGGCGGGAAGGTTCAGGTATTCACGGATCATAAGAGCCTGAAGTATTTGTTCACTCAGCCCGAGTTGAATCTGAGGCAGAGACGTTGGATGGAGTTAGTGGTGGATTATGATCTGGAGATAGCTTACCATCCTGGTAAAGCAAATTTGGTTGCAGATGCCTTGAGTCGCAAGCGAGTATCTTCGGCCAGTGAGCGGGACATGGAGTCCTTGGTGTGCGAGATTAGCACGTTGAGGTTGTGTGCTATATCTCAGGAACCGTTGGGCTTGGAGGCAACTAATCAGGCAGATCTTTTGAGCAGGGTTCGGTTGGCTCAGGAAAAAGATGAAGGGTTGATTAAGGCCTCCAGAGCTGAGGGTTCAGAGTATCATGTCTCAGCTAATGGGACTATCCTTGTCATGGGCGGGTATGTGTACCCAAGGATGAGGAGTTGAAGCGAGAGATTCTGAGTGAGGCTCATGCGAGCAAGTTTTCGATTCACCCAGGAGCGACTAAGATGTACCGTGATCTGAAACGGTATTATCATTGGGTCGGGATGAAAAGGGATGTTGCTAACTGGGTCGCAGCATGCGATGTGTGCCAGTTAGTGAAGGCAGAGCATCAGGTTCCGAGCGGGCTGTTGCGGAGTTTACCCATTCCCGAGTGGAAGTGGGATATGATTACGATGGATTTCGTAGTAGGGTTACCTGTTTCTCGGACCAAGGATGCTAATTGGGTCATTGTTGATCGATTGACCAAGTCGGCGCATTTTCTAGCCATTAAGAAAACCGATAGAGCTACGGTTCTGGCTAGAAAGTATGTGCAGGAGATAGTGAGACTTCATGGAGTACCGGTGAGTATAGTGTCAGACCGGGACCCTAAGTTCACTTCGAAGTTCTGGAAGGCATTCCAGGAAGAGATGGGCACTAGGGTGCACTTAAGTACGGCATATCACCCTCAGACGGATGGGCAGTCCGAGAGGACCATCAAGACTCTTGAGGACTTGCTGAGGATGTGTGTGCTTGACTGGGGTGGTCATTGGGTGGACCACTTGAGCTTGGCAGAGTTTGCTTACAATAATAGCTACCAGGCAAGCATTGGGATGGCCCCATACGAGGCACTCTATGGGAGGCCATGTCGTACACCCTTGTGTTGGACCCAGGTGGGGGAGAGGAGTATGTTGGGTGCGGATTTTGTTCAGGAAACTACGGAGAAGATCCGAGTTTTGAAACTGAACATGAAGGAAGCCCAAGATCGACAAAAGAGTTATGCCGATAAGAGAAGAAAAGACCTCGAGTTTGAGGTGGCATTGTTGCGGGGTCCGAACAGATCCATTACTGAGACTAAGTTGAGTCCGAGGTATTTGGGTCCGTTCAAGATTATTGAGAGAGTTGGCCCGGTGGCATATCGGTTGGAGCTACCGGAGGTTATGCGAGCACTTCACAAGGTCTTCCATGTGTCGATGCTGAAGAAATGCTTACGTAAGGATGAGGAGGTATTGGAAGAGATTCCGACAGATCTTCAGCCTAGTATGACCGTTGAGGCGAGACCTTTGAGGATTCTCGAGAGGAGGGTCAAAGAGCTTCGTCGGAAGAAAATTCCAATGATGAGGGTGTTATGGGATTGTGACGGCGTGCAAGAGGAGACTTGGGAATGGAATCGTGTTTCTAGTTAAACTTGTTAAGGGAAAATGAGATAAGTGGTTTGATCGGATGGCTCATGAGCAGTTCTATGCGGTACATCTGATTCTCGAACGTATGGTACTTGTTTGTTTTATTACGTTCGACATGAGGAATCGCTAAAAAGAATGGCTAAGTACTAAAAGCTATCTTATCTAATTCTTGTCAAAAGTTCTCTAAAGCAAGTTGACGCTAGAGTATTCACGGGATTGTTGGATAGGTAGAGTTGTATGGTCGGGTTGACCATGAGAGGGTAGGGATCGTTGCGACGATGGGGTGTTGAGTTCATAGCGGATTAAACTGTGTCTAAGGGTTCGAGGACGAATCCAGTTTGGTGGGGGAGAATTGTAACGCCCGTCTCCCAAAAGGGGATTACTGACGAAATTTATATATATGGATATATATATATCAAAAACGTCGTTGATCCGAATAAATCTGTGCAAGAGAGATTATTTCTTTAAAGTCAATTCTGTTGGCCGCGGGAATGGAGTTCTCGAAAAGAGATGGCGGGGTGAAAAAAAACGGGTCGGGTCGTTTCAATTGTCTTCTTTTACTTCATCTTTTCTTTAAAACTTCCGATTGTGAGCAGAATAATATTCAGACTTCTTTTTTTATAAAAATTTGAGAGTGATTTTCTCTTGTGTTCTTGAAGAACAAATCTGGATTGTTGGTGAGTAATATCCTTCAATCAAAATCGAATCAAGGTGTGTCATATCCGCGATTCAAACCTTGGCGTTTTCAAGTGTGTCATATCTTGAAAAAGTCATTGAGGAAATATCCAAGGTCTTCCGCAACCTTGGTGCGATCCATTCACTCCACCACTATCCATTTATCCATTCCTTTCTTTCTACCCCTCGAAAGTGCCGATTCTAGGGAGGATCATATCATAAGATGACGAAGTTAAGGCTTCAGGCTTGAGCAGCAAGCGATCTGGAGTTGAATGGGATGAGTGACGCCACGAGAGGATGCGGAAGGCCTCTTGATAAGTCGGGGTTGAACAATCTAATAGCTAGAAATGTTCACAAGTATCCTAATTTGACTCATTCGAAAAAAAAGACAAGGATCTATCAGAGAAAAAGGTTTTTGATTAAAAAGATAAATAGATAAGATACTGGCCGTGCCAAATGATCTCGAGACGGGCCGGACTAGGTCGGGCCAATGCCAAGCAAAGATGTACCTATGGACCACGAACCTCATTAAAAACTTTCCTTGGAAAACCACTTAGGAAAAACCATAGGCAAGGGAAAAAGAGTGTAAGTGGGTCATAGGGCTTGACACTAGTCGTCCCGGACGTGAACCATGACCAAGGTGTTCGCGGTACCACATGTGTCCGAGTGACCTCTTTGAGCCAATGCTTGACGTAGTAAAACTCCGACAGTATGGTTAAGCTCCTTAGTCCTAGAGTGAGTCATAGAACCAGCTGGTACGTTCAGTACTTGCTTGGCCATCCAAGAACGAGTCCTAGCTCGAAGTGGCACGTCTGGAGCTTCCTTCTGTCCCTCCAAATTAGTTCTCTCGCTCAAATATAAAGGGGTTAGATCCATAGGAGACAAGGGGTTAAAACCATAAACAATTTCAAAAGGTGAATACTTAGAAGCAGAATGCATGGAATGATTATATGCAAATTCTACATGCGGCAAGCATACTTCCTAAGTACTCAAATTACTTTTTATCAATGCTCGCAACAAGGTTGATAAACTTCTATTAACTACCTCAGTTTGCCCATCAGTTTGTGGATGACAAGTAGTGGAGAATAACAACTTAGTTCCAAGCTTAGACCACAAAGTTTTCCAAAAGTAACTCAGGAACTTAGTGTCTCTATCAGAAACAATAGACCTAGGCATGCCATGCAAACGGACTATTTCTTTAAAGAACAGGTTAGCCACATGAGATGCATCATAAGTTTTGTTACAAGCGATGAAGTGAGCCATTTTTGAATACCTATCAACCACAACAAAGATTGAATCCTTTCCATTTCTAGTCATAGGCAATCCTAACACAAAATCCATAGAGATGTCAGTCCAAGGATGATGAGGGATAGGCAAAGGAGTATACAAACCATGAGGCTGAGCTTTAGACTTTGCTTGTTTACAATTGACACATCTCTTACAAATTCGTTCAACATCCTTTTTCATGTGAGGACCAACAGAAATGGTCTTGTACAACCTTCAAAGTCTTGGATACTCTGAAGTGTCCCTTTAAGCCCCCTGCATGTGCTTCTCTAACAAACAATTCTCGAGTAGAACAGTTAGGAACACACAAATGATTATCATTAAACAAGAAACCCTTATGCTTATAAAACCGACCTGAAGCATGTTTTTCACACTGGTTAAAGATTTCTTTGAAATCGTTATCATTTTGATAAAGCTCTTTTAATTGCTCAAACCCTAACAGTTTAGTTTCAAGGGTAGAAAGTAGTGTGTACCTTCAGGATAATGCGTCAGCCACCACATTATCCTTACCTTGTTTGTACTTGATGACATATGGAAATGTTTCAATGAATTCAACCCACCTCGCATACCAGATATGGAAAACTCTTTGTTGATCCCTTTTCCTTTTGGTTCTAGTTTTACTAACTCTTTGTTGATCCCTTTTCCTTTTGGTTCTAGTTTTACTTAAGTTGTTTATAGAAAAAAAAAAAAAAAAAAAAAAAAAGAAAAAAAAAAAAAAAAAAAGAAAAAAAAAAAAAAAAAAAAATATTAATCAGTCTGAAATTAATTAGCTTAAGGGGGGGTTTTATTTCCTAATTTTATCTCCTAATTTTTTTTTTCTGATCCTTGATCTGTTCATATTTAAAAAAAAAAAAAAAAAAAAAAAAAAAAAAAAAAAAAAAAAACTAAACTCTTTCCTTTCTATCTCAATTCAATTGATCGAATTTGTGTTGTTGGAGTTGTTCATCCGATTTGATCCGTTTTGTTCCAAACGAACCATTGAGAAAATCGCTGAGAGAGAACATTTTGAGTGCTGAGTGATTGAGTGAATAAAAAGGAGAGAAACACTTGTGAGGATCGACTTTTTATTACTAACGTTTGTTAAGTGTGCAGGGAAAACAAAATCAATATGTCTAATCATTCCAGCGAAGAAGATGAGAACACCAACCGAGCTCGAAGAGGAAGAAATAACAATCTGGATATGCAAACTCTTATGGTAGAGATGAGGCGGATGGTGAGGGAAGAGATGGGTGCAGTCAATGAAAGGATTGATACGATTCAAGAGTCCGTTAATCAAAGACTATTGCCGAATACTGTTGCTAGAGGAAGAAGAGCACGACCTCAAGAAGAAGTTGATGAGGATGACTTGAATTATTACAGCAGAGGTAGCCAAGCTTCTAATCGAAGTGAAAGAAGGCCGAGACGAGTAAGAGAAGCTAGGGGTCGAAATGAAGACAATCTCAGTGGACTTAAGTTGAAGATACCACCATTTCATGGGAAAAATGATCCGGATGTCTACTTGGAGTGGGAGAAGAAAATTGAGCTCGTGTTTGATTGTCAAAATTATTCGGAGCAAAAGAAAGTTCAAGTAGCGGCAACAGAGTTTTATGATTACGCAATTAATTGGTGGGATCAGATTGTGACGAGTCGAAGACGTAACCGAGAACTGCCTGTAGTTACTTGGGAATAGTTGAAAAATCTGATGAGAAAAAGATTTGTTCCAAGCCACTATCATCGAGAGTTGCATCAAAAGCTTAGGCGTCTAACTCAAGGAAGTAAGAGTGTGGAAGATTATTATCAAGAGATGGAGTCTCTTATGCTTAAGGCCGATATAGAGGAAGATGTTGAGGCAACAATGGCCAGGTTTTTGAGTGGTTCAGCTCGTGATATTCAAGATAGGATGGAGCTTCAAACTTATAACGATTTGGAAGAAATGCTTCATAAGGCTGTGTTGGTTGAACAGCAAACTAAGAGGAGAAGTACTTCTAAATTTTCCTATGGAGCTGGAGCGGCTAACACTAGAACAAGTTACAGCCGAGAGGATAGGACCGTTACCAAGCCAAAACCGGATCCTAAGCCCTACGCCAATGCTGAAGACGCCAAGGGTAAAGCTGTAGCTACTTCGTCTAGAAATCGGGACGTTAAATGTTTCAAGTGTCAAGGGAGAGGACATTACGCCAACGAGTGCACCAACAAGAGAACTATGATTATATTGGATAATGGCGAGATTGAAACTGAGGAGGAAAAGCTTGAAAGTGATGGTGAAACCGAGGATGAGGACATAGAGTTACCAGCCATTGGGGAATTATTGGTAACAAGACGTTCTTTGAGTATTCAAATTAAAGATACTGTCCAAGAGCAGCGGGAGAACTTGTTTCACACGAGATGTTTGGTACAAGGTAAGGTTTGCAGTCTTATTATTGATGGTGGAAGCTGTACTAATGTGGCTAGTGAAACCATGGTGAAGAAGTTAGGGCTGGAAGTTAAGAAGCATCCGAAACCTTTTAAGCTTCAATGGCTTAATGATGCTGGTGAAATGAACGTGAGCAGCCAAGTATTGGTCCCTTTAACCATAGGCAAGTATGAGGACGAAATTCTATGTGATATTTTACCTATGGAAGCCGGCCATATACTACTTGGGAGACCATGGCAGTTCGATAGGAGGGTCTTACATGATGGATTTACTAACCGGTACCCTTTTGAGTTCAATGGCCGAAAGACGATACTGGCTCCTTTGGCGCCACATGAGGTTCATCAAGACCAACTTAAGCTGAAGCACCAAGACAAAACCATTGAGAGAGAACCCCTAAACACGCCACCTCAAAACAAAAATGAGAGTTTGAGAAAAACCAAGAAAAAGGCTTGTGAGAGTAAACCCGTGAGGCATTCAAATTTCTTTGTGAGGTCTAATGAGGTTAAGAGAGCTTTATTCTCTCAACAACCCGTTCTTTTATTTGTTTACAAGGAAACTTTGCTGAACCTTACTAACCCCGTACCGGAGTTGCCGAGTAAAGTCTCTTATATCTTGCAGGATTTTGAAGACGTCTTTCCGGAGGAAAACCCTAAGGGATTGCCGCCTATGCGTGGGATTGAGCACCAGATTGATTTCGTACCAGGAGCTTCACTTCCTAACAGGCCAGCATACAGAACCAACCCGGTAGAGACTAAGGAGCTTCAAAAGCAAGTGAGTGAGCTGATGGACAAAGGATACATACGAGAGAGCATGAGCCCTTGTGCTGTGCCGGTGCTGCTTGTTCCGAAGAAGGTTGGGGCTTGGAGGATGTGCATCGATTGTCGAGCCATCAACAATATCACTGTAAAGTATCGCCACCCTATTCCTCGTTTAGATGATATGTTAGATGAGCTGCATGGTTCCAACATATTTTCGAAAATTGATCTTAAAAGTGGATACCATCAAATTAGGATGAAAGAGGGTGACGAATGGAAAACTGCGTTTAAAACGAAACATGGTTTGTATGAATGGTTAGTTATGCCATTTGGATTAACCAACGCTCCTAGTACTTTCATGAGATTGATGAATCATGTTTTAAGGAGCTTCATTGGAATTTTTGTTGTTGTTTACTTTGATGATATCTTAGTTTACAGCAAAAATTTAGAAGAGCATGTTAATCATCTGGAAGCGGTTTTGATGGTACTTAGAAAAGAGGAACTTTATGCTAATCTAAAGAAATGCACTTTTTGTACGGATAACCTTGTGTTTCTAGGTTTTGTCATAAGTGCAGATGGCATCAAAGTGGACGAAGAAAAGGTCCGAGCTGTCCGAGAATGGCCCAGTCCGAAAACCGTAGGAGAAGTGAGAAGTTTCCATGGACTAGCGGGATTCTATCGGAGATTTGTGAAGGACTTCAGTACCATAGCTGCTCCTCTCACTGAAGTGATCAAAAAAAATGTCGGATTTAAATGGGAAGAGGCACAAGAAGAAGCGTTCCAAGCATTAAAGGATAAACTCACCAACGCTCCACTTCTATCTTTACCGAATTTTCTTAAAACTTTTGAAATAGAGTGTGATGCCTCTGGTGTAGGTATTGGAGCTGTCTTGATGCAAGAGAAGAATCCAATTGCCTTTTTCAGTGAGAAGCTTGGAGGAGCTACGTTAAACTATCCAACCTACGACAAGGAGTTGTACGCGCTTGTCCGAGCATTGCAAACATGGCAGCACTACCTCTGGCCGAAGGAGTTTGTCATTCATACTGACCACGAGTCCTTGAAGCATTTAAAGGGTCAGCAAAAGCTCAACAAGAGGCATGCTAGGTGGGTAGAATTCATCGAAACATTTCCCTATGTGATCAAGTACAAACAAGGTAAAGAAAATATAGTTGCTGATGCCTTATCTCGAAGGTACGCCTTGATTTCTACTTTGGATGCTAAGCTATTGGGATTTGAACACCTTAAAGATCTCTATCAAACTGATTCTGATTTTCAAGAGATTTTTAAATCGTGTGAAAGGTTTGCCTTTGGAAAATATTTTAGGCATGATGGGTTTCTTTTTTATGAAAATCGATTATGTTTGCCTAATTGTTCTGTGAGAGATTTGCTAGTTAGGGAAGCACATGGAGGAGGCTTGATGGGGCATTTTGGGATCGCCAAGACTTTAAAAGTGATGCAAGAGCACTTCTACTGGCCGCAAATGAAAAGAGACGTCGAAAGAATTTGTGGGAGATGTGTCACATGCAAACAAGCCAAATCAAAGGTACAGTCTCAAGGTATGTACACGCCTTTGCCTATTCCTGATCATCCTTGGACTGACATTTCTATGGATTTTGTGCTTGGATTACCTAGAACTAGGACTGGAAAAGACTCAATCTTTGTTGTTGGTGATAGGTTCTCCAAAATGGCGCATTTTCTTGCTTGTCATAAAACTGATGATGCTTCTCATATAGCTGACTTGATCTTTAAAGAAGTAGTTCGTTTGCATGGAATGCCTAGGACTATAGTCAGTGATAGGGACACAAAGTTCTTGAGTTATTTTTGGAAAACGCTTTGGTCTAAGCTAGGCACTAAGTTGCTGTTCTCAACTACTTGTCATCCTCAATCCGACGGTCAAACTGAAGTAGTTAATAGAACTTTGTCTACATTGCTGCGTGCCTTGATTAAAAAGAACTTAAAAACTTGGGAAGAATGCTTACCACATGTTGAATTTGCTTATAATCGATCAGTGCATTCCGCCACCAAGTTTTCTCCTTTTGAAATTGTTTACGGCTTTAATCCTTTATCTCCTTTGGATCTAACCCCATTGCCTTTGAGTGAAAGAGTAAGCCTGGGTGGGAAAAAGAAAGCTGAACTTGTTAAACAGATTCACGAGAAAGCAAAGCGCAACATCGAGGAGAAGACAAAGCTGTACGCCAAACAAGCTAACAAGGGCAGGCGCAAGATGATCTTTGAAGAGGGAGACCATGTTTGGATTCATCTAAGGAAGGAGAGATTTCCAGCTGAGAGGAAGTCTAAGTTAATGCCTAGAATCGACGGTCCATTTCGAGTCACAAAGAGGATCAACGATAATGCTTACCAACTCGATCTCCAAGGTAAGTACAATGTGAGTTCAAGCTTTAACGTTGCTGACTTAATCCCTTTTATTGCAGATGTTCCAGATTTGAGGACAAATCCTTTTCAAGAGGGAGGGGATGATGTGATCATGGATAGCTCACAAAAGCAGCTTGAGGCCGAGGATGCTTTAGCTGTATCAAGTGGACCGATGACAAGGTCAAGAGTTAAGGAGCTCGGTAATGCAATCACCACATTACTCACTCAAGTTCAACCGTCTATAACTCAGCTCGGAAACATGGAGAATAAAATTGTCTTGGTTGCTCGAGTGGACTAATAAACGGGTGATTCGTTTGTACTCTTTTTCCTAGCCTTTGGTTTTTTTCCCACTGGGTTTTCCAAAGGAAGGTTTTAATGAGGCAAATGGGTCACTCTAATCCACCTAGTCCACTAGAGTCCACAAGACAAGTCCAAGTCCAAGTTCAATAGTTTGGGAGTTTGTTTGCTGAAGTTTCAAGCCCAAAGAAGAATAAATTCAGCCAGCCCAAATAAATATTTATCTGATTCAAATCAGTCAAAGAAGAGGAGAAGTTGGCGTGGGAAAGTCCAAGAGTTCATCCAAAAATTAGTTAATAATGTCTTAATTTTCTGTGCTAATTTATTGTCTTCTTTTACTTCATCTTTTCTTTAAAACTTCCGATTGTGAGCAGAATAATATTCAGACTTCTTTTTTTATAAAAATTTGAGAGTGATTTTCTCTTGTGTTCTTGAAGAACAAATCTGGATTGTTGGTGAGTAATATCCTTCAATCAAAATCGAATCAAGGTGTGTCATATCCGCGATTCAAACCTTGGCGTTTTCAAGTGTGTCATATCTTGAAAAAGTCATTGAGGAAATATCCAAGGTCTTCCGCAACCTTGGTGCGATCCATTCACTCCACCACTATCCATTTATCCATTCCTTTCTTTCTACCCCTCGAAAGTGCCGATTCTAGGGAGGATCATATCATAAGATGACGAAGTTAAGGCTCCAGGCTTGAGCAGCAAGCGATCTGGAGTTGAATGGGATGAGTGACGCCACGAGAGGATGCGGAAGGCCTCTTGATAAGTCGGGGTTGAACAATCTAATAGCTAGAAATGTTCACAAGTATCCTAATTTGACTCACTCGAAAAAAAAGACAAGGATCTATCAGAGAAAAAGGTTTTTGATTAAAAAGATAAATAGATAAGATACTGGCCGTGCCAAATGATCTCGAGACGGGCCGGACTAGGTCGGGCCAATGCCAAGCAAAGATGTACCTATGGACCACGAACCTCATTAAAAACTTTCCTTGGAAAACCACTTAGGAAAAACCATAGGCAAGGGAAAAAGAGTGTAAGTGGGTCATAGGGCTTGACACTAGTCGTCCCGGACGTGAACCATGACCAAGGTGTTCGCGGTACCACATGTGTCCGAGTGACCTCTTTGAGCCAATGCTTGACGTAGTAAAACTCCGACAGTATGGTTAAGCTCCTTAGTCCTAGAGTGAGTCATAGAACCAGCTGGTACGTTCAGTACTTGCTTGGCCATCCAAGAACGAGTCCTAGCTCGAAGTGGCACGTCTGGAGCTTCCTTCTGTCCCTCCAAATTAGTTCTCTCGCTCAAAGATAAAGGGGTTAGATCCATAGGAGACAAGGGGTTAAAACCATAAACAATTTCAAAAGGTGAATACTTAGAAGCAGAATGCATGGAATGATTATATGCAAATTCTACATGCGGCAAGCATACTTCCTAAGTACTCAAATTACTTTTTATCAATGCTCGCAACAAGGTTGATAAACTTCTATTAACTACCTCAGTTTGCCCATCAGTTTGTGGATGACAAGTAGTGGAGAATAACAACTTAGTTCCAAGCTTAGACCACAAAGTTTTCCAAAAGTAACTCAGGAACTTAGTGTCTCTATCAGAAACAATAGACCTAGGCATGCCATGCAAACGGACTATTTCTTTAAAGAACAGGTTAGCCACATGAGATGCATCATAAGTTTTGTTACAAGCGATGAAGTGAGCCATTTTTGAATACCTATCAACCACAACAAAGATTGAATCCTTTCCATTTCTAGTCATAGGCAATCCTAACACAAAATCCATAGAGATGTCAGTCCAAGGATGATGAGGGATAGGCAAAGGAGTATACAAACCATGAGGCTGAGCTTTAGACTTTGCTTGTTTACAATTGACACATCTCTTACAAATTCGTTCAACATCCTTTTTCATGTGAGGACCAACAGAAATGGTCTTGTACAACCTTCAAAGTCTTGGATACTCTGAAGTGTCCCTTTAAGCCCCCTGCATGTGCTTCTCTAACAAACAATTCTCGAGTAGAACAGTTAGGAACACACAAATGATTATCATTAAACAAGAAACCCTTATGCTTATAAAACCGACCTGAAGCATGTTTTTCACACTGGTTAAAGATTTCTTTGAAATCGTTATCATTTTGATAAAGCTCTTTTAATTGCTCAAACCCTAACAGTTTAGTTTCAAGGGTAGAAAGTAGTGTGTACCTTCAGGATAATGCGTCAGCCACCACATTATCCTTACCTTGTTTGTACTTGATGACATATGGAAATGTTTCAATGAATTCAACCCACCTCGCATACCAGATATGGAAAACTCTTTGTTGATCCCTTTTCCTTTTGGTTCTAGTTTTACTAACTCTTTGTTGATCCCTTTTCCTTTTGGTTCTAGTTTTACTTAAGTTGTTTATAGAAAAAAAAAAAAAAAAAAAAAAAAAAGAAAAAAAAAAAAAAAAAAGAAAAAAAAAAAAAAAAAAAAATATTAATCAGTCTGAAATTAATTAGCTTAAGGGGGGGTTTTATTTCCTAATTTTATCTCCTAATTTTTTTTTTCTGATCCTTGATCTGTTCATATTTAAAAAAAAAAAAAAAAAAAAAAAAAAAAAAAAAAAAAAAAAACTAAACTCTTTCCTTTCTATCTCAATTCAATTGATCGAATTTGTGTTGTTGGAGTTGTTCATCCGATTTGATCCGTTTTGTTCCAAACGAACCATTGAGAAAATCGCTGAGAGAGAACATTTTGAGTGCTGAGTGATTGAGTGAATAAAAAGGAGAGAAACACTTGTGAGGATCGACTTTTTATTACTAACGTTTGTTAAGTGTGCAGGGAAAACAAAATCAATATGTCTAATCATTCCAGCGAAGAAGATGAGAACACCAACCGAGCTCGAAGAGGAAGAAATAACAATCTGGATATGCAAACTCTTATGGTAGAGATGAGGCGGATGGTGAGGGAAGAGATGGGTGCAGTCAATGAAAGGATTGATACGATTCAAGAGTCCGTTAATCAAAGACTATTGCCGAATACTGTTGCTAGAGGAAGAAGAGCACGACCTCAAGAAGAAGTTGATGAGGATGACTTGAATTATTACAGCAGAGGTAGCCAAGCTTCTAATCGAAGTGAAAGAAGGCCGAGACGAGTAAGAGAAGCTAGGGGTCGAAATGAAGACAATCTCAGTGGACTTAAGTTGAAGATACCACCATTTCATGGGAAAAATGATCCGGATGTCTACTTGGAGTGGGAGAAGAAAATTGAGCTCGTGTTTGATTGTCAAAATTATTCGGAGCAAAAGAAAGTTCAAGTAGCGGCAACAGAGTTTTATGATTACGCAATTAATTGGTGGGATCAGATTGTGACGAGTCGAAGATGAAGAAGCCAAACGAAAATCAGATTGACAAAAAGAAGCCAAACGAAAATCAGATTGACAAAAAGACTTATCACAATAAATAATAAATATGAAGGGTCGGTCATATACTAGATAAAAGCTTTGTTCGGGCAGAGGTGATCCTTGATTGGTGAATCTCTGGCCACTTCTGAAGACCCAACTTCTTGATAGCGTCGACCTTCTCAAAGAAATCTTTAGGTTGAGCCCGCAATGTATCGTGAATAGCTGCACATAAAAAACAAAATGGTTAGAAATACACAAAAACTATAGTAGCTAAGCCTGACTGAAAACTACCATATCCGGTGACCCATCTCCTGTAGAAAAAGTTAGCAGGAAGGGAGGAGGTCAGGTCGTCTATTTTCACGAAGAAATAATGCCTCTGCCATCCTTTCAGATTGTCACCTCTTTCATGGGTGATGAGGTTAATTTTTTGCTTCATCGAAACATAAAAGAGAGCTCCTTTAACCCTCTTAACCTGACACACTTCTTCTAAGAACTGACTAATGATGCTGACATTCGCTTCAGCTGCGAGGACGAGTAGGCCGATTAACTGGCAGATCGACTTGGCAGTCAACTGCGATAGGGCCAGTCCCCTTTTACGACAATAAACGACCAACAGCTCGGGTAGAGGAAGCCAGAGACATCCTTCGAGGAAGAACGACTCTAAAGGCATACATATCCTCGGAGACAATGCCAGGGACGCTCGTGAAGCTCTGGAATGACTATTTCAACCTCGTCAGGGATATGGCACCAAGACCTCATCGCCTGAATAGAGTTGGCATCACTCCAGCTTGGCAAAATGTCGTTTTGATTACCACAAGTAAAGAATTTGGGCCCCCTTTTGGCTTTCGGCCTTCGAGGTCCTTTTGTCGTCTTCCTCTCTGTTTTTTACCCTTTGCCTGCCTAGACAAGCTCGGAATAGGATTCTCGTCCTCTTCTGCCTCCTCCGTTTTGTCCTCTTCATCCTAAGCATCTTCTTCCTCTTCCTCTTCCTCCACAGTCTCAGCTTCTTTAGCTCGCCTATCTGAAATGTTTGGGGAATTCTCTTCAGACCACTTGTCATCCTCCACTTCTACAATGGGCACAGTTGAATCCTTTTCAATGTCGATTTGAGAAGACTGAGCCTCCTCAAACTGTATACAAGGTTTAAGTCTCCGAATTATCAGAGGCTGATTATCCTCCGGATCAGAGTCGCTCTCATCTCGCAGATGGGGAATTGAAAGACTTTTCTTCGAAGTCATTTTCGAAGTGCAGAAGCTGACCTCTAATCACTGAGAAACTTGCTGAAATTCGAGAATCACGCCGGAATATGACACGGTACTCGGCGGAGCTTGCCAGAAAGTAAACGAAAGTAAAAACTCAAGATCAGAGAGAAAAGAAATCTACCTTTTAATTGGATGAAGAATGGCGAGTCGGCAGCGCAGATCTCGTATTTATAAAGGAAATGCGACGCTTCGGTTTCCAACCTACGCTCTTTGGCTTCGCGTCTCTAACCCTACGCGCCGATTCACCTTTTTCTCGATAAACGGAAAGAAAAAATGATTAAATATTCCGAGAATATTCTGGAAGATCTTTTGATGACGTCATCAGATTCTCGAGAAAGCCACTCCAAAGTCGACATATTCTCTTCACAAGTCGCCTTCACAAAAACGTGTAACGCGTCAATAAAACAAGTTGGTCTGCATTCAATGATTACCATGCAGTTACTGTCAAGCTACGCGAAGTTATCTTTCGGCACATAGTCGACCTCAATTCAAATCAGGTCACTTTTATACTTCGTTTATTTACTTCTTACCCAAACGAACTGGGGGGGACCAACTGTTGGTACCGGGTTTAGCACCCTACCAATGACCCAATTCGAATCTCGCCCGACTCATTACAAAAGCCCAGTCGACCTGGCCCATTAGCACCTGACCGACTAGGTCGGCTAAATTGAAAGGAATCTCGGAAATGGAAATAGCTAAGAAACGTAAAGTCGACCTCCAGAAAAGGAAAGGCATTCGAGAAAAGGAAAGGTCCATTAAGCAGGCCCAATGTCAATCAAACCGATTTCAAATCAATATAAATAAGGGATTTCGCCTCCCTTAGAAATCATCTAGCAATCGAGAGAGAAGACATAATTCTAAGCATTCGTTATATTCTGTTTTCTTTTTAGATTAAAACCCTAAATTCTCTTGTATTTCATTGATCAAAAAAAGATTATCAATAAAGAAACCGATTAAAACCCTAGTGAACTTTTAATGTTCAACACTCTCTCTTTCTCTCAACTTTACCTTTAATACTCGCTTTTATCTTCTTTGTTAGATCGAGGATCTATCAGAAACAAAACTTGAATCTTACTTTGGGTTTATTATAAGGGTTAATTTAGAGATTGTAATTGAAAGCAAAATATTCTATAATCAACATTGAACAAATGGGTTTATGTTTCTAATGATTTTCAAGCAAAGTGGAGAGTTTTATACAAGTCCTTAACTACATGCAATATGTTAGGTTTGGGTTTAATTCAGGAAGTTTCTTCGACCACAAGAAAACATTAATCGGTGATAATAGAAAATTATACTTTTATCAAAAAAAAAAAAAAAAAAAAAAAAAAAAAAAAAGTAGAAGAAGATAACAGAAATTTGTATTAAGTATTATTCAAAGGTTTCTACAAGTTAATTAAGCAACAGAGGCAAGTTCAAGAGAGTCAGGAACTTCAACTCATTATCTCTCTCTTTTCTTTACCTAATTCGTATTAACGATCAAACCTTTTGCCTAATTCGTTGTTAATAAACCATACCTAGTTTGAAACCCGTAAACTCTATCTTCTTGCATTTCTTAATAGAATAGACTTTTATCTAAAATAAATATTATCATGTGCTTGTCTAATTAATGCCTCCAAACAATAACATGAAATGTTCAGTATTATTGTCAAATTTTCAAACTTAAATCAGTGACAAACTCACGAAATAATCTATATAATCTAAATCTAAAACGTACTATATAATCTCAACCGAAACTACAATTACACAAAAATAAAAATCTCTCTATTCATCGCTCTTCTAATCATGGAAGTAATCAGTGGAGACTGGATTGAGAAGACGAGAGGAAACCTAGTTGTTGCCGCGACCGTCATTGCTGCCATGAGCTTCGGGGTGATGGTGAATCCTCCAGGCGGCGTTTGGCAGGAAGACAAATGTTTCTATGAAAATGAGACCAGGTTTTGTGAGAGATTAGCCGGAACTTCGGTATTAGAGTACCAGCCTTCGAAGCGTTCAATCTATCTTGGGATGGTGGTTAGCAATATGGTGTCGTTTTCGGCCTCAATGGGGCTGATTCTCCTCGTCATTGTCGGTTTCCGACTCAGGTACTAGTATAGACTATAGATAGATTAGGTTATATATATACTATGATCCTTCAACAAAATCAATATAAAATATTTCTAATGATCTAATGTTATAATTTATCAATAGGAACCGATTGATAATGTTGATGTTGATCATGCTCATGGTGGTAGCCGTTCTTTGTACATCAGCGGCGTTTTTATTTGCGGTGGCTTTGGTCCAATATGACGATATGTTCATACAGAGGGTCCTAATAATATTTTTGGGGTTTTGGATACTGTTTCCTGCTTTTATAATCCTAATCAAGCTAGTACGAGCTTTATGGTTGTTTCTTAAATTCGTATGGTGTGGTTTTCTACGTCTACGATGGTCCAATCCACCTTTGCTCCCATTGGCTCTACCTCCTGTCCCATGATGAGGAGGAGGAACCCGTGTCTCGAACCTACGTGTGGATTGTCAATGGTGTCAAGATCATTTAATAGAATAAAAGTCTCTTGGTCACTATTATGTATAGTTTAAGGTCAAAACTTATAAGTGTTCTATGTTAATAATTACTATAAGAATTATAATTTTATTGAGGTTCGTATTGTTTGTAGAGTCTTTTAGCTCTCAATGGGCCTTCTGTAAGACTTGAAAATGTGTCACTTATTAATTGAAAAGGATATTATACAAGAAATTATCTTAGTAAATGCGATTTCCTTGTCTATACGGTTTACTAGCTAGGCAATGAAATAATAAATATTTTCAATGTTAAAACATATTATTTAGTGCTATTGTATAAATATCTTATGAACTTTTTGTTGATTTTAATATATTTGATCGAACAGTCAAGTTAGAAACTTATTAAAATACATGACTAAAATCAAATAAATTATGTTAATGATACGATATTTTATTGTAAAATTCAATGATGATTAAAAAATTAACATAAGGAAAACAATAGAACAAAGTCAAAGTAAAGACTTAAGTTACGGGTTGTGGTGAAAGTCTTGTTCTCACATGTTACATGCAGACAAATAAGGGTTTCTGTTGTCATTACACAATACACACACTCACTGACCATATGCAAATGCAACCAAACATCGATGACACATATTTTATTATTATGTTAAGAACCAAACATCGATGACACTCTCCTTAGCTTAACTTAGTTAATAATTTGTGATTTATAGTTCTCAATAATTAAACAAAGAAGCATAAAGCATGTAACGATCACGATAATAAAATCATAGAGCAACGAGACATAATATATTAATATAGTTCTCAATAATAAAACATGAGACGATTAAAGCATGAGATATATATCCACGGGAATAAGTGATCGGAGATTGGAGACGCTGTGGGGAAACAAAAGCGGTGTCGGCTACAGATTTAGGCAGAGTTTTTCTTAATTTAGCGGCTATAATTTTGTCCTGATGAAAACGTGTTGTAAACAAAAGAAATTAGAGAATTGTTCTCTTGTTTTTGTTACTATTCGATATTTATAAGTCATAAGATAATATATATAGAATTATAAAAGTAGAGTTTTACCTTGTAGTGCAAGTATTCTAAAATATTTTAATAGACCCATAATGAGCATCCACCTAATATAGAATAATTATCCATAACAATTTTATCCAGTTTGACTTATAACCCAATATTTACGGTTGGTGCTAACATGCAATTTTACAATGTTTATAAAAAGTTGTTACTCTGTAGTTTTTTTTTTCAACTGAATGTTAATTTTATTCAACCTAAAACATAATTTTACGATGATGTGATACTCTGTTTCAAATATTTCAGAATTTAATCAATAGATAAAAAAAAAAATCTTGAAGGAGTTTTTATCTTGTGGCCAACCAAGTTTCCATTCCTTTTTCCTATTGTTGATCACCTTCTTCACATATTGAAGACAATCTATGTTGAACATGCGTGTCAATGGTTTAAGCAATTTGTAATGGAGATTGTGGAGGTTCTCCATGCCTTATATTGTTCCTCTCTCGCCAAAGAGTCTTCGGCAACTTTTAGAACTTCCTCCTCTCACCGGACTTCTTTGATGGCAATAGATATCCCTCTTGGACCGTCAGTTGTGCCTCGTCCGGTGGAACTGTCATCAGCGCACGACAATCCCCTAGGATGGCTGGAGTTCTCGGCGCTCTTACTTGCTTCGAAGCCACAACCTCCGGTGAAGCTTTCTTCATTTCCGATCACAATATCGTCGCCGCCCAACTGCCACAGTCGAAGGCTCAGTGATGCTTCCAAGAGGAAACTAGGGTTCTGTCTTTTGGGTTTGTTCCCACTGTTTATTAACCATCAGTCTCCCAAAAAGTTAACTTGCCTTTGGTTATATTGTAACATTGTATCCTTCTTTTCATTCAAGGCTTTGATCTCCCATCGTGTTTGGTCATCATGAGAACCACTCTCCCTAACAGACCTATCGTAGTCTTCTCCATAATTACCATCACTCATTGCGAGATTCTCAACCATTGTCTTCCCTTGCGTCGCTTTTTGTCCTAGAAAGTTCATGTTGCTAGCGGTATCAAGAAGTGTCTATATTTTAGGTAACACTCTGCGATACAACGTTGATTGCAAAGACTCTTCGAGAACCTTTGATTTGGACATTACGTGGTGTACCCTTTGAACCTCTCCCAAGCCTTACTAAAACTCTCATTTCCTTTTTGGGTGAAACCAAAGATCTCATTGCAAAGCCGAGCCATGCGAAAAGTCGAGAAAAATTGCTCAAGAAAACCCTCTTACACTAGTCCCAAGAGATGATAGAGTTATGTGGCAAATTCTTCTCCCATTGGTGTGCTCTATCACCTAAAGAGACTGGGAAAAGGCGTAACTTGAAAGCAACCTCTGAGATTCCATTTATCTTCACGGTGCCAAAAAAATGATCGAATTGGTCCAAATGATCTAGAGGATTCTCCATTGGCAAACCATGAAACTTTGAGCCTTGAACCATATTGATAAGGCTAGCTTTGATCTCGAAATTGTTGTTCGCAATTGGAGGAGGGTGGATACCCTCTCGATTCCTGTGGATGTTCAGTTCATCAAAAGTACCAATCATATTCGGGTTCGTTGGCGGATGAACCGGAGCTTTTCCATTAGCATTTCCCCTATCAACCTCTTCTTGAGCAACATTAGCCGTGAAACCGAGTGGTGGATGTTGATCACCCATTCCTAAACGATTCAAATGATCCAAATGCTCTTGCTCTCTCCTTGCTCTATTATTCTCCCACTGAATCCTTGAATATCTACAACTTGCTCAACCAAGTTTGACAGTTCTATAATTTTGGCACCATTGTGGTGCATGGGTGACCAAAGCGATCATGCAATAGTATAAAATCATCACAATTTTTCTTGATCAAAAGATAAGATTATATTTCATTTATGAATGTTTGATTCATACAAGAAGGGATTGTTGGTAGTTTTAATTCGAATACATTCATTTCCCCTGATTTTTCAGAAGTTGTATACATGTACTTCTTTCCATATTCGGTTGCACAATGAACATCAAATCCTTGAAGGTAACAAATTCGTTTCAGAATGTACAATTTTGAAAGAAAACAAAACAAAGCATTATTGAACGAGAACCTTATCCCATTAGGTAATGTAAACTTTGCTTTATCTAGTCTCTTCAATCAAGTTTGTAGGACCCGGAATTGTGTTGATAGTAGTTTTTGCCGGCTTGATTTCAGAGAAATATTTTTGATTTTTCAGAACAGTGTGTGTTTTATCACTATCTTGGATGTTGTTGCATTTGTGTTATGATCCATTTTTTTGCTTTTAAATAATACACTGGAAGCGCTGGAATAAGTAGCGGGATTACAAAGAATACAAGTGCATAAAAAGTAAAATAATAACCATCAAAAATAATTTGGGAATAAATTCTCCAACAAATAAACTGTAAATAAAAATAATTATAAAACCTATGAAAATATTAAAAATAGATGAACCATTTTTTTTATGAGAAGAAACAATTTTTAGTGGGGGTTAGAGAAGGGTAAAATATTTTGAAATGATGAAAATGAGTGAAACAAGAGTATTTAGAGATAAAAATATAATGTTTATTACAATTTTGAAAAAGTATTCATGACCGTTAGAAATCAAAGATTTAAAGTATTAATCAATATGAAAAGGATATAATTTAAAGATCACATATAATCTACCAAATCAGCTATTAAAATATAAAATGGTAAAATAAACAATAATATCATGATAATGATATGATGAATAAACCATCCATATTAAGCAGTAAACAAAATTAACTAAGATATGGTGATTATAATCATCCATGTTAGAACAGTAAATTATAGTCGGGAAACAAACTATTGTGATTAAAATCATCAACATAATATATAGTAAATAAAGTGTAGTAATTAAAATCATCCACATTAAAGCAGTAAATAATAAGAAATTAATAAATTAGGATGGTTAAAATCATTAATATGAAAACAATAAGTAAATTATTGTGACAGAGTTATCCTTCGTAAAACCAATAAATTATGGTGCGTTAAGCAACCATTATAGAAGCGTTAAATTAAAATATGGAGTGGCCAAGACGCTGAGATTCATAACTATTATATATTTATAATTATAGATCGAGTTGATAGAGTGATTATGCTGATAACATGTTATAATTATACAGTAATGTAATGTAAATAACTGAAACTAGATCATCTATGAAAGTGTATAAGAGAAATAAAGGGAGAAAGAGATTTTACTTTGCTTTGGTTCAGTTTCAGTTTGGTTTATGAATATTTGAATGTTAATCAGTATTATGAAACTCAGATGAACCCAGCTGTCCTACCGGAATCAACTATAAACCGAATTAGTAGTCGGTTTGATTTCTATTAAACTTGTGAACTATCAAACCGGATATAAAATTGCCAAAATAATACAAATTACGTGAGATCCACATGTTTTAAAAATATAAAAATGATGAAAATTTTACATTTATGACAAATTTTAGATTTGCTATTAATAGGGTGGGCATAATTCATCAATTTTGTTATCTTTCGTCTCGTACCCGTTCCCAAATTCAAATCCCATATGGAATATCTTCTCGATATGCGATAAGTTTTGTATTCTCGATTGAGAACGGGACTAGATGGAATGGAAATTTCCAAAGTCATGTGTGGAACAAATTTAAATATTACTCCCTCCATTCCTAATTGATTGTATTTTTAGGATTATTTTTCCAAAAAGATCATATTTTTAGGTTTTCTATGCATAATGTATTAGTTATTTATGATAAATTGTAAATTTCAAGAAAAATAATTGAATTCTATTGGTTTAGAGTTATAGAAAATTGTTGATCACAAAAAATGATGCATTATTAATCAACTTTCAATATATTTTCTTGTGAAAATATTAGAAATACAATCAATTAGAAATAGAGAGAGTAATATATATTATTATTATTATTATTATTTCCGCATCTTTAAAATTCATTATCAAGGACAGTAAAAAAAACAACACAAAACCAAAAGGATCTAATCCTTTGGAAGCAAAGCCCCAAAGATGGGGAACCAACATCACAAAATACAAGAGGAGTAGAGCAAACCATATTTCTCATATTCGTGTCAAACTGAAACTTTACAAAGAATTAAAGTTGCCGGAGATTGCTGGAGTTCGCCGGGAAATCCATCCAAAGATGTCGGAGTCTTCTAGTCTTTTTGTCCTCGCTTGTGATGAGTAGACTTCTGAAATAAACCACAATTACAACAAATCCGACAAGGCCAATCATTCCAAAAAGGAAGGATTTTTGACCAGCCTAATTGAAGTCGGAACCGGAAAAAGGAGTCGCAACTTGTCGACTAAGACCCGGTATGAAGCAAACGGAAACCAACCAAATCTCGATCAGATCTGGAGAAAGGTTCTAGTGGAGGAAACAAAAAAAGGCCGCCGAACCGACTCCTCAAAACCCAATGGAGACAGATAAGGAAGTAGATGATCGACTCGGTTGCGGCCACCAAAAGAAACAGAGAGGAGAAACCTAAAACATACAGCAATAGAACATAGTCCAGAACTACAAATCAAAACCAAACCCAAAAAAATATTTGAAAACTCCCTTCTAACCCCGAAACAAAGCAAGAACTAGATCTTGATATAGAATCTAAACCACCGTCGAGTTAAAACAGGTATGAAAACGAAGATTTCAACCGAATAAACACACACATATGAAAGATATAAGGGTCATAACCCAGCTCCGACTCTTAGAGCAACCACAATGGTTACCCCATGGTGGGTGTCTTAAGAGTTTTTTATTATTATATTTAATATTAAACTAAGATAAGACTCTTCACTACTAATTGCCACTCCATTGCACACACTAGGGTGTCTTAAGATTTTTAAAATAAATAATAGTTGTAAATGTGTTTTTATTTTAGTTTTAATATATAATATAATAAATGTTGGGTTACATTTATGAAACACTAAAATTAAATTAGTTATAAACAACAAAAATTTATTACATTAAAAATGTTTTAACATATATTAAAATATGAAAATTAAAAATACAAACATAAATATAGATAAGAAAAATAGACAAAATTAATTAAAAATAATTAATTTTTTGTAATGTGTTTTTTAGTTTTAATATATAGTATAATAAATGTCGGGTTAAAGTAATGAAAAAAAAAACTATATAAGTTATAAATAACATAAATATATTACATTGAAAACGTTGAAACATATATTACAATATGAAAATGAAAAATACAAACATAAATATAGAAAAGAAAAAGGAAAAAAAGAAAAACGTAGAATGATAGGAACATATAAAAACATTGTGAAGAACGTAATTAACTCGGACCTAATTTTGAGCGTTGCGAAAATAGTTCCAGATATGCTCAATCAAATCATGTTGCAATTGGTGATGTACTGTTGTATCACAAATTTCACTTCGAACGACCATCATATTGGCGAAACTGGAATGCATATTTGGCGAATACGAAAAATCCACATGTTAAGTCTGGCTTCCTTCTCCTTGGTAGAATTCTGATACATTGGTTAGACTGTATGAATCTCGTTCGTCTTCCACAATCATATTGTGCAATATGATACATGCTCTCATTATCTTTCCTATTTTTGTCTTATTCCAACTAAGAGCGGGATTTTTGACAATCGCAAATCGAGCTTGCAAGACTCCAAAAGCACGCTCGACATCTTTTCGGGCGGATTCTTGAAATTGAGCAAATAATTTTGCTTTCTGACCTTGTGGAAGTGGGATTGATTGGATGAAAGTTGCCCACTTTGGATATATACCATCAGTGAGATAGTATGCCTTATTGTATTGTCGGCCATTGACATAGTAAGTTACTTGTGGAGCTCGGCCTTCTAATATGTCATCAAAAACCGGTGAGCGGTCAAGAACATTTATATCATTTAAAGTACCTGGAGCTCCGAAAAATGCGTGCCAAATCCATAGATCTTGTGAAGCCATAGCCTCTAAAACGATTGTAGGTTTGCCTGTGCCCCGAGAAAACTGTCCTCTCCAAGCAGTTGGACAATTATTCCACTCCCAATGCATGCAGTCAATGCTTCCAACCATCCCGGGGAATCCGCGTGCCTCTCCTTGATTGAGTAATCGTTGGAGATCCTCTGGTGTGGGCCTTCGTAGGTAGGTATCTTCAAAGAAGTAAATAATTCCGTCCACAAAATTTTCCAAGCATTTAAGTGCGGTGCTTTCACCAAGGCGGAGGTATTCATCGACGGCATCAGCTGCAGAACCATACGCCAGCATACGAATGGCTGCGGTACACTTTTGTAGTGCAGACAGACCCAATCTTCCCGTAGCATCTTGTTTTTGTTGAAAGTATGGCATTTGAGATAGTGATTCAAGAATACGTAAGAACAACGCTTTGTTCATTCTGAAACGACGACGGAACATACTTTCAGAGTAAGTTGGATTCGGAGAGAAATAATCATTCCATAACTTAATGTGGCCTTCCTCCCGTCCTCTTTCAATAAACGCTCTTTTAGGCCGTGAACTACTTTCTTCGGGATGATGACCATAATTATGTATGGTTTGTTGAAAAAGATTCTCCAATTGTTGATCAAAAGCTTCATCAAATTGATCATAAGAAGTTTCATCTAATGCATCATACTCATCATCAAAATTAGAAGATGACATGTTGATAAAGTGAGAAAAAAATTTAGAAGGAAGCAAGAAGCGTTAGAAAATTTTGGGTGGAAGAAAAGGAAGACAAAACAAGCATGTAATATTTTTTTCCAATTTACATGGAAGAAAAACAAGACAAAAGAAGCATGTAATATTTTTTTCCCTTTTGGTATCAGAAACAACCGGCTTTATAGAAGAGAGCAAAGGAAGATGGAAATGAAGTGTTGATATTAGTTAGTCATATATACAGATTGAGTGAAGATACAAACAAAATACATAAACAAACAAAGCAAAATAATTGTATTCCTATTATTCTGTAATTTGCCCACTTGATCGAATTATTGGCCCCAATGTTGTCACCTCCCAACTTGACCAAAGCTGGCCGGGACTAGCTAAAACCAAAACAAATTCACGTGAATGCACCTGGAAAAAGAGATCATATCACCTCCCAACTTTACCAAAGCTGGCCGGGACTTGCTAACAGCAAAAGCAAAATTCCCGTGAAGGCAACCTGCAAAAAAACAGAACACAAAACCTACCAACTTGATCAAAGCAACCTGCAAAAAAAAAAAAAAAAAAGTTACAGAGGAACCAAAGTATGAGTAATGAAGCAATATAAAAACTGAACAAAGACAAAAGAACCAATAAAGTCATTTTATTACTTGAAACTGAAGTGAACCACATAAGAAGCTATTGAAAACATCAAACACGTTTTAAAAGTGAAGCAACAAACTGCTTCACTTATTACAACCAAGGAAAAACTGAATGAAACTCTCACAAAACTGAAGCAAACAAACTGTTACAGTTATTACAAACAATGAAAAAATGAAATCAACACTAAAAGACTGAAGCAAACAAACTGCTTCACTTATTACGGATGCATGAAGAAGAATCTATCCATACAGATCAGCCAGTAGCTTGTTACAAACAATTTGTTCTGTCTCAGAAAGCTCTGGCTTGGCAAGGAGTGCAGCTAGAACTCGCTTATTGCCTGCCTTATCTCTACAAGCAATGTCTTTTTCCTTCAGCTCACGCATCATCTGAAACTGTGGCTGGGGAGTATCTTCACTTTGTGAGGTAGACACAGTTTTTTTCCCTTTTCGTTTGGCTGCCTTATTACCAGGAGGGCGAGGAGAGGCTTCTTCCTCAGCACGAGATGCTGTGTTGGAGCTTGATGAGTAATCGCCACCTGCAGATAGCTTTGTCCTTTTCGAGCTTTCATTACCTCCAAAGGAACATAACCATTTCTGTTCAATCCTAAGTTGTCTCCATGCATGGTCTAGTTTGAAAGGCCTTTTTAGATCGCCTTCAAACCACTTGTGAGCCTCTGCGAGAACATCATCTTCAGATTGCCCACCAGCTCTCCTACTTGAAGCTTGCCTGTAGCATCCTGCAAACTTGTTGCAGTCAGCATTGATTTTTTTCCACCTCTGCTTACACTTGTCACTATCTCTCTCTGGTTTGCCCACTACATCTTCACTTGCTGCATAATAGTCAGCTATTCTTGTCCAAAAGCCACCACTTGTTTGGTAAGTGGAGACAACTGGATCTTTGCTGGTGTTTAACCAAGCACTGATCAGCACAAGATCTTCAGTGGTAGACCATCTTTTTCTACTTTGGTTTGAAGTCTGAGGTTGTGCATCGCTACATTGAGAACTTGGCTCATGGAATTGGGAAGAGGTCATCTGGATAGAAGGAGAAAAACCAGTGTTTATAAAGTTTGTCTGAAAGTGATAAGTATATGGGTCGTTAGGATCCATAACCTAAACTGCAAAAGATGGGGAAATGAGGAAATTTAGGGTGTTTGGTATGTTGCTAGAGAAGATCTATACTCAGATCTTAGCTGAAGGTTTTTGTTTTATAGGCAATTTTAGAGTCTTCCGTTTACAGGAAAACAAATAAAAGATTTAGTTTCTTGGTCAAAGAAATATTTGAGTATCTCTTTGAAGGTATAGTAGTCTTCACTGCAAATAAACTGACAGTATAGTATTATCTCTTTGACTACTTTTTTATGGGGAATAGATCTTTTTTATTTCACTCAGCAACACCACAGACTTCAGCTTTAACACAATAGGGAGAGTATAGTTTTTCTTTTTATTGTTTTTCATCATAACTTAACTATACATTATATATAACATGAGTAATAGACAACATAAAAACCAAAGACACATCTAAAGTTTAGCAAAACTACTTGCTCAAACAGCCCACTGAAATCCTAATATGTTCATCTAAACTACTTCCTCACATCAATCTTTATGTCAAAAGATGCATAATTTTGTTCACAGTAAATTTTTAGGGACAGAAAGGTTCACGCACCTTGGCCAATTCTTCAGTTTCTAATGGCGCCAGCTGGTCTACATCAACAAGAGTCCTGCAGCCGAAAGATTAACTAGGTAATGAGATTATTCATTGCTTGAATACACAATGGTTATACTTAAAAGACAAAAAAAAATTCACTGTGACCTACTAACCTACGGATCTCAGCAAGATCATCTGCTAGCTCCTGCCTTAAATAGTAGTACACAAACAACTTGGAAGCAATAACATCAACAGTTCTCCTGTTTTCCCTTTTCAGGCGACCAATGGTAGCTGACGAACATTCTTTGGCCTGCAAGATACGAAAGCAAATGACAAGATATGAGTAGCAAAATATGAATCATCTATGTCGAAATAAGTGGGATAAACAAAACTAGGGAGATATGAAAGCTCACCTCCTTGTACTTTTTCTGATCAATGAGATAAAGAAGAACAATGAAGTAGCAGTAAATCTCGAGCTCATCTTGTAAATGCGTAGAAGGACCTAGGGAAGTCGAGGAAGCTGTATCAACTTCCAAGCCATTTTGATCAGTCTGAACAAAGAATACAAATTCCCTCGTCAGTTTATATAAAATAAAACCCAAAAAAAGTAATTAAGGAAAAAAAGGCTATTCTCATACAAGTAACCACCAGCCACATTTTCAGTTTCTCAGCACATACCAATGGCATATAAGACTTCATCTACCACGAAATGCACAAAAAAGAGGCATCAAGCAGATAAAAACGTATCAGGTTAAGAACAAAAAACGTGAAATCCAAACTTATCTCAGACCAAATCTCTGTTATAACATGAATATTACAATGGAAAATTTCCCAAGAATACATAAAATGCTGTGAAATAAGAGACCATATCCTATGTGTTAAATCCTTTTGAGCATCCACCAAAAACACAAATCATTCCTCTAAGCTTGTGAACATATATAATGCAGGGGAGAAAAATACAGATATGAACTCATATCTGATGGGAGCCTTTGAGCGGGGGATAAGATAAATCGACTTTAGCTAATTGTTGCAGCAGAATATAAGAAACCAAACAAACAAAAAAATCCCAAATCAAAAGGTTAATGCGTAATAAGTAAGAACTACTAATAATCGAAAACCAAAAACAAAAACTCTACAACATATTACTTCTTTGTTTCTTTGATCTAGAGTTATCCACAGATACAATCATACAAGGTTCACAAACATTTATTCTTCAGTTCTGCTAGTCAGAAAAATCATTGTGCTCGTATCTTGGAATTCAAATCTTCATACAACCGTCACACAATGAATATTGACTACAAATCAAACCGGAGGAGAAAGTTTTAGGCGATACATACCTTAACAAACGAAGACAGACGAGTATGAGCCTCTGATCCAGGAACCAAAGCGAAATCAAGAAAAGCATAGACGACTGAACCGGTGAGCTTCCGTCCTAGTGCCACGGTGAGACGAAGAGCCAGAGCTAGACGCCGGACTTTCTTCCTATACGATCCAGGTTCGAGCACTTCAGCAATCTTCTTCAACTCTGGCCAAAATACAGCTTCCCAATTAAACCAATTTCCAAACACAATATACAAACAATTGTGAAATTAATCGAAACTGAAGCTAAAAGATTGAGACTTACGCTGCAGCGTTGATATAGGAGGAGAGACGACGGATTGAGTTGAGGTGTCCTCATTAGCTTTCATCTCCCAAGGTGATTGCTCAGAAACGATTCATCTCCGAAGTCGCACAGAGAGATGGATTGCTCAAAATCGCTTCATCATATGCAAAATCGAAGCTTGGATTCGACAATTCATCTACCAATTGATCAAAAAAGATGCGCACAGCCACAGATCGATGAGATCAGAGAGAGATTCTTTCTTCTCTCTGCTTTGCATGCGAAGACGAAGAAGAGATAGAGATGAGATTGGGAGAATAATTTTTTGTCGGCAAAGCTGAAAAAAAAACAAAATTAACATAAACAAATAATTTGTCCAATACTACGCTGCCACGTGGGTGTCTTAAGGCTGAGAAAATGTCTTCTACAATACCCGTGTCTTGCACTGTTGATGATTTTTCATTTTTTTTTAAATGGGCTAAGACACCACAAGGTCTGCATTGTGGATGGTCTTAGAGAACAACCAGAGTTGGCGACCGTAAAAATGGTGAAGAAGCTCTCGAGAGAAAATATTACTTATATATTATATAATATTACAAAAAATATTTAACTTATTTATTCTTATTACTTTATGGTTGATTCATGTTACTTTCTTTTATTTTCATATATGATTCGAATTCTAGTTTAAAATAATTTTCTAAGATAATATATTTCAATTTGGCAAAACAATTGTAGGTGAGAAAAAGTAAAGCAAATTAAAACAATGTCATTCTTTTAAACTCGAAAACAGTATCTCTGAAAGGAAACTTTTATAAGAGGTCGTGATAGAAAAAGAGGAAGTACGATTAGAAAAAGAAAAAGAAAAAAAAAACTCTTTTGACCTGATTCTTTTACGTTCCACTATTGATAAGTGCAGTTTTAACACCGGGTCTACCAAATAAACCCTCGTACGTTGAGTACTTTAGGTATCGATCCACGAGGAGAGCAGAAAATAACACACCAAGAATACAAGAAACTAATCAAGCTAAACGATTAAAATGCTTTTGTTGTTTTCTTTTTCTTTCGTCACAAACTAAAAACTAAAACATAACAATGCGATTTAAATTAAGAAAGAAAATTAAGCATAGAATTCTACTACACTCAAATAACAAGTAAAACAAAGCAACTTAAATGAAATGATCGGTTTTTACGATATTAAAAGATATGGACCGTTGGTACGGTAATTTGACAAGAGTGAATAACTGGTTGATAAATGATGAATTAAATGAACAATTTATGTTTTATCCTATGACATGAGTCGCTAAATTAGTCTAGTCCACTCCCGTGATACTAGACCTTTTACAAACTATCCGATTAAGCTAATCTTCCGATTGCAACCGAATGACTCATAAACAATGCACACAAACTCACATATGCCATCATTTAACTCTTAAAACTCAATTTCCATTGGCTAAGATTTATTAAACGCATGCAAAGATAGCTCGGATTATCTCAAAATACCTTCCGGATTTGAGATAATCTATGATCTAGAAATCTCTCTTGCGAAGCTCAAATCTAGCATTAAAATCAATCTATGCATGAACATAAACATAAATCAATAATCAAATATCAAAAACAACCATTAAAACACACCCTCAATCTACCATACCAACAGCCCATGATGAAACTACTCACACATACTCAAATCACAAAAATAAAACGTACAAAATATAAAGATGAACATAATAAACACAAAAGTAGAAGAAAATTTAAGAAAGCTTCACTAGATGTGGCTAGATCTTGACATTAAGATCATGAACTTGAGAGTTTTTTTCTGAGTTTAGAGAGAGGTTTATTAAGCTAATATCAGTCTAATTATTGCCTAAACAATGGATGAGAATGAAAGTTAAAAAGAAAAATCGGATTTGAGTGAATGTCATTTTCTTGTGGGGTATGGGCGGCTGAGGTCAGATCGATCGATCTGGTCTTAGAACGATCGATCTGGCCCAGATCGATCGATATTGATGTGCTCTGGTCGATCTTGATTCTTCACTCAAGTTTGCTTGAACTGGATCGATCGATCCCACCTCGGATCGATCGATCTGATGGAGTCTACAGCAGTTTCAGCTTGCTGTCAGATTTACATGCCTTCGGTAAAACGTTCATAACTTTTGATTGCACCATGGAATTAACTTCAAACCACTTCCACATGAAAGCTAACTCAATTTCCTATGACTTTTGTAGAGAGTGCTGAAGCCTAATCGCAACTTAGAGCCTTCATATGAGTATATCTTCTAGACCCTATGGATTGGTTCCGAAACATCATTTCTTGTATTTTCTTCCAAATGATCCCTCATCCAACCTCCAAGTCTCCAAGTCTTCCATTTACCTAAACTGACTCAAAACATATGCAAAAACCTATATATACAACCTAGGACTCTAAAATTCAAGTTAAAACAAAATGAGACTCAAATGCATGGAAAACTCTCAAAACTATTCAAAGTGGGAATGAAAACCTATGAAAATATGCCTTAAAAACATGCAAAATATGGTATTATCAACTATCAGATTTGGATCAATTTCATTAGTTTATCCGTGTTAGGGGTTGTTCGTTTCTTCATTCAGATAGATCATCCAGATGTAGATTAGAATTAATGCTAAAAATAAAGCATCTAAATAGAGGATCTAGATGGAGCATCTGAATGAGTTTTTAAAGTTAGGCAAAATTTTCAGGTCCATCGGGATGAACCAAGTTGGATCATTTAGATAAAGATGATTCTCTCCAAAATAAAAAATTACAAATATATCCCTAACTAAAAGTATTTGTTTTGTTGGTTTGATTTTATTTTAAAATATCTACATCAAAAAATATTTATAATATTTGATTGCTAAATTTGTCATAAATAAAATTATATTTATTTTAAATTTAATTCCGAGATTTTACGTTTTGGCAAAAAAATGTAGTTCCCAGATTTTGCGGTTTTGGCGAGAAAACACAATTTTATGCTTTTAGAGAGAAAACGCCATTTTGCAATTTTACGGTTCTGACAGAAAACACAATTTTGCGGTTTTAGCATGAAAACGTCATTTTGCGGTTTTGGCGGGAAAATAAAATTAAGAGATTTTGCAGATTTGATGGGTAAACGTCATTTTACAATTTTTTAACCAAAATTGTGATTCACGGTTTAGTGGGAAAACACCATTTTGCGATATTTAATACCAAATTTCGATTTTACGTTTTTGCGGGAAAATATAATTCTGAGATTTTGTGGTTTTAACGAGAAAATGCCATTTTGCAAAAGAAAATTACCAAAATTACGATTTCGCGGTTTTTGCGGGAAATATAATTCCAAGATTTTGCGGTTTTTCAGGAAATAACATTTTTGTAATTATTTAAAAAATTATGATTTCACAGTTTTGGTGGGAAAAAAAACAATCTGAGATTTTTCTGTTTTAGCGGAAAAACGCCATTTGGCGATTTTTTTACCAAAATTGTGATCTTGCGGTTTTGGCGGGAAAATATCATTTTGCGCTTTTTTGTTTTAATTTATTATTTCATGTGATCAAAATCAATTTATAAATCTCAAAAATAATAATTTGAAAACCAAAATAAATATGGTTAAGATTAAGTTTAAAAATATGATTAGATTAAAACATAGGCATTTTAGTCATTTTCTTGTTAAAACCATATAGATGGAGATGAAAATTTATATAAACTAGCCAAACAAACAAAAGTTCGTTCAGGTGGATCGTCGAAATGAACAACCTAAATTAGAAACAAACAACATTTAGATGATTCATCTAGTTGGAGTACATGGATAAATCATTTGAATAGAAATGATTAATGAGCATACGAACGGGGCCTTAATCGAATACGGAGACAACATCAAAGGATTGAATTTCAGCTTTAATCAATTTATGTGTTGATGATTTGGGGTTATATACCGGTAAGAGATGTCGTTTTCGTCTTTTTCATCAAATTTGGAATACTATCTTCTTTTGTTTCTCTTTACTCTATAATATGTTGGCTCTTTACAACTTGTCATTACACTATGAACTCACTCACTCGCCATATGACACTTAACCTTTCATGCTACTTAACAACATACATATATCGATGACACTTGTCTCTACTTAGCTTAGCTTAGTTAATAATTTGTGACTTATTAGCTCTATTAAGTCATACACTGCAACCAAAGAAATTCAAAAACATTTTGTGAAATTCAAGCAATCTCACAATGGAGAATTCATGCATTCGTGGATTTTATAAATTTTAAGGGCATGTTCGTTTTTGCATCTGGATGCAGATGCAAGATGTTGTTAGTTTTGTTACTTTTAGTTTTGCATCCAGATGCTGAATTGAGATGTTGAACAAATGAGCTTCTATATGCTGCATCTGCATCTCCAAATCCAAAAGTTTAAAATGCCCTTGAATTCTAACAAAACTATATTATGAAACAATATTTCATCATTCATATTGATAATTTTTATTAAAAACATATGTTTACTCTAATAAAATATATAAAAGAAAAAAATTCATATTTTATATAAATCAAAAATTTTATTTCCCCCCTAAAAATAATTAAAAATGTAAAACAATATTTTTATGTAAACCTGAATTCCCCCAAAAATTTTGAAGTACATTTTCCGCCAAAAACGTAAAAACACATTTTCCAGCCAAACAAGCGGAAACACGTTTTTTCGCCAAAAACTCGAAAACACGTTTTTCCCCCAAAAACGCGAAAACACGTTTTCTGTAAAAAAAATTCGGAAACACGTTTTTCCGCCAAAAATACGGAAGTACATTTTCCGCCAAAAACGTAGAAACATATTTTCTCGCCAAACACGCAGAAACACATTTTCCCACTAAAAACGCAAAAACATGTTTTTCCGCTAAACACACGTTTTCCCGCCAAAAACGCAGAAATACATTTTCGCCAAAATCGCGGAAACAAGTATTTCCGCCAAAAAACGCGGAAACATGTTTTCCTGCCATAAATATGGAAACATGTTTTCCGCCAAAAACACAAAAACACATTTTTTCGCCAAACACGCGGCAACACGTTTTCCGCCATAAATACGGAGCCATGTTTTCCCTCCAAAAATGCAAAACACACATTTTTCCGCCAAACACGCGAAAATACGTTTTCCCGCAAAAACGTGGAAACACATTTTTCGCTAAAAATGTGAAAACATGTTTTCCCGCCAAAAACGCGGAAACACATTTTCCCGCCAAAAATGCAGAAACATGAATTTCCGCCAAAAAAATACATTCACACGGAAACACAATTTTCTACTAGAAAAGTCGGCAAATTTTTTTGTTTGTTAGAAAACGTAATAAAAAAAATTATTTTATGAAAACAATAATTTTGTAATTCTTAAATTGCGTAATTAATTTAAATCATTTAATATATATGAATATAAAAATTTAAAACATGTCATTTTAAATTAGTTGCATCTGGATGCTATTATAAACTCAAAAACGAACAAACTTGCATCTAGATGCAACATTTAGATGCAAAAACGAGATAGAAAAATGAACATCATCTGATGCAGTATCCAGATGCTGAATCCAGATGCTGAATCCAGATGCTGGATGCAGATGCTGCATCCAGATGCAAAAACGAACATGACCTAAAAAAAAAAAAATTATGTTCAAAAAGATAAAAAGGTGTATTAAACTAAGCATTTCAAGAGAATTGAATTAAAATAAAAAAATTATACGTTATTGTAATAAGAATTTTAAAATATCTTTTCAAATCTAATGTTATTGAATTAATAATTTTGAAATATACAATTAAATCCACTGTTATTGAAAAGATTTTGAAAAATTGAGTTTGAAAGTTTTAAGTGGGATTTCAGGAAAATTCTTAGTTAAAAATACAAAAAACAAAATGTTATGATCTTAGGTGAAATTTCAGAGAATCTAATAATAAAATTCATCATAATCATCTCAAAACTTATTAAAACTCAAATCTCTCCAAATTCTTCATCCAATACACCCTCCAAAAAAACACTCATCAATATTTCTACAAATAACATTGATCCACAGAGATTGACCAAAAAGAGAAAAGCATTAATCTACATTACATACACTGTATATACACACATACAATTCTTACTTGCCGGTTGCCAGGCCATTTTCCATAATCTAATATACTTTATATTCCGCATTATATAGAAGGTCATATTTCCAAAAAAGCTAAAATAACATTAGTTTTTATGAAATATGCAAATATTATTTTTAAAATTTTTATAATTCCTTTAACAAAAAAAATTAATTTTATTTTGAATAGTTTCATATCTTTATGTTGTCATAATTTTTGTGGTTATCTCAATTAATTTGAAGAAAATTTAATGATAATGTTAATTTTTATGAGTGTCAATGCCCAATTTTCTTAAAATTCTAATTGAGTATATATAATGCCATTTGAGTAGTCGAATATTCTTTTAAAATTCGGTAGGTTTTATAAATATGGAACTAAGAAAAATTTGGAGATATAACAAAAAAGTTCCAGTTTTGACAAAAAAAATATATAGAAATTTACAGTTTTGCATTCTGGGCGCCAAATTGAGATTCTCTGATTTTGATTGAAAAAATATTCCGAGGTTTTACAAAAAAAAAAAAAAAAAAAAAAAAAAAACTCAGTTCTACCCATTTGGAATATAAATCCAATATTTTCAGTTGGTGATGCATGCATGCAATTACCATTTATAAATAAAATCGTTACTCTGTTGTTTCTATGAAAATAAATTTGGCAGGAAAAATTGTGAATCCGTTATTGGCGGGAAAATTTGTGGATCTGCTTTTGGCGAAAAAAACATGATCAAGTTTTTGGTGGAAAAATTGTTGATCCGCATTTTAGAGGAAAATTTTATATTTTCATTTTGTCGGAAAAATTATTGATTTGCATTTTTGGCGAGAAAATTTAGAGATGGTTAAAATTAGTTTGGTTCAATTAAATTACATTAGATTAAAAATTGGTTAAGTTAGTTAAATGGTTATAAATAGTTAAAATAATGGTTAAATGGGTAACTCATCACAAATTAACTCATTTAACCATTTATTCATCAACTCATTTGACCCATTTGACTCACCACGCCGCACCCTCCTTGCCTAAAAACCGGAGCCAATCAACCTCCACCACTTGTAATACGGATGCGGCCTGGAAGGGATCCTCGCAAGAAGCAGGATTTGGCTGGGTTTTCTTCAAACAAAACTCGATCTTCGCCAAGGGATCTGCTTCCGATAGAAACTTCCGGTCACCTCTCCTGGCAGAGGCTGCAGCCGTGCTCCTCGCAATCAATAAAGCAAAGGAGATGGAAATCACAAACCTTATCATAGCTTCAGATTCGCTCAAACTAATCAAAGCTCTCGATGGGAAAATCCAGCTGATGGAAATCCACGGGATTCAACACGATATCCTAGATCTATCAAGTTTTTTTCACTCTGTTTCGTTTATTTTCGTCCCTAGAAACTATAATCGAGAGGCTGATGCTCTTGCAAAGCACGCTTTAAGATCTATTGTAATTGACCCGGTTTAGGCTGGTTTAATGGAAAGTATTTTGTCAAAAAAAAAAAAAAAAACTCATTTATTCATCAACTCATTTGACCCATTAACCTATTAGAGTTAAAAAAAATATTTAACCTATTAGAATTGACTGGTTGAATTGGGTTGGGTATCCATCAACCCATTTTCCATTTTGACACTCCTAATCATATACAACACTTGTTCTTTTAGGTGTCATGGAATAACTACCACTGACTAATTATACAAAGGAAACGAGAGGATTAACTCTCCTTAATGTTGGGATGAGTCGATGAATAATATTAAGGAAATTGATTCTCAGCTACGGATTATATACCACTAGTGGCAAAGCCAGAAAAATTAGTCATAGAGATCAATAATCTTCTAATATATAAATAGTATCAAAACCAAATCTAAAAATAAAAATCATAAGTGTTATAATTTCTCAAGAGTGTGGTTCTATTGGAAATGGTTTTATGTTAATTTTTGTTATATTTTTAAAAAAATGTTAAATTATATTATTTGGTTTGCACTTTTAAAATTAGATTTATTGATGTTTATTTTGTTAATTTTTTTTGCTTTCTAGGTAACCAAACCAAAAATTATTTTCATAGTTAATGTATGGTTGATAAAAGTGTAAAAAATGAGTTAAATTAAAATTATTTAGTGGAAATTTTTTGTTAATTAATTTTGTCTAACAAACTCAAAATATATAAAACTTTACATAAAGCATAAATTTTAGTTTTGCTTCGATAGTAAACAAAAATTGGAAAAAGAGAGAAAAATATGAAAACAAACTAGTGATAAAGAATAACTATTATTAAAAGAAAACATAATTAGATTTAATCTATTTTAGTGGGTTTAAATTTATGTGTAGTAAATTTATAGGGCTAATTACTGTTAAATATATTTTATTAAGTTAAACATAAATATAAACTGAAAAAAAATTGAAAACGGAAATTACATTTTAAAAATCCATGGGTGTCACTTGACACCCCTATTAGATCTCTACCTCCGCCCTTGTATACCACGTCATACTTACACATGCAAAATAATTTAATATTCTGATAACTACAAAAACTATTGAATTCGCATAGTGACTTGCACAAAGTATCATAAGTCATATATACAACTATATCAAGTATTATGATAAACACGAAATATTATAAATGGAATTTTGGGTTTCAATTGATTTTCTATATTACCCGATCTACACCAAAATTTAGATGTGTTCGGGTTTGGGTTTGGATTAGGCTATAACCCTATTATTATTGTTATTGTGGTCGTGTATTTTTACGTGAACCAATTCTTAATATAATTTTTGCTATATATTTTCATTTCACAAGAAATATAGGGATATATTCATATCATGTAAAAACAGATATTTTTTCAGCTCCTTGGAAGTGTCTTTTCCTTTACATTATTTCCTTTAGTGAGACTAGAGGTTGGTCTGGGCTACGCCTTGGTTTATATTAATAATTTAAATGTTTAAGAATGTTAACTTATTTTCTATTTATTTTTTTGGGGGAAAAAAAGAAGTTTCTATCATTTTTGGATTTCTTTAGTATACATTCCAAATTAAGTGTTATATCTAACATTTTAATTTAAAATTTTTGGTATGTTTTATCAATTGTGTGTGTATATATATATATATATATATATATATATATGTCAATGTAATTTTATTTTCTTAATTTCAATTCAATTTTTATTTTTATTATTATTAGTCTGTGTGGTAATTTTTAAATTCACACACGGATCCACTTTTCAATATATTTTTTAGAGTTTCAGTATTATAAGAAAGAAAAGTCCGTAAGTTCAAATTACAAAAATTAGATTAGATTCAATACTCTATATTTGAATAATGCATTTTTTCGATAATTATATTTGATTCTGTAGTTTCATTTTAGAAAAATGATTGGTAAAAAGAGATGTGTTGTATTTGAGCATTAAGGATTTTAAATATTTAAAATTTAAACCTGGAGGATGATTCAATAGTAAGAATACAGAATTTGCGTAAATAGCTTAGAGAAACTGTCGACGGTGACTAATCCTTTTCTTAACAATGGTTTCATCTTTTATAATTTATTAAAGGCTTACTGGTTCATAATTTCAAAGACTGTAATGATCCAAGGGTTACAAATAAGAGAAAAGAGAACACACCAGCACCAATAGGGAATTGGATAACTAAAATACGGCCTGGAGCTTTTATATAATTAAGTAAACTGATTTGTTTTAAAGGTAAGGTATAATGAATCGGTATGATTATAACAATTCCTGGTGATATATAAAAACTTTTAAGGATTTAAATCTCCTCGAGTCAACACAATTTTTATAAAGAGCAAGGCATTACAGCACTTAATGTGTGGTAAGATCTTTGAAATTCAATATTCAATATTGAAATTAAAATTGCTCATCCTCCTAAGTGTAGCAAAGAGTAAAATGATCTTCATGTGAATGTAACCTGCAGGTTTGGAAGTTTACTTGCTTGTGAAAGCTTCCATGCTGATGTACATGCAGGAAACTTATGGCTGTTGCGTGATGGCCGGATTGGGTTTCTTGATTTTGGTAAATCATACTCTCTCAAGCCTAATTGGTGCAACATTTCTTACATGCTGATTCGAGTAAGTATCCACATTTTTTATTTCAGGCATTGTTGGTCGGATATCCCCCAAAACATGGGCTGCTATGGAAGTATTTTTAGCTTCTATTGCAACTGAAGAATATGAATCCATGGCCTCAGCTTTGATTCAAATGGGTGCCACAAACACAGATGTCAATGCCAAAGCTTTTGCAAGAGACTTGGAAAAGATGTTCTCATCTATCCAGGCAAGCTACATCTGTTCAGAGGAACCAATGAGATTTGCTTTCAGAACTCTAGTGCAAAACAAATTTGAGCGCTAATCTTATGGAGATAAGTGACTCCAAACTAACAGCGAAATGAAAATCGAAGTCAACGTCAAAATAAACAACGGAAATAAAAAATAAAAACTCAAAACGAGGTGGAAATGGACTCATCAAAACAACACTTAACCATAAAACTAGTTTTAAGAAAACCATATACCAAAATTAATTATTTTAACCCGAGTCTAATAGAAAACCACAATGCAATTTAGGATCCGTGCTCATAGAAAAGATAGTGAAAGTGGCTTGACTTGCATCTAAAGTAAAACAGAATTATCCCGCCGGAGCAGAACTATTAGGGTAAAATCCATATTTGACGGCGTTATTCTCTTCGAAATTAGAAGGCCTTGGAGTCGGACCACGAGAAGATTGAACGGAGTATAGATCCGCCGGACCGAAATTAGAAAGCCTCCCGCCGGGAAATCCCATCACCGAGTAAAAATCGGAATGGTTAAAATTCGAACCTCTCGGAGTCGAACTGAGACTATAGATCTCAGCTCCGGTGAGATTCGAAGGGCGTGGCGTCATCATCAGTGACCTCCTCGATGCGTTTGATTTCCTCACTGTAACATGAAGCTTCCCGTGGAGTATTAATCCCTACTCCGTTCCGGATTTTTGGATTAATGCTAGTCACCAATAATTTTGAAAAGCGTTTACCTGAAACAGAGACATCCATGTATTAACTATGTTAAATCTACTACTAATAAAAGAGAGCTTTTGGAGTTTCTCCACATCAGCCTTTTTTTAACTCACTTCTAAGCATGCCACGCCAGCAAGATTAGAAAAATTACCTATATTACTTCTAAGGCCCGCCACATCATCAAACGCATCCTAAAAACTGCCACATCTGCATATTTTAGAAACTATATTCGCATCCAGTTTATTCTTGACATAAAAAAATATGGTTTATAAAATATGCAGATGTGGCAGATTTTAGGATGTGTTTGATGATATGGCGGGTCTTAGAAGTAATGTAGGTAATTTTTCTAATCTTGTTGACATGGCATGCTTAGAAAAGAGTTTAAAAATGCTGATGTGGAGGCATTGAGAAACTCCAAAAGCTCCCTTTTATTAGTGGTAGACTATATTTAAACCCGCGGTACACCGCAGATCAATTGTTTTAATAAAATTTTATAAATTTTTTTATTTATTTAATATTTATAAACGAAAAAATCCATAAAAAAACCTATAAAGTAGCACATATCGCGGGTCAATTGTTTAAATAAAAATTTGTAGTTTTTTTGTTTATTTAATATTTATAAACGGAAAAATCCCATACAAAAATTTCTAGAGTAGCACACACTTCTACACTAAACCTTCAAAGTATTAGAATTCCACTTTAAACAGCCAAATTGAAACTTTTTCTAGTTTAGACCTTTAAAGTGGTGTTTTGTTTCGCAACGATATTTCCGATCCCGGAAATAATTAACACCAACAATTTTTTAATTGAAAAACAAAACGAAACGCCACTTTGAAGGTTTAAACTGGAAAAAGTTTCACTTTGACGGTTTAAAATTAAAGTGTAATACCTTGAAAGTTTAATTAAGAAGTGTGTGCCACTTTGGAGATTTTTTATGAAATTTTCCCGTTTATAAAATATAAAAATTGATCCGTATATACGGATATTAACTTTTTTTTTGAATATATGGATATCCCGTTCAAAAAATAAAAAAAAATAAAAAAATATTTATAAACAGTAAATAAACAAAAAAAATATAAGCTAAAATTATACGGAAAAAAATACAAAATTTTAAACCATTATACACATGAGGTTCACTCTTCCAACCTATATAATATGACTTTGAACCATTGCCCAAAAATTTTAGTCAATGTGGGATTTTGAATTATTTGAACTAAAAAACTGGATTATACCGAATAAATTTTTTTAAATTTGGACGTCTCATAAGTCAAGTTTTCTACTTATTCGTATTTAAAATCATTTTTATCTTTTTTATTATAGGACTCTGAACCATTATCCAAAAATTTTAGTCAATATGGGATGTTGAACTTTTTTCTTCTTTAATTAAGTAATATATATTCGTTTTCAAAATTTTGAATCATAACATATGCAGAAAAAGTTAAAATTTTATTAATTCTATGTATTATATAAATAATTCAAAATAATTTGAAAATAAGATCTAAAAAAAGTGATAGGAGAATCATAATTTATTATATTAATATTGTAATATTAGATATGGAAATAAATGATGAAGAAGATAAAGAAAAAGATATAAAAGTATGTTTGGATACAAAGATATAATTATTTTTTTTAGTTTAATTTGAATAGTGTTTGGAAACCTCCCGATTAGATCTTTTTTAATAGTTTAGTAGATAGATTAATAAATGGGGGTAACTATAATATATATACTCCCAAGAAATAGAGACTTGGGAAGTAGAAGGAAGACCCAAGCAGGACAAAAAGTTTCGAGAAAGTGAAACCACATCGAACAGAACCAAAACCCACAAGAACATTGGACCGTGGACTTTCCTAAAAGACAAATTTCGACGCTCAATTTTCAAAGGAAACGAAAAAGAAAACAGTAACAACAGTGATGGATGATTCATTGTTCTCCAACTAAAAAACCATAACCGTGACTTAAAATTTTACTGGTTATGGAAATTTTCTGTGAACCGGGTTAAACCGGGAATTAAGTTATATGTTTGGAATAACTTATTTAAGTATTAAACTAATAGATAAAAGATCACCAATTCGAACCTAGTCCAAAAGGTGGCCCACTCAGCACTTTGAGTAAGTCCCACCAGGGTTCGAGCGAACATTGGTACGAATGTAGAAGATACATATGAAATCTCTACCGATTCGAGCATGGAAACGCTGTCCATGTCAACCGACCCCTATCAAGAGACAGTGATTTCTCTCTGTGGTAGCGAACTGAGGTAATAACAATTACCTCTCCTTTTTTTTTTTTTTATCATTTACCGTAAAATTTTTTCATCACCTGTGATATTAATTGTGGTCATCGTCGTTATATACACATTCATGGTTTGGTTGTAATTGTAACTAAATTGCGGTTTGAATCTCGAAAGAAGGTTTGTTTGATACTCTCATCTTCTTCTTCCATCGACTGTAATTGGTCATGACGGAGACGTTTCACGCTAAACCTAGTGGATTCTATTTATTGGGTTATTTGTGGGATTTTTGAATGTTGTATTTATCCAATGATTATTTTGCTACTCCCTAACACTATTCAAAAATGGGTACATTTGAATGGATTTGGTGAGAACAGCCCCGGCACAATATTTTTAAAGGTCCTAGGGAATTTTTTTTTTTTGGCCTTTCTTTATATATAAATTTTGTTCCTGACTCCTTTAATTTTTTTAAGTAAAATTGAGCTTCTCTTTAGAATTTTTATATAGAAAATATGATATTTTTTTGCCCTTATATAAAAATATACTCTTTGGGCATTTTAAAAAAAAAATTGAGTGAAATTGGGCCGTTTTGTTTAAAAAAATTTATAAAAAAAATGGGCCTCTCGGTCATTGCCTCTCCTAGAAGTGTATGCATATTGTTTGGCTCAAAGATAAAAAAAATACCGAGTAAGATGGTTATTTGATATTTCTCTATTTTTCTTATCCACAATGTTTTTTAACCAGCCAAAATAGATAAAAATATAAAATTATTAAAAATTAATTTTATCTTTTCTTTTTTAGTTCTTTTTTGTGCAACTGTTTCTATAGTACTTTTGTTAAATTTTCTTAATACTAGGGAATCCAATCATATATAAAAAAGTGAATTTAAAAATCCAAAAAAAAAATGTTTTACGGTTTCAAACCTAACCAAAATCAAAATAAATATTATTTTGGTAACCCACAACCGAAACCTAATGTTATTTTGCCAAATCCTAGCTCTTGCCTCTTGGCCTAAGCGAAATAATAAGTGAACCATTTTTAACCAAACTCTCTCAGCTAATAGTAATATGGATAAAGTTAAACTAAGATCAAATTGTCCCAATAACTGCGAGATGTTCGAACATTTTTAAATATTTTCAAATACTTTTGATTAATTTCAATAATTTAAATTACTCGAACGGGTAACCCATTTTAATTATACCTCAAATTGTTGTTGGTTAAAACAAAATAATAAGTGAAATCATTCTTAACCGAGAAAAATTGATTTGATAGAAGCCTTTAAGTACAAATAAAATAGAGCATTAAACACCAATTCGAGCCCGTTCAAAGTGGTTGAGTCTCAGCTGAGCAGATTTCCCATCAGGGTTCGATCCATATTGGTACCCAGTTTGGCAGAGTTTAAAATAACTCTTGCCTTAATTTTCCGAGCATGTCAAGTCTCGTGGATGCTTCTCGTCGCCGGAGTAATATCTCTGTGGGCGCTTCTTCTTCCCTTTGTGGAAAGTAACCTTCCCAGTTTATCTGGTTAATCTAAATTACCTCTCTTTTTATATTTTTTAGCCACTTTTAATTTTTGTAGTTTGAAGCTGCTGGTGCTGCTCTCTGAACTAAGTGATGATGACGACTTAAAGAAAGCTCAATAATGGTTAAGGACTTTCGTCGAACAGTTTGCAGGCGTAAAAACCAGGAATCCATAATAATTTTTTTCCCATGTAATTCCAATCCTTTGAAATCTTGAATTTTAGGAGAAGCTCAAACACACAATCAGATGGAGATTGAATCTCTTCTCCAAAAAACATAGATTTGGAACACAAAAGACCAAGAAACCATCACAAAACCGGAAGCGGAGATCGCCCTTCGAATTGTTTTAGGTTTGTGGAAGAATTATTTAGTGAACCGGAGTAAAACCCGTTCGGTTAATCCTAGCTTCAAGTATAATTAAATTAGAGTCAATTTAAAACCGACTTATCCCGTCAAAGGTGGTTGTGACTTCTAACAGATTGCACAACCCACCAGGGTTCGATTGGTATGAACTACACCAGGCCGTAACAAGTACACACACCAGACCTTCAACTGGTACGAACCACGTAACAAATACACACAGTACATTGAGGTAATTAAATTATTACCTCAATGTCCATGAAAAAATTATTATCAGATTATTCATCTCTCTCAAAAACTTAAACAATTTGATGAGAATGGAATATGATCTCCGGAAATAGCTTTGAATCATCTTAAAAGCTTTTTTTTTTTTTGGTTGCTTTTAATTCATTTTAAAAAATATGTTTAAAATTCGTAATTTCAGGTCTATGTTAACTCTCAGGACTGCTTATTTTATGATATGGGATATTGGATTGTGAGCGATTGGATTTTCTTGAATTTGGATTTTAGTGGACTTTCATGACACTAGTAGTGCCAAAGATTTAAACGTTTATCTTAAGTCTATTTGCTTGAATTAAGATTCACTTCAATTAATCATATAACTTCATTCTTTATATCTGTTAACACACTAACGAGCAGACCACAACATCACAACACATTTTATTGTATGTAAATCAAAAATCTCAAACGAATTAAACATTCCCAAAAGAACCCATAAAATTTTACATAGAATAACTTTTGATTAGATTGATGAACTTAATTATAAAACAATATCTTCAATTATTTTTAGAGATCCATTGAAACTGAATTACAAGTTTTTTTTTTTTTTTCATTCAAATTGTGCAGCATATTCTTCACACAAATTGTCCCAAAAAGAAAATTCTCCTGACACATGAAGGTTTAGTTAACCACATAGCCATATTGAAACATGGGCTGTGTGTTTTATAAAAAAACTTGAAGGCAATACAAGTTAAATGAAATTGCTTACAAGTTACAACTATACCGGATCAGGGTTTAATTAAGGCTTTAAGCATATTTATTAGGTTTATGACCTGTGGTACGCGCGAATATGTTTATATTGATTGATTTAAAATATTTTTGTGTTTCTCAATTTATTAAGTAGTAAAAATAATGAAAATAAATTAAATTTAAAGTGACGGAACATCATGTATAATATTAAGACGGTTTGCATAATATTTTTTTTTTACGAATTTTAAACATGTATATTTTTATTAAGTTCTAGTATTATCTATATAATTTGTTTTTAAATTAATATATATATATAAATATTTTTAAGATTAATTTTGGTTTAAAATGTATTATAATATCATGTATTTTTTATTATATCATATCATCAAAAATTTTGGTATGAGTAAAATAGTTATAAAAAAATTTATTTTGTCAAACTTAAAAATTAAATTATAATATAAAAATAGAAACAAAATTAGCCCTCTCTTTTTTAATGTAAAAATGAACATACTAGAACTGGAAATTAAATTTTCCTTTACGTTGCAATTTTTTTTTTCAAACTTAAATTTTCTTAAAGCTTGCTTATATATTAATTATTAATTAAAATTACTAAACTGGCATAATTTCCTTATGTCTAGGTTGACGATGATTTTTCTTTAAGTTTTTGACAGATATTAATTTTTTTTTTTAATTGCAAAAAAAAAATTTCTTTTTTTTTTATTACAAACTCAAATTTTCTTAAAACTTGATCATATATTAATTAAATTAATTATTACTCATAAACATACTAAACTGGCATATATCAATTTTTTTCTTTTTTTGTTTTAATTGTTTTTCTTAAGTTTTTGGAAGATATCGATTTATGGTAAACATTGACGTGGACCAGTAGAATCGCGTTTAAGTTTTTGGCACATTTTGATTTATGTTAAATATTGACGTGGACCAATAGCATCATGTTTCTCAAATCCTAGATGGACGCGTTAATAACACTATAGCTTCAATTTTTATATAATATAAACTAGGTTTGTGATCCGCGCTACGCGCGGATATGTTTATATCGATTGATTTGAAATATTTTGTGTTTCTCAATTTATTAAGTAGTAAAAACAAAAATTAAATTTAAATTAACGGAACATCATGTATAATATTAAGACGGTTTGTATAATATTTTATTTTTACAAATTTTAAACATGTATGATTTTATTAATTTTTAGTATTATCTATATAATTGAAAAATTTTGGGGAAAATGCCCCCTTTATGTTTTTCAATTTGAAAAATACTTTCTCATTTTTTTCCTTTTAAAGACTAATGTTGTTTGACAAAAATACTCTCAAAACACTGATTTATAATTTGTAGAATAAATCAAAAATTTTAAAATAATAATTGGTTTGTCTCTAAATTGTAAATCAATGTTTTGTCTCTGCTTGACTGCTTCTTTGTTATCCACTTGATTTGTTCTTATTTCATATATTGCATCATGCCATTCAGAGTTATAATCTAGTAGACCTCTAGCATAGCATGCTGATATGCTGATTTGAAATCTGGATATATTTTACCATTGAATGTTAGAGCATTCTCATCGGTGAGAACATCATCCCAGTCTCTGAAAATAATAATAATAATATTTTAATTATAGTTTTATTAGATAATTAAAATTTAAATTATAAAAAGACTATAAGCCAATAAAGATAAGACACATGAGCAATAAAGTCTCTTATGAGTCTCCATGCAGAGAAACGTTTCTCACTACCTCTCTCTCACTAATATATATATTTTTTTTATTGTCTAGAAACCCACTACGAAACTCCAGATGGAGTTGCTCTTAGGATTTCTTTGAAACTTCTTGGTCCTTTTAGTTTATTGATTAATATCTTTAGATAATATAACTCTCATGCTGTTGGATGGATGTTGACTATTCTTCCTATTGTTTTTCCCTTCCGTCTTCATTCCAGACTTTATTGTGATTGTTCCAAGTATATCTTGTTGAAAATTCCAAATAAATTAACTGACGAGTCTCTTCAGTTTCCTGGCTTTTTTCGATCGAGGTTGTGAACATTGTTCTCTCAATATCTGTAGTTTTATATGTAACGTGTTACTGTCCAGACAGATGGATTATGAGCTTTTGAACTGCATGACCCTTTTCTATCACAATGGTTTTCTTTATCAACCCACTTTATAATGTATTTGAAAATATATTTAAGATCGGTTGAATCATTATAAACCATGCAAGGAAGTTGTTTGGGAGAAGAGGAAGAAGCTGAAGGTGACATAGTTCTTGTGTGGGATTTAAGAATAAAGCACTTGATTTTTGTATGTTCAATTGAAAGTTGTAGATCGTTTATTTATAGGTAATACCACTATTTTGGAATATAGTAAGTTTCTCGTTTTTGTTTATAAAAATTTTTATTTACGTTGCATTTTTTTTTAATTATAAACTCAAATTTTCTTAAAGCCACTATTTTGGGATATAGTAAGTTTTCCGTTTTTGTTTGTAGAAATTTTCCTTTACGTTGCAATTTTTTTTTTTTTCAAACTCAGATTTTTTTAAAGCTTGATTATATATTAATTATTAATTAAAAAAATACTAAACTGGCATAATTTCCTTATGCCTAGATTAACGATGATTTTTATTTTAACTTTTTGGTAGATATTAATTTTTTCTTTTTTTTATTGCAATTTTTCTTATTTCTTTTTTTAATTACAAACTCTAATTTTCTTAAAATTTGATTATATATTAATTAAATTAATTATTAATTAAAAAACTACTAAACTTGCATGATTTCCTTATGTCTAGATTGACGATGATTTTTCTTTTTATTTTTTGGCAAATATCAATTTTTTTCTTTTTTAAAGAAAAAAATATTTTTTAAAAGTTTGGAAAATATCGATTTATGGTAAACATTGACGTGGACCAATGGAATTGCGTTTAAGTTTTTGGAAGATATCGATTTTTGTTAAACATTGACGTGGACCAATAGCATCGCGTTTCTTAAATCTTAGGTGGACGCGTTAAAAACACTATAGCTTCAACTTTTATATAGTATAGATTATCCCTGTCTTTATTTATGCCTCGGGAACAAATTACTATATTCGGTTCCCTCCTAGGGATTAGTCGACACTTTTCACAATTTTACGAGCGGAAGCTCTTATTTTCATAGTTGTTATCCCTTAATTCTGTGAATGTATTCATTGTTGGAAGAAAAAAAGTTTTGAATATTTTTTAATCTTGAATTGTATCTTCGTGAAAGGAATGGTGAAATTGAAAAAAGAACAGTTACTCATTTGAAATCATCTCTTGTATAACACCCGTGTTTCAAAAAATGGAAATTTGAATTTTATGTCGGGATTTGGAGTGGAGTCGATTAATTTTAGTTGGTTTAATAAGCTGGTCGATCTATTTAATTAAACCAAGGAGGCTTTGAATTAATCTTTTGTTTAGTTTAAATTTCGGTTTAATTTAGTTGAACCAAAATCCCTAATTTTTCTCCTGGTTTTCACCTCCTCTAGAGAAAAGAGAGAGCTGAGTTTTTGCTGCTTGTGGCAAGAGAGAAAGTGAGAAAAGAAGAAAAAGAAAATGAAGATAGATTTAATCGGTTCTGGGAAAAAGGGAAAACGAAGAAGCAAACGGAATCCTCTTCACCTCATATTTCATGGAGAGAGGCACGACATCAAGAGCTAGCTATAGCTGTAAGCGGATCCTAAATCAGGGTTCTCGTTGAAAAGTTATGGTCGCTCTTCTAGGACAGATCTCTTCAGATCGGATTCTGCCGTCGTCCAAATTCAAGAGCAGTTTTCCGGTGAACCACAAGAATTCAGGAGGCACACGACATATCCACAGAAAGCTCCAGATGTCAGCTTTCCATGGCCACCAGCGGAACTGAATTTTGATGTAACCTCCGGCCAGAATCAAAGTTTAAAGATGACGATGGCTTAACCTAGATTAAAGAAAACCCTAAAAGCATAAACCCTAATTCAGAATAACGAGGAGAAGAAGGTTCAAATAAGGAAAGTCCGAGCACGGATTTTGGAAAACGAAAGTCCAGGCACCGAAGGTTCAAGAAAGTAAAGTTCTCGTGAAGAAACTTTCAAAAACAGAAAGTTTCAAAAAATGGAAAGTTTCCTAAAAAGTAAAGTTGGCTGAAAAAGAAAGTTTCACAGAAAAGAAAGTATCAAATGAGGAAAGTCCAGAAGAGGAAACCATGTGTTATCTCCGTCGTCTAGTGACAAAGGTGAGTGCAGTACCGTAACTTATCTTGGTTTTATGGATTGTTCATAGTTTGATAGATTTGTGCTGGAGTTTTGTGTTGTTTGTTGATTAACTGATTTGATGAGTTTGTTCATTTGAATTTTATGCTGAATTAAACTAATTGATTAATTGCTAATTAATTAATTAAATTGCCAAAAATTGTTACAATTAATTATTTTAAAATAAATTGCTGAAAAATTATTGAAATTAATTATTTGGGATTATTGCTGAATTATTGCTAAATTAAATTAATTAATTAATTGCTGATAATTAATTAATTGAAGAAGTTGTTGCGGTCTTGGTTGCTGAATCATGTAAGCATATGTAGTATGCTAGAAAACTATTTGTTGGTTTGTGTGTATAGCTATGACACTGGTCAGTATTTATTAAACACTGATGCATTTTTTCATAGGGATACAAAAAAGTTTACCTTGCTGGAGCTCATGGGACCAAAGCTGCAGAAAAGAGATGACATGTTGGAGGTTGGTGTTTATTTATTTTGTTGTTGGTATTATTATATGGTGATAAATTTGCAGTGAACCGTTAGATTGCTAATTATTGTTGTATAAATTTATTAGTTATTAATAAATCGTGAATACTTAATTTGATTGTTTTAAATGAATTTTTTTATTCTGTTGGAATTTTTTATTTATTTATGGAAATAGTAGAAAAAATATCGGGGGTCAGAGCGTTTCATCTTGTTTCAGTATAAATATTTTGGGGTCAAAGCGTTTCATCTTATTTCAGTATAAACATTTTTGGATATATTGTCATTTTTTTTTATTGTTCCGATTTTCTATTGTTTGTGGAAAATAAAGGATCTAAATCCGTATCCAAAAATTTCGGATCTCGAATACAATACATGTACCGATCCGAACCGAAGGAGTTACAAACCAAAGCTGATCCAAAATTATAAAAATACTAGATTTATACATGCGGTACACCGCGGATCAATTGTTTTAATAAAAAAAATTAATTTTTTTTATTTATTATTTATAAATGAAAAATTTTCATTAAAATCCTCTAAAGTAGTACACATCACGGATCAATTATTTTAATAAAATTTTGTACTTTTTTATTTATTTATTATTTATAAATGGGAAAATCCCATAAAAAAACTTCTAAAGTAGCAAACATTTCTACATCAAACCTTCAAAGTATTACATTTTCACTTTAAACCGTTAAAGTAAAACTTTTTCCAGTTTAAATCTTCAAATTAAAGTGGCGTTTTGTTTCGCACCAATATTTTTGATCCCAGAAAAGTTAACTCTGTTAACAGAGATGTTAACCCCAATAATGTTTTTAATGAAAAAAGAAACAAAACGCCACTTTGAAGATTTAAACTGGAAAACGTTTCACTTTGGAGGTGTAGGGAGTGTATTGGATTGAATATTTAGGGAGATTTGAGTTTTAATGAATTCTGAGTGGATTTGGTTAAATTTTGGTAATTAGGAATTTTGTTATTAAATTCTCTAAATTCTCACCTAAAACCATGGGAATTGAGTTTTTGTGTGTATTGGACTGAATATTTAGAGAGATTTGAGTTTTAATGAATTCTGAGAGGATTTGGTTAAATTTTGGTGAATTAGGAATTTTGTTATTAAATTCTCTGAAATCTCAGCTAAAACCATGGGAATTGAGTATTTGTATTTTTAACAAAGAATTCCCCTCAAATCTCAGCTGAAACTTTTAAATGAAATCCTAATAATATTTTCAATAACAGTGGATTTGATTGCATATTTTAAAATCATTAATCCAATAACACTGGAATTTAAAAGATATTTTGAAATTCATGTTTCAATTACACATAATTTTTCATTTTAACTCAAATCTCACCAAATACTCAGTCCAATACACCCCCTACGAATTCCCCTCAAATCTCAACTGATACTTCTAAATTAAATCCTAATAACGTTTTCAATAACAGTGGATTTGATTGTATATTTTAAAATCATTAATCCAATAACAGTGGAATTCAAAAGATATTTTAAAATTCATATTTCAATAACACATGATTTTTCATTTTAACTCAAATCTCACCAAATACTCAGTTTAATACACCCCTTAATGTAGAAGTATGTGCCATTTTTGAGATTTTTTATAGAATTTTCCCGTTTATAAAATATAAAAATTGACCCGCATATACAGATATTAACTTGCTATTTTTTATAAAAAAAATAAACAAAAAATAAAAATATTTATAAACAGTAAAGAAAAAAATTGTAAGATAAATTAAACGGAAAAAAATACAAATTTTTAAACTATTATACACATGAGGTTCACTCTTCCAACCTATATAATAGTTAAATATAAAATTTAGATTAGGCACACATTAAATATACCCGGCCGCCAGCACGGGATATTAATTACTTGAGTAATAGTTTATAGAGTACAAATCTATATTTATAATATATTAAAATTTTTTAAATTTTTTAAATATTTGTAATATTTAAAATTTGTTAACTAAAGAATTGGATTAAACCGAATATATATTTTTAATTTTAGACGTCTCATAAATCAACATTTTTGCGCATTCGTATTTGAAATCATTTTGATCATTTTTATAATATGATCCTGAAATATTACCCAAATTCTTTAGCCTATGCGGGACATTGAACAAACATTATTTTTTTCTTTATCGATTGAGTAATAGATATCCATTTTTAAATTCCAATCACAACATATGTAGAAAAAGTTAAATTTTTATTAATTATATGCATTATTACTTGAATAGTGTTTGGAAACATCCTCTAATATTGAGTTTTTTTTAATAGTTTAGTAGATAGATAATTATTTTCAATTATTTCAACTAAATAATCAGATTAAACTGAATAAATTTGGACGTCTCATAAGTCAAGGTTCCTTTTCATTCGTATTTAAAATCATTTTGATTTTTTTTACATAAAATGAATTGAACTATTGCCCATAAATTTTAGTCAATGTGAGATGTTTAAATTATTTCAACTAAAAACCGGATAAAACCGAATACAGCTTTTTAAATTTTGACGCTTGTTAAGTCAAGTTTCTTGCTCATTCGTATTTAAAATCATTTTGGTCTTTTTATAATACGACTCTCAACCATTGCAACAAAAATTTAGTCAATGTGGGATGTTGAATACACATTGCTGTTAAAAAAAAAAGAACACACATTTTTCTTCTTCTTTAGTTGAGTAATATATGTCCGTTTTAAAAAATTTAGTCACAATATATGCAGAAAAAATATTAAATTTTAATAATTATATGTGTTATATAATAATTAAAATTAATTTGTAAATAAGATTTTACAGAGATGATAGAAGAATTATAATTCATACTATTAATATTGCAATATTAAATAAGTAAATAAATGATGAAGATGAAAAATGAAAAGATGGAAAGGTATGTTTAGAAGCAATGATATAATTATTTCTTTTTTTATTTTAACTTTTATAGTGTTTGGACATTCTCTAAGATTGAGTCTATTTTTTTTAGAGAAAATTGGGAAATAAGGTAGTTTTTAAGTTTATAATTTGCAAATAAGGTAGTTTTTTCAATAGGGTAGTTTTAGGATGTACAAAATCTTATTTATCCTTTAACTTTTATTCTATTTACCCAATTGCCATTATACATTTAAAAAAATAAATAATTAAAATTTATCTTTCTTCTCTTTCCTTTTCTCTCTCCATTTATGTTTTTCTCTCTCCTCTCTAACTATATATCTATATAAACATATATTACATATATATACATAATATATATATATATACATACATATATTGTATATACATATATATATATATATGTATATATGTGTAATATATGTATATATATATATATGTATATATATATATATATATACATATATATATATATATATTACACACATATATATGTACACATATATATATACATATTACATATATATATCTTATATATGTTATATTGGTGTACTATATATATATATATTACATATATATATATATCATCTTATATAAGTTATATAGATGTACACCATTTTATATAGATATACACACTCTTATATAGATGTACATCATTTTAATTCTAAAAAATTTATTTTTAATTTGTAATGTTTGTAAATGAAATGGTGTACACCTTTACTAACTAGTATACACCTGTATGAATTGGTGTACACATGTATTAACTAGTGTACACCGATGACGACGATGTACACCAGTTAATACATGTGTACACCAGCTAATACTATGCACACTATTTCATATACAAATCAGTGTACATACATTTGATATATAAAACATGCATCTGGTGCACGTCATCGGTGTACACCCGATCTTTGTACAATAATGTCATGTACACCAACACATGTACTCCAAAATACATTTAAAATTTTACATAATATATAATTATAAATATATATAAACATAGAATAATATAAATATCGGTGTACAGACATTTGGTGTATAAAAATCGATGATAAAAATATCGATACACATAGACATTTGGTGTACATTTTATAATAATTTGCATATTATAAATGATGATGTACACTGTACATTAGTACATATGCTATAAATTGAACATTTATTTCGTATACAAACATTAGAAATTAAAAATGAATTTTTTAGATTTATACTTCCATTCATTTTTAATAATTAATCATTCGTTAACGTATTATTCATTTTCTGTTTTACACTTTCTCTTTTTTTATGAAAAGGTGGTTAGAGACATACACACCATAAAATTAATAGGAAAAATAGTCCAGTAAAATTGATAGTGAATATATAAATTTACATATACAAATGATCTTATACATATGTACATGTATAACACTGTGTATACTTATATAAAACAGTATAAATATGTATAAGATGATATATATATATAAATATAAGATGGTGTACACTTATATAAGATGGTGTACACCTATATAAGACGGTGTACACCTATATAAGACGGTGTACACCTCTACAGGATCATATATATATATAATATATTCTCTTATATATAATATATATATATATAATTGGTGAGAAAAAAAATAAAAAAAAATAAAAAAATAAAAAATTTTGGTCCCCACATTTCTCTTTCTTTTTTTTGTCTCCACATTTCTTTTTCTTTCTTTTGGTCCCCACATGTTATTTCTATCTCTCTCTCGCACATTATATCTCTCTAAGAAACAAAGGTAATATAGTCATTATTCTTAAATACCTTTTTAAAACTACCCTAAAAACTACCTATTTCTCAAATAAAAACTTAAAACTACCTCTTTCTCAAATACAAACGTAAAACTTACCTTATTAGCAAATTTACCCTTTTTTTAATAGTTTAGTAGATATCTGATCTGTACCAAAATCTCTAGGACCGAAACATACCTGAAATCCTGAAAATCAAATCCGAAACATGAAAATGAAATGTCCAGACCAAAAAGAATTGTAAAAGTTGGGGCCACTTCGAGACGTGTACAATTGATTCAATGGTTAATATTTGGGCCTTTAAAGCCCAATTATAACTCGAATCATGATCCATCAAAAACCCAAAACCCGTTTATCTTCCTCAATCGACTTTGAGACTCAGAGAGAGAAACGTTAGTACACAATTTGGAGCTTGAATTGTTGAGCAAGATGAGTAGCTTGACGATTTCATCTTCTTCTTCTTTCTCACTTTCCAATGCTTTTCATCAACCCTCTCGTCGTCTTTGCTTCATTCTCCGCAATTCTCGTTCCCAATGGAGCTCCAATTTTGAGATTCGCCGGTTACGGTTAGGTGGGGATGCTCGAAGAACCGAAGTACGATGCAGCAAGAAGACTCAAGTTAAAGGTTCAATTGAGAATCTCTTTGATTTTTGAGATTTTGTTTCTCAAAGATGGGAATTTTATTTTTAGGGGTGTATGATTAGATTTGTAAAACAAATGGATTCATATTTTTTGTGGGTTTTAGAGAATCTTTGAAAAAAATTGAATTTTTTTTTTAGGGTTTATGATTAGATTTGTAAAACCAAAATTGAACAAATGGATTCGTATTTTTCTGAGTTTTAAATGAATTTTTTTGTTTTTTTTTTTTAAAAGGTGAAAATGAAAACAAAAGTGTGTTAGATGCCTTTTTTCTGGGGAAGGCATTAGCTGAGGTTATCAATGAGAGAATTGAGTCTACTGTTGGAGAAGTTTTGAGTACAATTGGAAAGTTTCAAGCTGAGCAACAAAAGCAAGTTCATGAGATTCAGGTTTATTTTAACTCTCTTCTTTTGTTTTTTTTCTAATAAATCTTTGTAATAAAGAAGTTATTGTGATTGGTTTTGGAAACTCATAGTAAATTAATTCCACCATAGTAGATCACATTGTCTATTGTTGTTGTTTTTGTAAAACCACTTAATGTCGAGAAGGTGTTTGTGGTTTTGTGAAACGGCACTTGAAAACCTCGATAATTTCGTAATATTTGACTTGTAATCGAAAGTGTAAACAATTGTAATGAAAAAGTGTTGTGATAGGTTTTGGAATTGATCCCACCATAGTTCACATTGTCTATAGTTGTTTCTGTAAAACGGCTTTAGTTCGGCTGAGAATGTTTTTAATCGTTGTAGAACTGTACTTGAAAAGTTTGCAATATTGACATGTATATCGAAAGTCTAAACGGTTTTAATGAAGAAGCATTGTGATAGAAGATCGCACATTGTTTGTTGTTATATTTGAAAAACCACTTAGCTAAACTAAGAAGGTTTGTGAGTTTTGTGGAATGGCACTTGAAAACCTCGATAATTTTGTGCACGTCTAAACAATTTGTACATGGAAAAAGTATTGATTGATTGGTGTTTGGTAACTTTGTTATTCGATCTTTGTTTCGAAATGTGGAGTTGATGACTTTTCGTCATTTGATTACAGGAAGAGGTGCTTGAAAGAGCCAAGAGAGCTAAAGAACGAGCAGCTCGAGAAACCATGGAGTCACAAGGACTTGTTACCTCTGTAACTCCAACATCAATCGTTAAAAGCGACAATAAAAGTAATGAAAATTTATCAGGTTTCTCCGAATCTTCGATGGGTGGTGTAGTGGAGAGCTTGAGTTCTAGTGATGAAGAAGACAATGTCTAATCTATAGTTTATGGGTTAAGTTCAAGATTGTGTAATAGTAGCAGAGACTTGTCTAAAACGTACTTGAAAAAGCGATGTGAACAATGAAAGTTTAGAAAATAAATAATAAGTTCGATATGAATGTGTGTAGAAATAAAAAGGCCAAAAAAATAAATGAACGGCAACAAAATATTTATGATTATATAAATGGGTCGACAAAAATAAATTGTATACATGGATAAACTGAATAATTTCATACACATAATTTATGATTGTTGGTGGTGTATGTTATTGTTGGTGTATGTCACCATCGGTACCAATACTTGGTCCATGTATCAAAACATTAATATAGTTTACATGTGTGATTCATTTCGTGGCCTATATTTAGGGGTGTATTAGATTGAATATTTAGGGAGATTTGAGTTTTAATGAATCCTCAGAAGATTTGGTTAAATTTTGATGAATTACGAATTTTGTTATTAAATTATCTGAATTTCCAGCTAAAACCATGAGAATTGAGTCTTTGTATTATTAACTAAGGGGGTGTAATGGACTAACTATTTGGTGAGATTTGAGTTAAAATGACAAATCATGTGTTATTGAAACATGAATTTTAAAATATCTTTTAAATTCCAGTGTTATTGGATTAAGGATTTTAAAATATACAATCAAATCCACTGTTATTGAAAACGTTATTAGGATTTTATTTAAAAGTTTCAGCTGAGATTTGAGAAAATTCTTAGTTAAAAATACAAAGACTCAATTCCTATTATTTTAGCTGAGAATTCAGAGAATTTAATAACAAAATTTATAATTCACCAAAATTTAACCAAATTCTCTTAAAATTCATTAAAACTCAAAATCTCTCTAAATATTCAGTCCAACACATCCCCAAAGAATTCTCCTCAAATCTCAGCTGAAACTTTTAAATCAAATCCATAACGTTTTCAATAACAGTTAATTTGATTGTATATTTTAAAATTATTAATCCAATAACACTGGAATTTAGAAGATATTTTAAAACTCATGTCAATAACACATGATTTATCATTTTAACTCAAATCTCACCAAATACTCAGTCTAATACACCCTCTTAGTTAAAAATACAAAGACCCAATTTTTATGGTTTTAGCTGAAAATTCAGAGAATTTAATAACAAAATTTCTAATTCACCAAAATTTAACCAAATCCTCTTGGAATTCATTAAAACTCAAATCTCCCTATATATTCAGTCCAATACATCCCCTAAGAATTCTCCTCAAATCTCAGCTGAAACTTTTAAATCAAATTCATAGCGTTTTCAATACTAGTGGATTTGATTGTATATTTTAAAATTATTAATCCAATAGCACTGAAATTTAAAAGATATTTTAAAAATCATGTTTCAATAACACATGATTTGTCATTTTCACTTAAATCTCATCAAATACTCAGTCCAATACACCCCTCGCTTGCAATCAATTATCGAAGAAATAATGAACTACCTAAATTACTTGATTGTTAATACATGGTAACTAAGTAGAACTAACTGAACTTGATTGTTAATTATACTTGGGTTCAGCCCGCGCTACGCGCGAGTGAATATTTAGTGCTTTGTTTGAATTTTTTGTTTTTGGGTTTTTTTTTAGTTCTTTTCTATGTTTTGGTGTCGAAATGTTCAAATTTTGTTTTAACCTCCTATTTTGTGGTTTTGAAGTTTGTTGCTGTTGTTTTCGGCTCATTTTAAATGCATATATTTAAATGGTTGCTATCTGTGATTGTGTTTTTGTAAGCTTCGTGTTTTTAGTTTGTGTCTTTTTCTTACTATCTTTTTGCCCAACGAATATTTATGTTGTTATTTACATCGTCCTTTCTTGCCTTTTTTACCTTTGGCTTAACAATCGTGTTTTCCCGATTCTATACATGGGCGGATCTATGTAGAGAAGGGGTAGGTCAATTGACCTACCCAAAATCTAAATATATAGTATTTCTTTTCTATGTATTATCCTAAAAGATTTACTAGCACAAGTGGTAATTTAGGACTCTTGAACCATTTTTAACCCGAGTTCGATTCCTCATTCCTTTACTAATATATGTTTTATTAAATACTATTTTGCACTAGGTAAATTTTTACCTTGGATCCGCCTCTGATTCTATATAGTTTATAATTATTCTGTAACTATATAATTGTTTCGAATTATGGGATAGCAATGTTTGCAAGGATAAAATGGAAAAGGTTGAGACTACTATTTGGAGTTTATTTCAACGTACGCTCAAAGAACGTTATCCAGCATGTATAAACAGAACATATAAGATTAAGCTTCAAATTTTTGTAAAAAGCAGAACAGTACACAATATGGACAGACATAGAATGGTGTAAGAAACAAATGCTCAAGAAGCAGTAAAAGAGGATACTATATGGGAACAATAAAATATATATGAAACGATCAAAATCCTAATAAAGTTTTGGTTTATGTAGTTCACAGGCAAGAGATATGCTCTCTACAACTTGTGGGTCTCCATGTTATATAGCACCAGAGGTAACATTTAACAATGTTTACTTCTCAGTAATGTTTGAAAATCTATGAATCTGCAGAAACTGTTAATAAACCCTATTTATGCAACCATTATCTGAGTAGCAAAGTCAGGATTCCACTGTGAAACGACCGGCGACGTAGAACTGAATCGGCAAAGCTGTTGATAGGTAATGTTCAGAGGCGGCTTGTTTTAAATCTGAACACTTAATTAAAGGTGTTTCCTTCCTCAAGTTCCATATTACTGATGAATATCAACAAACACCGTTAAGTAGAAACGTAATTAGAGTTGCCATAAATGAACTGTGAATCCAGCAGATAGAGAAAGGGAGAGAAACCCCTAATTCTCACCGATAGTCCCATGGGTTGAGATAGATGCTAATAGTTGTTGATAAATTTTGGTGTATATCTTATTATTAAGACAGTAAGGCAACGTGTACAACTAAGGAAAACCAAGGCTCTTATACCTTCAAAAGTGGACCATGGGAAGCTCTGAAAGTCTTAGCTAAAGCCCGAATGTAAATTTGACCATCATCAGCCCCAGGACCAAGTAATTTTGGGGTGTTAGCGTTAAACTCAGAACCAGGAACCTGAAATAAAAGGAACATCATATGATGAGCGTTGAAACATAACATCATTTTAAAAACAAACAAAGAGAGACACAACATGTGCCCTTTGTGAACTGAAATGTGACGAACAATTGCATTGTCATGGGACTGGGAACTGATTGAAACTAAACGGAAGAGCAACATGGGGGAAATCATTGGATATTTAAGCAAATTGGCAGAGAATAAAATCTATACTATATAAAAGTTGAAGCTATAGTGTTCTTAACGCGTCTACCTAGGATTTAAGAAACGCGATGCTATTGGTCCACGTCAATTTTTAACATAAATTGATATCTGCCAAAAACTTATAAAAGTTGAAGCTATAGTGTTTTTAACGCGTCCACCTAGGATTTAAGAAACGCGATGCTATTGGTCCACGTCAATTTTTAACATAAATTGATATCAGCCAAAAACTTAAACGCGATTCTATTGGTCCACGTCAATGTTTACCATAAATCAATATCTTCCAAATTTTAAAAAAATAATTTGTTTTTAAAAAAAGAAAAAATTAATATATGCCAAAAACTAAAAAGAAAAATCAGCGTCAATCTATGCATAAGGACATCATGCCAGTTTAGTATGTTTTTAATTAATAATTAATTTAATTAATATATAATCAAGTTTTAAGAAAATTAGAGTTTGTAATAAAAAAAGAAAAAAGAAAATTGCAATAAAAAAAGAAAGAAAAAATTACTATCTGCCCAAAACTTAAAATAAAAATCATCGTTAATCTAGGCATAAGGAAATTATGCAAGTTTAGTATTTTTTTAATTAATAATTAATTTAATTAATATATAATCAAGCTTTAAAAAATTTGAGTTTGAAAAAAAAAATTGCAACGTAAAGGAAAATTTCTACAAACAAAAACGAAAAACTTATTATATCCCAAAATAATGGCTTTAAGAAAATTTGGGTTTATACATAAAAAACAATGCAACGTAAAGGAAAACTTTTACAAACAAAAACTAGAAACTTACTATATTCCAAAATAGTGGTATTACCTATAAATAAACTATCTATAACTTTCAATTGAACATATAAAAATCAAATGCTTTATTTTTAAATCTCACACAAGAACTATGTCACCTGCAGCTTCTTCCTCTTCTCCCAAACAACTTCCTTGCATGGTTTTTAATGATTCAACCGATCTTAATTATCTTTTCAAATACATTATAAAGTGGGTTGATAAAAACCACCATTGTGATAGAAAAGGGTCTTGCAGTTCAAAAGCTCATAATCTATCTGCTTGGACAGCAACACGTTACATATAAAGCTACATATATTGAGAGAATAATGTTCACAGCCTCGATGGAAAAAAACCAGGAAACTGAAGAGGCTCGCCAGTTAATTTATTTGGAGTTTTCAACAAGGTTAACTTGGAACAATCACAATAAAGTCTGGACTGACGGACGGAAGGAAAAAACAATAGGAAGAATAATCAACATCCATCCAACAACATGAGAGTTATATTATCTAAGGATATTAATCAATAAAATAAAAAGACCAAGAAATTCCAAAGAAATCCTAAGAGCAACTCTATTAGGAGTCTCTTATTGGGTCTCTATACAATAAAAAAAATAAAAAATAATTAGTGAGAGAGAGGAAGTGAGAAACGTTTCTCTGCATGGAAACTCGTAAGAGACTCTATTGTCCATGTGTCTTATTTTTATTGGCTTATATTCTTTTTATAATTTAAATATTAATTATCTAATAAAACTATAATTAAAATATTATTATTATTATTTTCAGAGATTGGGATGACGTTCTCACCGATGAGAATCACCAATGAGAATGCTCTAACATTCAATGGTAAAATATATCCAGATTTCAAATCAGCATATCAGCATGCTATGCTAGAGGTCTACAAGATTCTGACTCTGAATGGCATGATATAATGGATGAAACAAGAACAATTCAAGTGGATAACAAAGAAGCAGAGACAAAACATTGATTTACAATCTCAAAAAATAAGAAAATATTATTTTAAATTTTTTGGTTTATTTTACAAATTATAAATCAGTGGTTTGAGAGTATTTTTGTCAAACAACATTAATCTTTAAAAAGAAAAAAATAAGAAATTATTTTTCAAATTGAAAAACATAAAGGGGGCATTTCCCCCAAAAATTTCCAATTATATAGATAATACTAAAAATTAATAAAATCATACATGTTTAAAATTCGTAAAAATATAATACTAAAAATTAATAAAATCATACATGTTTAAAATTCGTAAAAATAAAATATTATACAAACCGTCTTAATATTATACATGATGTTCTATTAATTTAAATTTAATTCTTTTTTACTACTTAATAAATTGAAAACACAAAAATATTTCAAATCAATCGATATAAACATATCCGCGCGTAGCGCGGATCACAGACCTAGTATTGTGTAAAGGTAGCACTACTTTCACAGTTTAAAAAGAAACATTACCTTCATTGGATGGATTTATGGGAACCCTAAAAGAAATGGCTGGACAACTCATGTACTGCAAGTTTCAATTAAAGCAAATATCAATTAAATTCTACATTTTGGAACCAATGAAACAAACAAATGAGAACCCAAGCTAATGGAACCTATACGACATGCACATGACTTCCAATCCAAACGAAGCTTAATTAACATAGTTCTATATGCTTACTGAATACAACTGAACTCTGTTAATAAAATCAGATATAATCTCCATTTTAATTTCCTTCGAAGGCAACACATCAAGTCAAGCGACATGGTTTACACCAAAATCACAAGCTAAAAGTTAGGACTTTTACCTTATTTCTGCATAAGTTGAAGAGTGGAGTTAGATACGTAGGACACTTCATATCGTCATCCTTAGATATGTAGCACACTGCAACTCATCAACAAAGTTTTAAGCTTGATGCTACAATCTCTATTCAAACTTAGGGCAGATATATAATTCTACCATTGTGACTAAATCCGATAGGCGATTACGGAGATATAGCAAGTAGAGGAAAGAAAAGAATCACTATTTGTTAACTTCCAAAAGAGTATATTACCTGGAGGAAAGCTTTGAAGATCCATAAAAATGCAAGAATAAGAACTCCATTCACTGAAACCCACCTAAAATTAAACCAAAATTTAGTAGATTAGTGGGTACGTTTCAGGGATTTGAAGCTTTTTGGTGACGTTTCAGTTGTGAGGAGGCGAAGGCGAAGGAGAAGAAGAGGCGAAGGCAATGGAGGAGAAGAAGCGTTTAAAAAAAAGAGGAGAAGAGACGATTTTTGTTTATCGTACAGAAGATTTCTTTGGCCTTTAAGTTGTAAGTTGGGCCTTATTTAAATTTTGTGTGTGTTTTATTAGTGAGAGGTTAGCAATTTAAATTATATTTTCCGATGGCTAATTTTAATGTGGGCTAATTAGAATTTATATGTGCTGAGGTGGCAAGCTTAGAAGAGAGTAAGAGTTGCTGATGTGGAAGCTCTTAGGAGCTTCAAAAGCTTATTTTTATTAGTGAGAGATTACATGCTAACTAAGTAGATTACAAATAAGGGTTTAGTACATTTAGAGAATTAGTATAGTCATCAAGGTCTTTAAAGAGGATTGGTCAAAGATTGGGGCAAGAGGCACACCCTTCCGGGGCAAGAGATGAAGGGGCAGCAACATCCTGGGTAAAAGAGTACTAAGTCATGGTTTAAAGGAAGTTTAGGATTCTTAAGCCAAGACAAATGACGATCATCAATGATTAAAATTTTTGAGTCAAATTGGTTGAGTTTTACCTCCTTTGCAGGTGGGAGCGGTTCTTTGGAAGCTTCGTTAGCTGACCTATTAATACTCTCTTCGGGAAGTTAGAGTCGGAGTCAGGGAGAGGGGGAGAGTCCGCAAAAATCAAAGCAAATGGTTGAAAATCGAATGAAGCGTTCGGAAGAGCCTTTAACTCCGCTTCATGCCCAACAAGTGAATCTCCCACATTGCCCTTCTCCTTGGCAAAATCAGTATCACCCTTCTCAAGCTGATCAATAAAGATTAGGTTACTCTTCAGCTCGTTCACATCAGACTGGAGGCGCGCTTTGGTTTCTAGAGCCTTAATGTACCCATCAGCCTGCTCAAGAAGTTTCTTACCATGACCTTTGACTTCCTTCCTCGCCGAACTGGCCATTCGTTTCATGTCTTGTTCTTGATGTTGGAGAAGAGCATTGTACTTCATAATTAGCTCCACATGCTTCTCTTTGACAGAGTCTAACTCCTATTGAAGAGATGAGGTCGATGTCCTCATAACATCCTATTCGGAGGATACAGTTGAAAGCCTTTCTTCGTATGCCTTGATCGTTAACCTTGCTTCATTTATTTCCCTCTCCAATCTTACCGTGCGGTCGAGCCTGAGTGCATCCTTCTTAGCAGTCCTCCTCAATCCCTCATTTTGCGACTCAAGAGCAGAGATGACCTTTTTAGCCTCCTCAAACTCATACGCTGGAACCATTTCAGCAAGAAGGGATTTGTAGAAGTTAAACATTTTGTTTTGACCGGCTATGACCTACAAAGGAATGGAGAGAAAGAAATGAGCATAGAAAATGCGGAAAAAGGGAAGCGTACGCAAGAAGGATAAGGACCTGGGATACTTGATGAGATTGGTGGATGGACATATCAAGAGAAATCGAGTTCCAAACAACGAACCAAGAAGTTTCTTACCAAACCCAAATTGCCTAAAGACATTGGCAACCCTTTCTTTCTCTGAAATTTTTTTAACGAGTAGAATGAGAGGACAAAGGAGATTTTGTCTTAAAAAATGCAAACAAGGGTTACCTTGGCGGTGCCGTCAGTCTGAAGAGAGAAACTGACATCAGCTCGGGCCACAGATGAACTCCAAGGGCAAGGTAAGTCAGACTCGCTTTGGCGATCCGAACCACCCTGAACATCCTTTGAGCGATGGTCTCCGGACCCCCTATAAGAAGTAGAAGTTTGGGGTTCGGGAGGAGTCATTGGAGCAGGATCTTTCCCTTTCCGAGGTCTCAGCTTATCGTCTCGAGTAGTCGAAGAAGTGTCCGGATCTTTCCTCTTACGCGTCAGGGAAGCATTGGGATCATCTTCATCTTCGGTATCAATGGCAATAATTGGGCGAGCAGAGCTGGAGTTCGAACCTGGACCAGACCAGGGTTTTGAAGAAGGAACAAGAGGGTCCACAATCAGACTGGTTTTGCGGATAACCCTCTCATTCAAGGTGGCATCTCTGTCTCGATGACGCTTACCAACTTCATAATTTGTAATATCAAATTTTTGGATTTTATACTTATGACTAATGTGAAATATATATTTGAAAAAGTTGTTTCCTCTTAATTTTTCAATGTATTTTGTGGGTATGAGAAATTATAAAATATCAGCAAGAAACGTGAAAGAAGATTTGACTGGTTACTCAACGTAGTAAAATATTTTTTATTAGAAATTTAGCTAAAACAAATAATTTAATTTTTTTTTTTTGGCGTCACAAACAATATTTCTTTACGTTTGTGAATCTAGAATTTTTTTGTGTAGTTAGTCTATATAATGCGAAGAGACCTTAAGTTTAAATCTTTTATATATCTATTTCATTCATATATTAATTGAATTAAGAATTTCTAAGATTTCTACAATCTATTTATAGCAAATGTCATCTTACTTCTATATAGCTTAAGTTCTTGCAAACTATAAGAAACAAGATCTTGCATAAGATTAACTTTTGAAATTTTGGTTGAATTGTTATTGTTGTTTCTAAGGATAAAAAAAAGTTACAAACATTTCACTTTTCCATTGGTTTAGCTCACGTTCTCTTGAAGAATTAGAGTCCGAGCCCATTATGTTGTGTCTTGGTCATAATTTTCCAATACGAAACAATCAAAGGAACATGAGTGTGAAGAAACAAGTTATAATCCCTAGCTATCATATTTTCACTCTATCATTGCTACTCTCTTGTAAGGGGTTTTTTTTATTCTCCATCTTTTTCTATTTTTTATAATTTTACATATGAAAGAAATTATTAATTAGATACCAAATATACCCTTCTACCTTATGTATGTAATCTTGATTGTGTTTTCTACCTTACGTATCTAGAATATGTGTTCTATCTTACGTAATATTGAATATGTCTTCTATATTGGCAATTTAAAATATGTCTTTTACTCTAGATAATCTAGAATATATCATGTACCTAATTTAGAATTCATACTCTGGCTTACATAATATGGCAAACAGATTTGTTCGAGCCTGAGAAATCACAACATTATCGTGATTGGTATCACATATTTGGTTACATATGCTCTGAATACAAGCATCACATCTACTTTTAAGAACCCGGAAAAGAGGAGTGGTAGATGAAGAACAAATATTGAGCCAGTCTCAAAAGGTTTCTCCACATTTATTATTTCTGTTGGCTTTTTTTTCTGCCTAAGTTTAATGTTTTGTATGCCTACTTTTCTTTTATAAGTTGAACCATAGTAGAAATCGTTTGTGTTACCCACAACACCGATTCGCTGTATTCCTAACTTTCTACCATTTAACAAAGAAAAAAAGAAACCATTGTTCTTAACAACAAAGTAATTATGATATAGCCAAAATTAATACAATTTTTGCATTTCTCATTGAATTCAAGCATTTTCATCTCATTTTAGGAGTTAGTTGAATTTTTTTGTATATGCATTCTTGTTTTATTGGTCTTGGAGTGAAGTGAATCGAAAGGGCAAACAAATGAATCTAAAAGGATCAAGAGAAGACCATTTTATTTTTTCTTTTTTATTTGTTTGACCCGAGTTTGACCCAGCTTGTTATGAGTTCGCCCGACTCTTTTAATTCCTCTTATAAGTACCTTTTTCACCTATTAGAAAGGTTATGCTTGTTTTGTATGAATCTCTCTATTTCAAGTTATCAATTCTCTTTTCCTTCTTAAATCTTTTACCTATTCTCTTGTAATCATGATTATGCAAAGATCAAGCTCATTGCTTTATGTTTTCATGGATATTAGTGAGTAGTCTCTTTAGAACTCTTGGTAATGAAGGACTAAGTCTATAGCACATAAGAAATGTGGTAGACTACTTTGGTTCTAAAGATAAAGAAAATCATGAAGAGGAAAAGAGGCCGGTGACATGATTATTATATAATCAAGTACCTGCATAAAATCAATGATAATGATTAAGAGATCTTGATTATCCATATCAGTACGGGAAATATGGAACCAAAGCAAAAATGATTGTCGACAATATGAATAATAAATCACGTGCAATATGATTAATGAGGATCATGAATCTCTGCTGTGTGATGAGGGTAGAGAGAAAAATATTGGGCAATAAATGAAAGAAGCAGTCAAGTCTATGTTAAACTTGTATGAAAATGAGAAATTTTGGAGCAATAGTTGAAGCCTCAAAGGGTATTTTCATATATATATAAATAGGTATGTCATACGGGTTTTTGTTATAATACCCGATAAATAAATGTTTGAACGGGCTGCTGGAAGTCGAGGTTCATGCCTATGTGGAACCGGTGCTCGAATAGCGGATCATGACATACCTATTTATATATATATGTTCACAGCACGGGCTGCTGGAAGTCGAGGTTGAGCATCATGACCGATCTGTGCAGGAAGCTCACCGATCGGCAGTGGAGGATCTATCACACCGATCGGTGCGAGTGGTGCACCAATTGGTTCCAGAGATGGATTTCTATTTCCCTGTGCGTTCTGATCAACGTTCTCAGCCATATCTGCTTCTTGCTGCTTATCTTTCTTCCTCTCTAACCGTGCTATTTCTACGTTGTTCAGATTTAGCAATTTAGAAGATCTGTGACTCCTCAATTGCATAAACCAGAGACTCCACAAACAAATACGATTAGTTATGTAGAAATTAGTAAACCACTGTACATATTTATGCACATGTATATATAAAACCTTTTTTTAATTTGGGGATTTTGTGATAATCGATATTACTATGTATATTTGTGATATAATCAACATAATGTCTTAGCTCAGTCGGTAGTGTGTGTTGATTTATCAAAGAGGTTGAAGGTTTGAGACATGTGGTTGTGTTATTTTTAATTTATAAAACGATTTACAGAAACTCTAACTGGAGACTTAACCCCGTTAATTTTTCTCTCAGTTGACTTAACGACGTATCTCAAACTGCTCAGTCAACAAAAGTTTCCAATTTAATTTGAAAGTAAACAAAAAGTTTGACATTTAAATGATATTTTGTAAGTTCATGATTAAAACGTCCACTTTTTAAAAGTTCATTCTTTTTTTTACATTTTTTCATTTACAAAATGACGTCGTTTTGTGGGTTAACATAAATTCTAACCGGAGACTTAACCCCATTAGTTTTTTCGTCAGTTAACTTAACAACGTGCCTCAAACTGTCCAGTCAACAAAAAATTTCTATTTAGTTTTAAAGTCAAAAAAAAAATTTGATATTTAAATCTTGAAAGATTGACTTAAATGGGTTAGAAAAGTCTGTTTATTGCTAGCGTGGGATACATTTTTTGAAAATAACTCATATGTTTTGAGTGCTTGTAAAATTACTATTAACACCCTTGATTAAATTTTTTTTGTTTGAACGTCACTAATCCACATCACTAATCCACGTCACTAATCAAAGAGAAACTGAAGCGTCCATCATCATTTTATAGCAACTGTTCACGACTCGACGGAGGAGAAAAAAATTTCTCTCTTTCTTTCCGGCGACTGATTTCGAAACTTAAACCCTAAGTCGGTTTCCGGCCGTTTCTGTGTCATTTCGTCTCAGTTTCAAGGAACTCGAGTGGGTTTGAATATCTCTGCTTTCATCACTCTCGGTAAAAATCTCTGCTTTCATCACTCTCGAATATCTCTATTTGGTTGAGTTTAAACCGTTATCTGAAACATATAGCTTTTTATCGGTGATTATTACGGCTGATTTCCGCCGTCATTGTGGTTGATTTGATAGATCTACTGGATTTGGTGTCTGGTTTATTACGACTGAGTTACGGGTTGTGTTAGGGCTAATTTATGGATCTACTGGATTTGGTGTCTGGTTTATTACGACTGAGTTACGGGTTGTGTTAGGGCTAATTTATGGTTTATATTGGTATATGTCGCTGAGTTTCTTTATATGTCCTGATTTTTATCGATGCATCTGTGGCTGAATTTGTTTATGTTTCGGCTGAGTTAATATTTACTATACTGTTGAGTTATACTATCCCAATGCATTTGTGACTGAGTTATTATTTATGTTTTGGCTGAGTTGTGATTTATACTCTGTTTGATGTATCTATACTCTGTTTGATGTAATGTTCGTATCAGATGGATGAACCAAGGCATTACCCTCCAAGACTCTATGCGGAAGGGAAGTCTAATCTGGATGATAAAGATATTAACCACAATGTTGCAACCAAAAATCTAGTTACAATTAGAGAATCAGTAGGTGAAACTGTTTGGAATCAAATTAAGGAGCACCCAACTGGAATAGCAGCCAAAATCTTTGAGAGGAACATTATATGGTCTGGTAAAACTGTCCACTACCTTCTATGCAGACAGTTAAGAGTAAGGAAGAATGAGCTTTGGTTTCTCATTGGTGGTCAACCTATCAGATTTGGGTTGAATGAGTTTGAGTATGTCACGGGTTTCAACATAGATCCGTTGCCTACAGAGCCATTTGAACCTGAGGCTGATTACAGAGCGTTTTTCAGAGAGTTGAATGTGCCTGATGGAGCAGAAGGAGGTCCCAATTTATATGAGCTTATGGATGGATTGGATAAATACCGGGCATGGGTACCACAAGACATTAGGCGTTTATGGATGGGGCGGTTGCTTCTAATAGCAATTGGTATCCATGCACTTCATCACAACTCTAGAATACCGTTGGAATCTGCTAAAAGAGTTTTTGATGATGAAGCCTTGAATAATTATCCATGGGGTCGGGTAGCATTTCAGTCTCTTGTTGGGTCTATCAAGACCATGAGTCCAAACGGAAGGACGTACACCGTCAACGGTCTGGTGTTCGTGTTACAAGCTTGGGCTTATGAATCTATCACATGCTTTGGAGAACTTTTTGGTAACCCATCCGCCAGGGATATGAGTCCTCTGTTGCGATGGAAGGGAAACCGCACACGAAAAGATTTGGTTCCGATCATTGATGAAGAAATCGAAACAAATAAAAAGGTAAGGTTTTGACTGAGTTATATATTATTATGAGTCATTGACGGTTGAGTTAGAGTTAATTGATAGCTGAGTTATAGTTAACTGTGACTGAGTTATGGATTATTGTGACTGAGTTGTGGTTTATTCATGGCTGAGTTATTGTTTATGATGATTATTGTTTATTATATCTGATGTTGTAGGTGCGTGTGGTGAATATGATTATTAGAAATGATATAGTGCTATATCCTGAGTGGCCTGATCAACCAGAAGACCAAGAACTTGATAATTTGATACAAGACATAGCTGATAAGAGGTTTGTCACAGGCTTCTGGGACAAGAAGATGCCTGATAATGAGAAAAAGAGGAAGAAGAAGAAAAAACCAGATGATAAGGATGAATCTCAACATATCGCAAAGAAGTCTAAAGTCTTGAAGGAGAATGATGTTGATTTTGATGAATCTGTCGGGAATAAGAATGATGAAGCAAAGGTAATTGATATTGTATATTGTGTTGATATTTAATGTTTGGTTAGGTTGCTTATGCGTTTTTTTTTGTGTATATGTGTTGCAGTGTTGTAATGAGAAGGCAGATTATGTGTCGCTTAGAAAACTCATTATGGATATGGAGGCTAATTTCAACTCAAGATTTGATCATCTTGATACAAGCATGAACGGCATGTCTTCACAGCTAGAGAAGGTGGAGAGTGAATTGAAAGAGTTGAAAGATTCAACCGGTTTCCGTATCCAGCATCTGGCTGGTAAATCATCCGGATACCACGACCCATCCACTCTGGTAAAAAATCCCAGCGTACCACCGTTACTTATAAAAGACCCGTCGAAATCTGTAAGTAGTAATCCTCTGGTAAGCTAACAGTGCCATACGTACGACTGATTTATCATTATTTCGGCTGAATTAAAAAGCCATTATGACTGAGTTATCTTATTTTATTTGTAATGTTATACAGGGGAAGGATGCCAAAATTCTTGAGAATGTTCAGAAGAAACTGACTACGAATATGTAAGTGGCTGGTAAGTCCACCAGCTACTATGATGATGATCTCATTGAGGTGGTTGCTTCGAAAAATGATGTTAAGAAGCAGCATGTTGGTAATCAGCGGTCTCCTATATGTACGAGAAAGAAGACAGCAAAGGACAAAGAAGAAGGAAAGACTAGAGAATTAGAGTCCAAAAAAGCAAAAACACAGGGAAAAAAAGCAAAAGCACAGGTAGAAAAAGCAAAAGCAGATGCCAATAAACAGGAAAAAAAGGGTAGGGGAAGACCTAGAAAGAATGTAAAGGTCGAGAAATTCATTGCCAATCCAGAGCGGAATGAAGAAGAGTTTACATCAGCTGCTAATGCGCTAGATATTTTAGCTGCTGAAGCAGTTTCTAAAAAAGCTGATGATGCGCAGAATTTAGCTGATGAAGCAGTTTCTACAGAAGCTGATGATGATGCGCAGAATTTAGCTGATGAAGCAGTTTCTACAGAAGCTGATGATGATGCGCAGGATATAATTGATGGAAAAGCTGATGGTGATGATGCGCAGGGGATAATTGATGGAAAAGCTGATGGTGATGATGCGCATAAGAAACTTGATGAAAAAGCTGGTGATGATGATGGAAAAGACAATAATGATGAAGAAGTAGAAGAGTCCACACTTGATGTTATGAAGGACGACATGCACATGATATCTGAGTCAGAGGATGATGATGATGAACAGCTAAGGCTTCAATCTATAAGTGAAATCAGGAATCAGAGTGTTAAGATGTCCAATACTGGGTCTGATATGATTAAACTAAAAGATAAGCCAAGAAGTATTTTTCCTCGTATTCGAGAAGACGGACTGACGTGCATGAGGAAGAACTGTGAACCTTCATCTGCAATATATGATCCTATGTCACCTGTTGATCCGGTTAGATATAAGAAACTGAAGGAAAACCTAAAATCACTGAAGTATGATCTTGTTCATTAATTTTTTAATTACAGCTTCTTGTTAACAATGTTTTAACATATTGACTTGTGTTTGTCTGTCAACAGGGGCATCAAATTGGGAAATCCTATAGACCTGCGTGAGTTCTATAGGGTCATCATTGTTCCACGGAAGTCGTGGCCAGACAAACAGTTTGGATGGCTGAACGAAACTGTAAGTTGTACGGCTGAGTTATTCTATGACTTATTATTCATAACGGCTGAGTTATTCTATGACTTATTATTTATTATTATGACTGATTTATGCTTTGACGTAATATAAGGTTACAGCTGAGTTGTAATGACTTATTCTTTATTTCGGCTGGGTTATGTAATAATTTTTTATACGTTACGGCTGAGATAGACGTATTATACATTATGACTGAGTTATGCTTTTTTTATTTCAGCATATCAGTGCGTACCTGAGAGTCCTCAGACGTAGGTTGATTACAGAACCCTGCCCATATCATACCAATGGCATTGCGTTTGTAGATCAGTACTTCACCGCTCAGATGATCCGTGATTATGATCAGTTCAAAATGAAACCTAAGAACTTCAAGTTTAATGGGACCACGTATGAAGCTGTAGTCAGAGGTTTGCATCCGGATGATCAACAAACTGGTAAGATATGGGCGCTAGATGTTTGGCATGTGTATTTCGTTGTACAAACCGGAGGTGATCATTGGTTGGCGCTGGACGTGGACCTGACTCGTGGGCACATTGATTGCTACGATAGCATTGTGGGAACAGTGACTGAGGAGAAGAAATTACGAATTCTTGAATCTTGTAAGCCGTTAAGGGTAATGATTCCGTACATGCTAAACGATGTAATTCCTAAATTCCAACGATCTCCTAGCTACGATCAGTTTACTTTCAGATGGAAGAGTCCAAAGAATGTGCCTCAAAACGAGGATCCCGGAGACTGCGGTGTATATGCGCTAAAATACATTGAATGTCTCGCGCTTGGGGTAACATTCGATGGCCTCTGTGATAAGAACATTCAGGGTTTACGGGTTAAGATGGCAGCAGATATACTGGCGGAGGAACCTGAATTTTATTCGGGATTTAATTGACTAAGCAGGCAGACAATATGTAATTTTATGTTTTATTTCTAGGAATGTTTATTTTGTGGACATTTGATATAACTCAGCCGTTACGCATTATTAGTAATTCAATTAACAATATAAATCAGCCGTTACGCTATTATAAATCAGACATGAAGCATTATTCAATGAACACTATAACTCATCCAAAATGAATCTATAAATAAGCCATAAGCATTAGTAGTACATTAATTAACGATAGAACTCAGCTGCCATGAGATAAATAAATCAGCCATGAAGCATTATATATACATCAATTAACGGAAATTTGCCGCCAAAACATTAGTTAACAAACTTTGGCGCGAAACCATAAGTTAACAAACTCCCCTTTCGCATTCCTCTCTGTTTTTTTCTCTATTTATATTACATAACCCTAATATTCATCTGATACTCGATCTTATTCACCCTTTCTCATACTGTATCTCATTTTGTCTATTTATATCTGTTACATCTTCTTATCGACATGGAAGTTGTTCCTCAAATCAGAAGTCAGTTTCACGGAGATGTTAAAGCGATCCTATACGCTGCTGATCGTGAGAATCTCCCCGTTCTAAACCCTGGTAGTGGTTTTGGTATCAATCTTGACAAAACCTCTGACACGTTTAAAGAGTTCGATTTCAAACTATATTGCGCCTTCCCAAATATCCTGAGAGACAATTGGGTGCATGCGTGGCCGACTTATCGCTTCATTCCATTCCATTATAGGAAACAATGGTTTTTAACACTCGCGGTAAGCACCGATATTTCCCTTGATATTAAGCAAACTAAAAACTTATTTTCACTCTTATGAATAATAGTGTATTTTTATTTATTTTTTTATTTTTTATTTTTTGATGTGTAGCGTCAATACACGTGGGATCCGAGACATACTTTTACGGTGTGGACGCAGTTTAACTTGGTGGCTCGTGAAGTATACCAAGAAGAGATTAGAAGGCTCATTTGGAAGCGTAGAAATTACTCCTATGTCGATAAGCCCGACTGGATGGATAAGAAAGTGTGGAAAGATTTCTTTTACCTTTTTTTGGATTTAGGTTATTGAAAATGAAATTTTATTGTAATGATCTGAAAATAAACATATGTGTTAGTTCACCCATGTACTTTCACAAATGATTATGAGAAATCAGACATAATAATGATCATGAAATTACTTCAATGCTTGTATATTTTAATATTGTCCAAAAATTAAGTGTATTTTATTATCAATAATCTTAAAATAATTATATATATAATAGACTTAAGTTAATATACAATATAACTCATCTGCCATGAGATAAATAAATCAGCCATGAAGCATTATTGATACATCAATTAACAATGTAATTCAGCGACTATGTCATATATACGCAACCTAATCGATTTCCGTGAAACAGAAATTCGCCTCGTAACCATAAGTTACAAACGTAACCTTTCGCCTTCTGCTCCGTTTTTCCTCTATTTATATTAGATAACCCTAATTTTTCATCTCATATTCTATCTTATTCTCTCTGTCTCATATTGTATCTCATTTTCCCTATTTATATCTGTGTTACATCTTCTTGTCGACATGGACGTTGTTCCTTCCATCAACAGTCAGTTTTACATAGAGGTTGAAGCGATCCTAAACGCTGCTGGTCGTGAGAATCTTCCCGTTTTAAACCCTGGTAGTGGGTTTAATTTCAATGTTGACAAAACATCTGACACGTTTAAAGAGTTAGATTTCAAACTATTTGTCGCCTTCACGGAGATCCTGAAAAACAATTGGGTGCATGCGTGGCCGACTTATCGCTTCATTCCATTTCATTATAAGAAAAAATGGTTTTTCACACTCGCGGTAAGCATCGATATTTCCCTTGATATTAAGCAAACAAAAAAGCTTATTTTGACTCTTATGAATCAATTTTTTTTTTTTTTTATTGTGTAGCGTCAATACACGTGGGATCCGAGACATACTTTAACGGTATGGACGCAGTTTAACTTGACAGCTCGACAAGTATACATAGGACAGATGCGTGATATCAAGTACAAATTGAGTTGTTTGGGCGATAAGCCAGAATGGATGAATATGATAGTGTGGAAAGATTTGTCTGACATGTTTAATGAATTTGGTTATCAGTGAAAACTTATTGTATTTTATTTTCAATATCGGAAAATAAACATGTGTTAGTTCTCACAATATAACGTATGTTAGTCGATTCGTATCTCCGTAATCTTAATTCCTTCGATTAATGTTAACTCAGTAATAACGTTATGATAACTCAGCGAAATAACGAATTCAGTATATTTTGAATATTTCAACAAATCTTCAGTAATTATAGCGAGTAGACAGTAACTATAGCGAATAGACTTATAGACTCATGATGGAAGTTACATATATCTGTAACCATATACACCTTTTCGTGGTAAATAATTAAGTCGCAGACAACCTTTCATATCACAGTGTTAACCATATCTCTTATGAATCAATTTTTTTTTTTAACCAAAAAAACACCAATGGATTTCTATCAGCTATTTTGCTTCCTATGTTACTTGTTCGTATATTGAAGGTTTATGGACTGTTTTATGTCAAAAGTATATATTACGGATGAGTTATAATTCGCTCGGCTGAGTTATAACACCTTGACGGCTGTTTTATTTACGTAATGTCCTTGAGTTATGATATTGCCGTCTGACTTATTATACCCATTGTGACTGATTTATTGAAGTATTGCGACTGAGTTATATTCTTTTACGGCTGATTTACTGAATAGAATATGACTAATTCATTTGACGATAATGTATATGAGAAAATTGAAATAATATTAAAAAGATATATTTGTAAAACTTCATTATTGTCAAAATAATAAACCGATTAAATAAAAATTGATTATTACATAAACTAATAATAAGAATATTGACAAAATTGGAAACACGATATACGAAAAGGTAATATAGGCGGTTAAAGTTATTAATTTTTTTCTTTTCCCAAGCGATGCATCCGAAACGTCGCATCGTTCTGGAAGCGTCTTAGTCAATCTCTATATAATTAATAGTCGATAGAAACGAAACTATTATTTCTGATTTTCTCTTCCGTGCACTAAACCATCTTACAACATTTTCAAAACCATTTTCGTTTCAGGCAATACATTAACTGTGATAAATGGACGCATCCGGTTCCGGTTCTGGTTCAAAGAAGAACAAGTCTGTTGCAGATGCTCATCATGCGAAGGTGATGAAAAAGGTATTCGATATCATAGAAGCAATGATTAGAGAGAGAGAAGAAGCACACGAGTTGGATAAAACATTCATCCAGAAGCTAGCGGAACGAAATCTGTTAGAGAGAGTTAAGAAGCCTGAGTTTAACATCGACGAAGAGATCCGTAAGGTGGATGAGGAGTTACATATAGCGGATGTGGCGAAGCAAGCATGGAAGGTGACAGAGTTCGAGCGGGATGAATTTGGGGTAGGACCCTCGGAGGATACGAGCTCAGATGATTAATGAAGAACGCTATTACGTAGTTTAATGTATTTTAATTCCTAGTAGTTTATGTATTTTGATGGATGTTGTATTCTGGTTCCTTCCTTCCTAAGTTATTTGTGATTACTTTTGCAATGGTATCGTGGCTGTAATTTAACAAATAACTCAGCCGGTGGTGAATTCTGTATTTTGATTATGCGTTAACTCAGCCAATTCGATAATTAACTCAGCCAAATAAACTAATTATTATAGAAATATATCAGCCATAATGTAAAACTACAAATATGTTAAGTCGGCCAGTTCGTTATAATAACTCAACCAAATAAACTGATTATTATATTTTCCAAATTAGTTATAACACACGTCGTGGCTGATTTATGGAAGACTGATTTGTAACACAAGTAAACATAGCGAAACATTTTGACATGATATGTCACGAATGAACATGAACATCCCAACAGTACTACGCTGGACAAGTCGATACATTATGACCAACTTGTTTACATCGAGAACATGCGTGTTCCTTCCTAGGGCGTTTATTTCCAATAGCAACTTCCAACGATGATTTAATCCTAATTTTCTTGGGCCTTCCTGGCGGGTTTACAACAATCGGAGGTAGGCACGGTTGGTTAATTATATGTTGAGGAACAGGTATCGCCGTATCTGAAGGCATGATTGAATCAGCGTATGCTCTAACCAAATGGCCGGTCGTGTAGTGAAGACTGCACAGCCCTATACGAGACACACCCTTATGCGCTGCAGCTGCGATTGCATGGACGCAAGGTATTTTTTCGAGGTTGAAACGACGGCAAGTGCAAGTTTTTGCAGGCACATTTACAACATGCAGCGAAGTATTATTTCCATGTGAGACCTGTACACGTGAAGGATCAATCGGTTGTACATCCAAAAGTCTTGCTGCGGAGACACGGCCCTAGTAGAGAGAAAATGAGAAAAAATAAACAAATAACGTAAAGGCTGATTTATGAAAATAATGTCTGACTTATGTAAACGATTACAGCTGAGTTACCTGTAAAAGTTTTTCAACACCGCGTGAGAGCGTTGTGTGCTGCGAGTTTGCATCCTCTCTCCGTTCAGCAAACCATCTAGTCATCATAAGCCGAATCGCTTCTAACAGTCGAACTATGGGAAGACTTCTAGCACCTGACAGTGCATTGTTCATTGATTCCGCTATATTCGAAGTCATTAAATTGTATCTGTTACCAGGGAAATGAACACGCGCCCACAGTTTGACATTAGCTCTTTGGAGGTATCCATGCAGTTCAGGATGAACCTCTGCAATTTCATTGAACGCAGCATTGAAATCAGACAGTCTAAAACACCTTGCCGCATTTTTCACCAGACGGAACATATGTTTTCTTTTGAATTTCACCAAAATATTCTTATACAGATGGTAAGTGCAAATCCCACGAGAAGCCGACGGATACACCTCGCCAATTGCTTTTCCTATTGACTTATGTCTGTCCGATATTATAGCAAGATCCGGATCGTCAGGAATAACAACTTTGAGTTGCGTAAAAAACCACCGCCAAGACTCATCATTTTCAGTGTCAACAACACCGAAAGCTATCGGGATAATCTGAAAATTACCATCCTGAGCTAGTGCTGTTAGGAGCGTCCCTTTGTAACTACCATGTAGAAACGTACCGTCGACAACAATAACTTTGCGCATGAATTCAAACCCAGCAACACTCGCACCAAAAGAAAAGAACACATATTTGAATCTTGCATTCTCATCAATTTGGAGTTTTGCGACTGTACCCGGATTTGCCTGTCTTATCATCTATAAATAAGAAGGCAATTCTTCAAAACTACGCTCAGGAGTCCCCTGATCGAGCAGCCTTGCGTGCCTTAGCGTCCTATATGACTTCCAGTAATCCATCTGTTGAAACCAACATAGTAATAAATCAGCCGAAATATATACCTAACTCCGCCATAAAGTAACTATAAGTCAGCCATATGTATATATAATAAATACGCCATAAAGTAACTATATTACATCAATAAGTCAACCATAAAACACTATATAAGTCGGCCGCATACAATCTCTTACCTTTATACCAAATATCTTATTTATGAGTACTCCGACGCTATTAGGTTTAACGGACGGACCAACGTCACCAAGATAGTCTCTGTAAAGATCTCCCAGAATTTTATATGTTGATTGTCGCGATCGATGAGAACGTTCCGTCACAGAACATGTGTGTTCCGAATCGTATATACGAACATAAAAATCTGGCTCATCCACCTCCGTTGTAGATGCACGAACTTTCCAAAGACAATCATCCAACCAGCACTTAATAACTACTAGATTCTTATTTGATGTTGGTACCCTAAAATCAAATCCATCCCTTACTGCAAGAAGTTTTATTACAAGCACCAACGCGTCTTTGCTCCTGTATCGTTGTCCTACAGCTAGGTGTAGGGAAGACATCTCCAAACTTAAAGCTTCCGAATTCCCTTTTGCTCCGGTCGTTACAGCTGCCGAATTCCCTATTGATCCGATCGTTACAGCTGCCGAATTCTCTTTTGATCCGCTCGTCTGATTCTTGTGAGGACTCTTCTTTGGAGGCAGATTTGGTGAATCTTCGTCTTTTTCCGGAGGCTTGCCGAATATAGTGAAATTTTCGTCATCCGATGACTCACCATCGGAATCGTCGAAAACATCAAATCGGCTTGAAAATTCATCATCTTCTTCGTCGTCTGCTTCTCCGTCAGATACATTCGATTTTTCGGCAGCTTCATCTGCTACTTCGATAAATTCTTCGTCTTTTTCGTAGCATACACCATGCAATCTTGAGTCGAATGTTGAGTCAGCACTGATTTGTCGTTTCATCTTCCCTCTCGATCCGTCCGTCCGACTAATTTCGAACAGATCCGTAAACTCCGCACAGAGTTGTAGACTGTTGAATTGGACTAGGCTTATAAAAGATTTCAGCTGTCGATGGTTGGATAAATAAACTGGTGGAGTACCAGGAGACATATGTTTCATAGTCTTGTTCGACAACATGTAGCTCAGCTTCACCTTATGGCTCAACTCATTGAATCCGTAGTCATCGAGAACCAAATTTTCAAGATCGCCTAGCTTTGTTGTTTCATGTAGATGCACAAATCTACACCCTCGATGGTCGGGGTTAAATACAAATTTGTGTTTCTTTACCCAATTACCCGAGACTACCATTATCGAAGCCACCGAATCCATCATATATCGAAAAAAAGGTGAACGAAAATCAAGAAGAAAGAGGAAGACGAATTGGATCTCTGTTGATGTAAAGAACAGAGTGAAGGAACAACGGATATGAGATTGTTAGAAGACGACGTTTCGTATTTCTCTTTATGATGATGACGTGGAAATATGCATCCACGTCACTGATGTCGTGTGCAAGTCAGCCACCAAACGAACAAGTAAATAAATTGTCTTAAACCAACCATCAAACAAATTTTAAGTCAGCCGTAACATGAATGCTATTTCAGTAATTAATAAAGGAAAAATCGGCTGCCAAATTCAGCCTTTTAATGTCGTAACTCAGACCGAAAATATATAACTCAGCCGTAACGTTAAGAAGTCAGCCGTCAAAGCATACTATGGTAGTAATTAATCTTCCACTAATAAGTCAGCTGTAATTGGGCCGAGTTTTCATTAAAAACGTAAATCAGCCGTCAGGAAGAGAAAACTCAGCCAACCGGCGAACGTTAACTCAACCGTAATCAGAAAATGACTCAGCGAAATGTTGACAACTCAACCATCGGGATATAAATCAGCCATAACATACGTCTGGGTTATTCTCATAAGTCAGTCGCTGTCCCATAACTCAGACAGATTTCAATAGGTCAACCGAAACCACTAGCCGGGTTATACGTGTAAGTCAGCCATTTTCTCACAACTCAGCCATTTTCGTTAAATCAGCCGTAACATAACGTAACTCTGCCGTCATTGTCGCTGCGGCTGAGTTCATTAATACACGTCAGCGGTATCTCACGTGGCAGCGGGTTTTTTCTGAAAAGTAATGGCATTCCATGTAAATTACGTTTTTTCTTATAACATGTAACAGGGGCACGCTGGGTATGAAAAAAACGGGCGAAATATGACAGTAATAAAAAAAAGTTTTGTATGGTTCTCGTCATATCACATAATTTATATCCCATCTGACTAAGAGTCCCTTAAATCTTATTTTGTAAGCTCATGATTAAGACGTACACTTTTTGAAAGTTCAGGTTTTTTTTACATTTTTCCCGAAATCTAAATCACAAATTCAAACGTACTCATTTGTTCTCTGAAAACGACGCCAAAAACTTGATATTCAATAAGTTTAAAAATATAGAGTATACTGTAAGTGCACACTGCATCACAGTAACTGTAAGGTATCGATTCCACAGAGAACAATAGAACACACGATGAATTATAATGATCAAAATTAAGGTAAGACGCAAACGAGTTTACGGTGAAACTCGTTGTATCTAACATCCTAAAATAAAATAAATAATAAATAAATATTACTCCTTTTGTTCTATTTTATTAAAGATTTTGCCTAAAAATACCTTATTAAGAAACCTACTTTTCCTTACAAAAATATACTTTTAACCCATTCAACCAATCAAAACTAATGTTTTGGATTAAAAAAACTAATGTTTTGGATAAAAACTTTCCCAACATCTAATAAAATAGAACAAACAAAACAAGCTAAAACATAAATTGGAACAGAGAAGTAATAAACCGGGATTCATGCGTATGAATGCAACAAATTATGAGATGCATAAAAAAACCATCTAAAGCTTAGATTACGAATGTAAAGTTACCCAACTTATATCTATGCAACATATTCCCAACGATAAATAACTATTGTCTTTCGAGTGAGAATCATACATGCAATGCATACCTAATCTAATATGCTCACAAAGTGTAAATAGCAACTATCGTTGTATGCAATATAAACACTTCGCTCATCAAAAATAGTTCCACTCACTCAACAACACTTTTGGTGTCACGATGAGATGGATTTAGGGCAGAGACTAAGTGATTAATTTAGACAAGACATTATGAATAATCTATGATGAAGAACTATAAGCATTATCTCATTATAAGCCTATCATAAATCTACATAAACATCCCTTCTAAAAACCTAAACATATCTACTCAAGTATGCGGAGAATATGCATAATAGAAATAGAATAATAAACTAAAATATAAAATAAATATATAAATAAAATATCTACAAAGGTTGAGACCTTTTGAAATCTTAAAAATGAGTTTTTTTTTTCTCTCTTTCGAGTTTTCGTAGTCTGGGGATCTATATAGGAGAGACCCCCTATTTATACATAAAGAAGAAGCCCTACAAGCAGAAATATGGAATGTTCGGAGGCGATTGACCAATCGGTGAAACATGATGCATCGATCGGTTCTTGAAACATTTCCTACCGATCGATCGGTTACATATGTGCACCGATCGGTTCTTGGGTCTTTACTTTTTATCTCTTATGATTTTTGATCAATGTTCACTCTAAAACCTTCATTTTGACTCCAACAAGTGTACAACAATATATTTACATAAAAGCACAAAAACTATCTTGTTCTTAACCAAAAGATTAAAGAACGGTTAGCAAAATAAATATAAAATAGTTAATGCTATCAATAACCGTATGTTATATATTCGAATGTTGCGGAGAGAATATGTTAATCGTGGGGATATCGTACATACATAACCGTTTATTGTGGAATTGTTATTTGGAAAAATTGTTCATCGTAATCGCATATGTTGTAAGTAGTAGAATACATCATAATATAATTAGATTAAATCTTTGTAATAATAATAATATAATAGACGATTAGAAAAAGAAAAAAAGAAAAAAAGAAAAAAAACTAATGAAGCCCAATTTTGGTATAGTGAACTGGATTATTTACTGGCATCCTTTAGATATCTAGCGATTTATTAAAGCTAAATAAGAAGCCACAGAGAGAACAATAAAAATCTAAAAGAAGACAATAACATTTGGATATCAGGTAAAAAGAATTATAATTTATTATTGGAAAATCTTAGCAAATATTCTCTGTTCTCTTAATTTCCTCAACTTAGGCGGTCAATGGCTCTTTTATAACCAAAAAGGAAAAAAAAAAAAAAAAAAAAAACAGACTTCCCACATCTCATCCCGAGGTTGTCTTTGTCGTTTATGTTTCATCGTAAAAACATTATATTTCTCTTTTCTTAAAAAAAAAAAAAACATAATCAGCTGTTAATAAAAACAAGTGTTTTGTCGGATCCCTAGTCATATCTAACAAAACTAAGTTTTACGTTAGACTTTTGGATTCTGTAGAAATGAGTTGTTTCTTGGGGTCATCGACGCACAACAAAAGTAGAGAGAATGAAGGATCATCTATGGCTGCTCCTTGTGAACAGTCAAACCTAATTCCGTGTAAGCCTTCGTCATAAAACTCCCAGAAATGGGTTTAACTCGATTTAATTTTTAGATTTTCTTTACAATTTTCCAAAACAATGTTAACAGGGAATAATAATATCGAGGCAGAGAGTTTCACATTCCGTGAATTAGCGACCGCGACAAACAGTTTCAGGCTAGAGTTCTTGATCGGAGAAGGAGGGTTTGGGAGGGTTTACAAAGGAAAGTTGGAGAAGACAGGACAGGTAAAAAGAAAGTAAGAGAGCTGCTTTAGTAGTCAATGGCTTTTGTCTCAAGAAACTAGAGACAAGACTCTCTTATTTGTTTGTTGAATGGTGAATTTAGGTGGTTGCTGTGAAGCAATTTGATAAGAATGGATTACAAGGGAATAGAGAGTTTCTGGTAGAGATCTTCATGTTAAGTAGTCTTCATCATCCTAATCTTGTCAATCTCATTGGATATTGCCTTGATGGAGACCAGAGACTTCTTGTTTACGAGTTCATGCCTCTTGGTTCCCTCGAAGATCATCTCCTTGGTATGCTTATTCTTCTCAATCTTTAAACCGGTTCTTTTGTTCGCTTTTCTTTTTTAAAGAAAGGAAAGGGCAAGAAAAACGAATTGAACCAAACCAAACCAAAACCAAATCAAACCTATCTCAAGCCAAACTAAATTCTATTTTCATCAATTTACCAAAACTGAATTTAATATCAACTAAAATGGTATAGAACTTTCTATATCGAATTATTCGAAACAAGCCTGAATTTTATGGAACTCAACCAAATTAACCGAAACTCACTCATATAATGTTAATATTTTAATTGATACCTAGAAAAATATTTTTAAACATGTTAAAATTTTTCAAAACCAAACCGAACCGAACCAATCGAATTCGAACCAATCAAACTATTTCAAACTGAACCACCCTAACATAAAATAACCTTTTATTTGGGGCGTATTTTCTCAATACCCCTAACCTAACTAAATAGGGACGACTCAATCATATTCTGGACTCTGTGCATATATTATGAACATCATGTATAAAATTAATTTAGGCCCGATGTCTAGAAAATATGTGTAAGGAAACTCCATAATTTTGGACCCTCCAAATGTAAAAAAAAATGTTGAAAATTATTGGTCTATGTGTTTTTGCGCTGTTAGCACTCTTCATAACCGCTCCTATTTAAACCAAAAAGAACAGATTAAAAAAAAAAAATGAATGCCCTTGGCCTTCACATAGATCATAACCGGACTTGAATCGGATGGTTTAAGTTCACTGAAAACTAGAAATTTTTGGTACTAACGAATTAAGTCTAACCGAAACCGGTTTTATTATCTATTGGAAACAGATGTTGCACCAGGACAACAACCACTCAACTGGAACTCTCGGATACGGATCGCCTTAGCAGCTGCAAAAGGGCTTGAGTATCTCCACGAAAAAGCAAACCCTCCAGTGATATATCGAGATTTTAAATCATCAAATATATTGCTTAACGAAGACTTCGATGCAAAACTATCAGATTTTGGTTTAGCAAAACTTGGTTCGGTTGGGGACACACAAAATGTATCTTCCCGAGTTATGGGAAGTTACGGTTATTGCGCTCCCGAGTATCAAAAACCCGGTCAGCTAACGGTTAAATCCGATGTTTATAGTTTTGGGGTTGTGCTGTTGGAACTCATAACCGGTAAACGAGTTATCGATACAACCAGACTGAGTCAAGAACAAAATCTGGTTACGTGGGTAAGTACTCTCTCTTTAACTTCTAAATACATTTTCACATGAAACACTTAAACTGTTGTAAAATTGAAGACCAACAATACCTATTCAAAACCTAACCGGTTTAAGCCTTTCATGTTTGAAATTCATTTACCTTAACCATCTATGTTTGTGGTTTAGGCACAACCGATTTTCAGAGAACCAAATAGATTCCCTGAGCTAGCGGACCCACTTCTTCGAGGTGAATTCCCGGAAAAAAGTCTGAACCAAGTTGTAGCAGTAGCGGCAATGTGTCTACAAGAAGAACCAATAGTTCGACCATTAATAAGCGATGTCGTCACTGCCTTGAGTTTTGTAGCAAATCCATCATTCGAAAATGCAACATTTTAGTGATTTGTACTCGCTACGATAAAAATTTACCAAACGGTTCCAAATTTATTATACGTTTTCCATATATATAGTTACATTTTATTTATTTAATAACGTGTAGTAAACTATTCACGTATTTTTTTTTTTTGGACAGACACACCAAGTTAATTCAACAAAAGATATAAACTAAAGTGAATATTTCAACAAATATTTCAACAAGAACCATAAGAATTCTAATCATTAGGGCCACTATAACTCCGAAAATATTTTTTCCATAAATTTGACAACATTACAAGAAAAAAGTGCAGAACCGAGAAGAGGCCTTATGGATGGATTTCCGATGAAAATATCCGTCGGTTGAAGCGTCGGAAATTTTGTTTTTGTCAGAAATCCCTTGGAAAATTTTGACGAGTTACTGACGGCAATGATATACAAAAGCTCCGATCTCCGGTGATAGAAAAAAAGTAGTGATGTTAAAACGGACTAACCCGACCCGTTAACTCTTGGTCCGTTTAACTTTGCGCACTTTTAATAGATTTAATTTGTAACCCATTTATGATCCGCCCTGTTTATGACCTATAAAAAAATTTGGGCCGTTTTAGACCAGCTATATTTGATTTTTTTTTTTTTCGATTTGATTTTAAAAATCAATTGTTTAGGAGACTTGCAATTATCTTACTGAAATAACATCAAAATCATCATTAATAAGCATGATGAAACAGATGACTTGATTGAGATACAAAGATTTGGTGCTGGTTTTGAATGCGGTTAAGAAGAAGAAAAATTCAAACCCCCCCCCACAAAAAAAAAAAAAAGAAAAAAAACCTCAACCAAGGCTCAATATCCATTAAATATCAAATTAAATAAAAGGTAAAAGTGAAGTCTTGCAACCATATGAAAATGATTTTGCAATATTTGCAAAAGTTGCTGCTATAATGAAAGTAGCTGGGGAGTAAAGGTTGGTGCAGCTATGACTGTGGCTGCAACCGCAGCTGTGAGTGGAGGATCTAAGCATGATCAAAAGCAAGATGCTCCCAAGGCACCAACTTTCAATAATTTGTATATATCAGTCTTACAACTCATGTAACAGTAATTAACCAAAAAAAATAGAAAAAAACTCACGTAATAGTGATAAAAAAAACATAATCAAAGATTAATGCTCAAATGAGCTTATTAAGATAGAAATTGAAAACATAAATTAAGATAGTTCATTGAGCTTTATTGTGCAATAAAGTAAAATGGAGAATAAAGATTGTTGTCACCAAAAATAAAATATTTGCATTTGGTTCATAAGAAATTAGAGAAAGGAGAGTTGTTTTGAGACAACCCTCAAAGTTACATCATTGTTCTCTTAAAATGCATATTTATACTAAATCTAAACTTGCTATGAAACCCTATCTACATGGGCTATTCGACTTGTCAGAACCATATTATTGGGCATTCTTGTGGATGCTCTAATATATATTTCCTCTTTCTCTAACAAAGCTCCAAGAAGGAAAAAAATTTTAGTCTCCTGAAATGGTGAAGTAATTAAGAGACACTTGTATATTCTTTACTTAGAACTGCCATGTGTGATCAAAGAGCAACTTAACCAGTACTGAGAGAGACTTATTTTTCTGTTATTGAACAACATTAAGTCCCCACTTAAAATTCTAAGTTAATCTATTTCTACCGCAGAGATTAGAGAATATGACAAAGAACCAATTACAACTTAATGAATAAAATGAAGAACAGAAGTTGCTAACCTTTGTTGGAAAATAGGACGCGTAGTGAGAAAAGAAGTCTTGTAAATTGCATATGGATATTATCCAAGTTGACAAATTGCATGCATTGATTCACTAAGGAGATGTATTCAATCGGGTATTTGGAGAGATTTGAGTTAAATAGATAAATCATGTGTTATTGAAACTTAAATTTCAAAATATCTTTTAAAATTATGTGTTATTGGATTAATGATTTTAAAATATACAATTAAATCTACTGTTATTGAAAACAGTACTAGAATTTTATTTAAAAGTTTCAGATGAGATTTGAGGAGAATTCTTAGTTAAAAATACAAAGACCAAAATCTCATTGTTTTAGCTGAGATTTCAGAGAATTTAATAACAAAATTCCAAATTCACCAAAATTTAACTAAATCATCTAAAAACTCATTAAAACTCAAATCACACCAAATATTTAATTCAATACACCCCTCTAAGAGTAAGTAGCAACAAGACGGAGGGACAAGAAACGAAGACAAAACCGAGACAGGAAACAGCAAAATAACTTTTTTTAAAAGAAATGGGTATGCCTTAAGTACGTCAACAACAATATAAAAAGAGTATATGTATTGGTAGTCCTTCACATACTTTCTCATAAAATATAAAATAACAAAAATTAATAAAAATTATAGATTTCTTAAAATGTGTGAAAACTCTATATAAAAATCTCTTAAAAATTTTCATCTGAGAGATTCATGACTCATCTATGAGGTTCTCACACATTTCAAAAAATCCATAAATTTTTATTAATTTTTATTATTTTATATTTTATGAGAGATTATGTGAGAGAGTAGCAATGCACATGTTTTAAGAAAAACATCATTATAATAGATAAAAAGTCACAACATAAAAAAAAAACCTCTAATTTAATTTTAGAAAGCTACAAAATAAGCTAATCAGTGATCAACTCATTTCTAAATTCGGTTTATCTAATGAAAGATCCGTAATCTTAATTTTATTTTCTTTCTATTTTTGATATTAAATATCTCGGGTACATCATTTTTAAGTCAAAATGTTTCGGAAACGGCCCCATAGCATATATATAATATGGTCCCCACTGGCGTGTTGTCCCTGTTTGTTCAAAACGTCTTTAGATTAAGCAATTTATATTCGTTTTAAAAAAATTTGAATCATAATATCTAAATTTTTTTATTAATATGAATGATGTGATAATTTACTATTTTCACAAAATAGAACAAAACAAAGATGAAAGGTGAATTATAATGATTAAAAGTTAATTAATATAATATAATTAGAATCTTTTTTTACTCAGTTTGATTGGCTATTACATTTTTTAAATATTTGAAAATATTTTTATTTTTGAAAACTAATTAAATAGTAGAAATTTTCATCTGACATGTCTATCCCTAATGATTTTATTTTAATTTTCCTTTAAATGATATTTTGACTATGATATTTCATGGAATTTTTTTACAAATTTTTTTAGCTATTTTTATAAATGTACTTCCGAAATATTAGTATAGAGCAATTAACACATCCAACACAAGAGACAAATATACGAATAATTTTTGTAGAGAAATCAAATAGTAAATAAACGTAGATGAATATCTAGTTAATTACATCGTTTACTGCGGGTATCTAAAATAAATTTTATCCAATCAGTTTTACATGAGTCATGGTACATTGGATTCGAAAACCAACAAATACGAAAAGTTGCATGAACCAAAACAGAAAGATTAGGTAGAATTTTTTAAATTGAAAACCTTTGGAGTTGATTTAAGAGGAAATAAAAAAAAATCGAATCCTAAGTGAATTGCGTTGCCCAAAAAAATCACAATTTGAAAAAAGTCTCATCAAGTAACATGGATCAAAAATCACACAAACCTCTAAAACATTAATTAGCAGCTATGTCGGGAATAGGAACGACGAAACCATGAAAAGAGGAGAAGAAATGATAATGAAAAAGTGAAAAAAGAAAAAGTGAATAGTAGTGTTAAAAAATTTCCTGAATAAAGTAGAAATGAGAGAAAACATATTTAATGAAGAAAATATGAAAACATTTTAAAAAGGAAATGTTGTAAAAAAAAAAAAAAGAACAAAAGGCCATGGAATTATATTGAGAAGAAAGGGTAGATTATTATTTATTTTGTATTGACAATACTCGAGATTTTTTTTGAAGGGTAAGACTCTGGATCTTACTAATGAAGTAATTAAGGGTTTTTTTCTTATTTTCTTCCTGTTAATTTACTCGTTAAGCGAATTTGAGTGGAAATTTTGGGGAATTTATTGTGATCTTAATAACATATTTGCTTAAGTTAGAGTGGTCACAACTGTTCAAAATACTAAATGAGTGTGCACACACACACGTCACTGCTTACGAAATAAAAACAAATCTCAAAATGAGACTGTTGACTCGCCGCCCATGTATCTAAAGTATAAAATACTAAATTAGTCCCTATCGATCCAACCGTGTCATATAAATGTGATCCTCTTCTTATTTATTTGTTTATATCCAAATAAAGAAGAAACAAAAATGGAAAAGAATTCAAGAAACTCATCGTCTCTCCCTCTGGCCGAGCGTGTAGCTATAGTGACCGGAGCCACCAGAGGCATGGGGCGTGCAATCGCAATTCACCTCCACACTCTTGGCGCAAGAGTCACCCTCAATTATGTCTCGAGCTCATCAAAAGCTGAACTCTTGGCTTCGGAACTAAACGCTTCATCTCAAACAAAGTCAGCAATCGCAGTCAAAGCAGATGTTTCAGAGCCAGACCAAATCACAACTTGTTTGATCAAACCGAACAAGAGTTCGGTTCTAAAGCTCACATCCTCGTGAACTGTGCAGGTGTTTTAGATCCAAAGTATCCGTCTTTATCCGAGACCACACTGGAAGATTTCGAGAAAACATTCAGAACAAACACGAGAGGAGCTTTCTTGTGTTGCAAGGAAGCTGCTAAAAGGGTTACGAGAGAAGGTGGTGGAAGAATCATTATGATGTCTACATCACAGGTCGGTGCTCTCTCGCCAGGTTATGGAGTTTACACAGCATCGAAGGCTGCGGTGGAGACAATGGTGAAAGTGCTGGCTAAAGAGCTCAAGGGAAGTCAAATAACGGCGAATTGTGTGGCGCCAGGGCCGGTTGAGACAGAGATGTTCTTTGCCGGAAAGAGTGATGAAATGGTAAAGACACTTGCAGGGGCGTGTCCTATGGGGAGGATTGGCTTACCAAAGGATGTTTCGGAGATTGTAGGGTTTTTGGCTGGTGATGGTGGGGAATGGATCAATGGTCAGGTTATTAGAGCTAATGGAGGATTTGTTGTCTAAAAATAATGAAGAATTAACAACGAAATATTGAAGTCGTCTTATTTTCGTGCGTTGGACTACTTTTAAGTCAATAACGATGGACTACTTTTAAGTTAATAAAGTTCATAAGTTTTGGTTTATTAATTGGGCAAGATTCAAGACAATAGTTAACTTGGATACAATCATACCAGCATTAATGCATCAAATCTCATCAGTTAAGCGTGTGTTGACGTGAGTAGTATTAAGATGGAGACCTTTCGGAAAGTTCTAGTATTGTATCTCTTTCTTAAAACGTCAAAATAAAAAATTAACTTAAAAATAATAATAAATATTAGTTCTATAATAGGAAAAAAAAAAACCCTTTAAGCGCTAATCCGCCATTCGAGATATCACATAGTACAATTTAGATACTTTTTAGGAAGCTGATGAAGTTTTGTAATAACCAATTTTCTTAAGATACTTTTGTCTAATTTTTTTTCTTTTATATAGGTTTACTAAAATAAATAAATATAAATATATTATTCAGCTGTTTAAAACAATTAATCGGTTGTCAACACCATTTATATGTCGGCTAAAAAAAACATAATCGAACTAAACTTGAATTAATGAGTAAACTTTCAAACTAATTATGAATTATCACTTGTACTGTGTATGTGATTAATAAGAGGCTAAATTGTAATCAAATGATAGTTAGAATTTGCACGTTTTATCTTTTGACTAAATATGTTTTCCTTTTTTGTAGCAAAACCAAATCATCCATTAAGCACGAAAGAGAAAGATTTCCTCATCGGAAAACTAAATCGGAATGTCAGATTTTACATGGAAAAAAAAAATATCTCGTGCTTTTGCTCTGTGTTGCTCTTTTTGCAAGACAATCAGCGCACAAGAAAAAAGACAAAAGAAAGAAAATATAGTTTGAACTTCAAGAAATCCTCAATCTTCGGTGTAAACAAAGGCCAATCATCCAGAACTTCGAGTAACTGGGTCAACTCAACACCTTGCATTCAGTTTGAAAAACCTCGTTAGTTAGGGAAAGTGCAACGAGACACTTCATTGCCCAAAAACACTACATGCGCAATCATATAATTATTGAATTAGATACATAATAAAAATAGAGATAATTTGTGAATTGAATATTTTTTTTTAAATAATTGGAGAAAATCGTACTTTACTATTTACAATTGGGCAAAAGGTATATATTTCTGTCTCTCTCCTCTTTTTTACTCATTTGTCTCTGTCTCTCTCATCTCTTCTTTCATTCTCTCTCCACTCTTCTCTCATCAGACATTTTTTTTTGGGTGAATTGATTCATAGGGTAGTTTTTAGAAAGTAATTGTATTAGAGGGTAAAACACTATTTACAATTGGTAAAACACACATTCTTTCTATCTCTCTCTCTTCTTCTTTTTTCACCTATCTCTTTCTCTCTCTTCTTTCTCCTTTCCGTCTCTCGTCTCTCCCTCTCTCATTATTTTTTCTTTCTTTTCTTTCCTTTTCTTTTCTTTTCTCTTTCTTTTCTTTTTCTTTCTTTTATTGTTCTATATTTAGATTAACACTCAAATAATTCATCAAAAAAATTTAAAAACTAACTTTTAATCTTTTAAATCATTTTATGAATCTAATGAGATCCATTTTGTAGGGTTTTGGATAAAAAAAATTATCTTGTACACCATGTATGTACACCACCATCTATGTACACCATTTTGTATATTTTTGTATACTAACATATTTCGTTACGTTTCCCACATATACTTGTACACTGTTATATTCACTTGTATACCGCTTGTATACCAACTCGTCTTGTACACTTATTTATCTTGTACACTGACTTGTATCGTACACCAACCCATCTTGTACATTGATTCGTCTCGTACACTGATTTGTCTTGTACATTATCTTATATACCATGTTATACTATATATGTGTAGAAGGTTAGAAAATAAAAAAGAAGTTGAAGAAGATGACGACAATTATCATATACTAATATATTATGTATATCATCATATACACGGACTTCACTTTGTATATCATTGATGTACACCGATATATTATATATTACATCATATACGATCATCATCTTACATTCCCGATATATTACATATTACATCATATACAATCATCATCTTACATTACTATGTATATGGACTACCAAAAAAAATATTTTTAAAATTTGTATACCGCTTGTACACCGATTCGTCTTGTAAACTGATTTGTTTTGTATATCAACTCGTCTTGTACTTTTATTTGTCTTGTACACCGACTTGTCTTGTACACCAATTTGTCTTGTACACCAATTTATCTCGTACACCGACTTATTTATTTTCACATTATTACAAAATAGATATCATTAGATTCATAAAAAAAATTTAAATTAAATATAAAAATCTTCAAATTTGTTTGATAAATAATTTAAATGATAATGAAAATATAAATAGATAGGAGAAAGAGAAATAAAAGAAAAATAGAAAGAGAAAAAAAAAAAAAAGCAACAGAGAGACGAGAGAAGGAAAGAAGGAAGGAAAAAGAAAAAAAAAAAAAAGGAAAAGCGACAGAGACGAGAGAAGGAAAGAAAGAAGAAAAGGAAGGAAGGAAGAGAGAGATAGAGGGAAGAGAGAGATAGAGATAAGTGTCTAATTTGCTAATTGTAAATAGTGAAACACCCATATTTCTAATAACTTTCAAAAAAACTACCTAATCAACAAATTATCTCTCTTTTTTTTTCCGTTGTGAGAGCATCTCCATTGGAGGTCTCTCATTGAGAAACTCCCACTAAAATAATAATAAAACTTAAGAAAAGGAAGAAACTCATGGCAAGAGTCATTCCACACTTGACATTATGTAATTGGTTTAGTTATTTTTTTTAATATTAATTTTAATTATATAATTAAATTTTACTAAAATTAGTAATATTAAATTGGAAAAAAAATACTCAAGGGTATCTCACTAAGAGACTATAGATGAATGTGGTGAGAGACTCCTTTTCTCCATCTTTTTTTTTTTTGTCGCCATTTCTCTTTCCTTTTAATTATATCTCTTTGTTTCTTTTTATTTTGTTCAAATATTTCATCAAATAAAATTTTAAGCAAAAATTTTTGTATTAAATCTTTTTATGAATCTAACAAGATCCATTTTGCATATATAATTATATATACAACCAAAAATCCTTATATATCTTCTCTCTCTTATTTTTTTCTTTCTTTTATTTTTCTTTTATTTATCATGATTATCATTCAAATAAATTATCAAACGATAATACTAATTTTTCTGTTTTTTTGTGAATCTAACAAAATCCATTTCGTTAGAACTTACAAAAAAATAATATCGTGTACACCATTATGTACACCACCATATTTGTACACTTATTTGTATTGTACACCGACTCGTCTCGTATATCGGAGAAAAATAAAGAATATAAAAGTTATGAAATATGATAGTATACAAATATATTTATTTTTCTTTTTTTTCTTTTTTTTATATCATGATTATCATTCAAACAAATTATCAAACAATAATACTAATTTTTCTAAAGATTTTCAAATCTTTTTTGTGAATCTAACAAAATCCATTTCGTTAGAACTTACAAAAAAATAACGTCGTGTACACTACTATATTTGTATGGTACACTGACTCGTCTCGTATACAGAAGAAAAATGAAGAATATAAAAGTTATGAAATATGAAAGTATACAAATATATACTATTGGTGTACGAGACGAGTCAATGTACGAGATGAATTGGTGTACGAGACAAATCGGTATGCAAGAGTAATTGGTGTACAACGTGAGTAGGTGTTAAGTTATGTGTAATAAGAGATGGTGATTATAAGGTGTACAAACAAGCAGTATACAAATATAAGAGAATGGATTTTTGGTAGTTCGAGTATATATTGATGTAAGATGATGATGGTATATGAAATATATCGATGTATGTCAGTGATACACAAAATGAAGCTATATGTATATATGCGAGTGAATGAACTTGCTAGGTCAGATATAATAAGAGATGGTGATTATAAGGTGTACAAAGACAATGTACGAAGACGGTGTACATTGTCAGTGTACATCGATAATAATAATATAACGGTGTACAAAGACAGTATATGAGACGGTGTACAAAACTAGTTTACATGAGATTGTGTACATAATGATTTACGGGTGTACAAAGACATAGTACATATATAGTGTACATAGTCAGTGTATGGAAATGATGTATATACAATTACTATGTCTATTTTCTAAATAGGAATATGCCTTTCTACACAATTACTTTTTAAAAAATATCTAGTTCGCAAACAAACCCATAAAAATAATACAATAATATGTAATATGTTCAGACTATTTTATATGATAGTGGATTAGTTAATGATTCTTATGTTTATAAGAGAATTGGCTGCTCAATTGTGCAATTGTGTTTTGCAATGCGTGTGTAATAGAAATGTAGCATTCATACTGTTGGATTCTTCCTAAGTGTTTTGAGTTACTCTAAAAGAAAGAAAGAGACTTCCAAAGACTCTATCTGTGACGAAAGGTATCAGCTAAGGGAGAAGAAGAAGAAGAACTCACGTTTCTCTTTAAAGTTGCGAAGGACCGAAGAGTAATTAACTTCTGCTTCAATCTAAGTTGACTTTGTCTTCATCCTGTGTAGGAAAAGAAACAGAGCATGCGAGAGGTGAGGATAAAGAAATAGAAGTCTGTCCCTGAGATTTGTGAAACTGAATTTTTGCTTTTGTGTTCACAGTATAATTCCACACAAGATTATAGGTGGCGCCTTGCTCGCTTGAAGGCTCACGAGGGAGTCCCACCGACATATAACAAAGTTAAGAGAATGGTTATATACTTGATGCTCTTCAGTAAGTCTTTTTTTGTTTATGTTTTGGTATTAGATAATGTCCAAATGTGTTAATAATGATCAGCTTATTTGGTAATTAGGGTATTGAGACTTAAGAGTGGTCACAAGTTGGCTGGAACCATTATGATACCATCAAAGTGAGTCTTATCTTTTCTCTAACTGAATTGTCTTGTTTCATTTTGTTACCACTAAATTTATATTTTTGACACATTTGAGTATTGGTACCAAATTTGTTTACCTGATGAACCCTCCTAATATTAGAATTGAGGACATTGGAAATGTTTTACTGAAACTGATCTTTGGATCTTTATATTCTCAGGAACTTGAAAAGAAGAGAAAAGAAAGGTCACAAGTGATGTATGTGCATAACAAGCAACTCAGCAAGCTTAGGACCAAAGCTGAGAAGAGAAGGTCGGATCACAACTCGATGTTCTTGCCCCGGTTAAGTATAGAACAAAACCGACATCTATCAACTCGGCGTTTTAAACCCGTTTTGAGCAAAAAGCTAATCTTGATTAATGTTGGTTCTTAGTTCAACCAAAACAATTTTATTTCATCTGATTTGTAACACCACTTTAAAAGTTAAAACATCTACATTGGTATGTACAAATTACACACATACACACTGCCTAAAACAGAGTCAACAACAACAACAAACTTATGAGACATGTATGGAAGATGAAGTAGGTGATGATGATGATGATGATGATGAATCATCTTTTAGTTTCACTATATCTTCCATTTGCTTCATCTCTTTGTGTTCCAACACATCATCATCATCCTTCACTTTAGTGTTACTATTATCCTCAATAACATGAACATCATACACAATTGGTTCTCTATCATCTGCTATCTCTTGATCATCATCATCATCAATATGCTTGTAAGTTTCAAGTTCCTTCTCTAGAAAATGCTTCTCTCTTTCTCTTTTAAAAAGAATCTCCTTGAGAATATTCATCTCTTCTTCATCATAAGCAAATTTCTCCTCAATCATTCTCTCATATTGCTTCCCTTCCATTTCAAGTGAAGCTTTATCTGCTTGTAGTCTTAGAATCATAGCCATAGCTTCATCAGCTGCTGATGCTGAAGCTGATCTTTCTTCTTCCAATTCCGCCATTAAAGCAGCTCTAGCTACTCTCTCCTCCTCAACAGCTTCTTCCAACAATCTCACCTTATCCATCAAATCCAAATACTTCTTCTTGTTCTTGATGTCAAACTCTTCTTGTTCTTGTTCTTGATGCCAAATTGTATCTCTAGTGGTAGCTAGCTTCTGGATTCTGAGTATGATTCTGACTGGCCAATCAAAGAGAAGTTTTTGGATGTTTTGGTATCCAAGAACTACAGAACAAGGACAAGGCAAATATGCTAAGAACTTTGATGTAATAAAGACAAAAGCTGATACACATAGAAGACAATAAGCAAATGCTAATTCCATAAAAGCAACTAAAATTCCACAAAATGTTAATCTATAACATTCTTGGTAGTCCATCTTTTTTTTTTTTTTTTTTTTTTTGCTTTTCAAACAATAGCTAGATCTTGTCTGAATCTGAGTATCTTGGAATCTCTCAGTATGTGAATAAGTACAAAAATATGGTGATCTGTAAAGAGAAACCTAAAACATACAAAAAAAAATTAGAGGATTAGCTTGTTTATAGACAAGAACAGAGTGAGATTTCAAGAACTGCAAAAAGATAAATATGTGAACTAGATCTTTTCATGGGTTAAGTAAATTTTATGAAATTTATTCACTTAAAGAAACATTCATAAGTTTTTAGACAAGATTTACCCAATAAATCATTAATCTTGCATCAGGAAATAAAAATAAAATTAGTTATTGTCAAAAAAAAAACGTTGAAAAAACCTTTAATCAAAAGAAAGAAAAAAAAAACGAATATTGTAAAAGCTATAAAACAACCATAAAAAAAAATTATCAAGAACATAAACATAAAATAAAAAGAAAGAAGAAAATAAAAGAAGGAAGACAAAAGAGAGGATATGGATGAAGCTGAGGTCAGAGCAAAGCACCTGAACGTGTAAATGTCAGAAGAAGGAGAAAGAAAGATGAAGAAGTTCCGTCTTGTATCACCGGACAGAGAATTTTCGTTGTCTTTATTTATTTTTTATTTTAATTAAAGAAAATGGAAAAGAGTCGGCATAAAAAGAGATATTGACGACTTACAAAAAAAGAAGAGATAATTAAAAAAGAAAAACTAGTCACTTTGGGCACAAGTTGTCCAGATAATCAAAAATGATGGATCCACGTGACCAAAACAACTAGCTGTGTGTGTAGCAGATGGAGTAGAAGCAAAAACAATATTTTGTTGATTAGTTTTGGGACAACGGTGGTTGTTTCAAAGGCAAATTTAATGATATTGAAGACATTAGTTTGCAATTTACATGGATTATGGATGGATCGGTGGGTAAATTCTAAATAATAATAAAATTAGATAGATGAGATGAGATCATACACGCCAAACAATTTGAAGACTAACCCATGTATAAACATATAAATATATTGAATCTCGAAAATTATATACACTAAACGAAGTGGTAAACTCAAGATTTCGTTAAAATTGCTGGAATCTTAACTCAAGAGACACTATATCTTGATCTATCATCTTGATGAAATAATCAATCTTAAAACTCTTTTCTCCACTTTTTTTATTTTTTTAAACCTATTTTATAGAATAATTAATCTCTATGAACAGATAAACTGTTTACAGAATCAGAAACAAAGCCATCAAAGCTAAACGCACAATAAGTATATGAAAGCACTGAAAAACAACAAAGATAGATGGCGGCAGTCATAATACTTAGAGCATTATTATCGGCGGAGACCCAACAAAATCTCTGACCAATTAAAAAATAATATTTTTTATGTTTTTTGTTATTTTATTTAATTTTTATTGTTAAAGAAATACAAACTAATAATAAACAAACACGTATGCAAATGAGTTTCTCATATGTGTTTCTCTCTTCTTTCTTCCTTTTTCAAATTTTTATTATTATTTTTATTCAAATCATAAGAGACTCTCGTTAAATGTGCTCTTAGCTATTAATGTCATAGAGAAGTCTTCTGATCTCAACGACGAAAAAGCTGAAAGATGAAACAAAACTTCGGGAAATAGAGAGCATATTTAGTGGTCTGCATCCCAAGATTGAAGAAGCAACTAGTGCACACTTGACAATCAAATAAACGGCCATAAAAGTGAGGCGATGAAACGGCATTTTGTTGAGCCTTTGCTAAATACATATACTGTGGTAAATGTAGTCTTCAAATGAAAGGCCTATGCGACTAAAGCCACTTAAAACAAGTGAGAAACCTGACATGGAAGCAAACTCCAACTAGGAGGAATCAGGATAATAAAAGTCCAACAAGACCCGATTGATGGGATGAATGGAAGTATCAGACGTGGAAAACTTCTGCTGCGACAACAAAAGAGAAAAAAATACTGAAAACTCCAAAGAAAGATCTGCGTACTGCAGTAAATGGCATGTATATTGCATTAATGATGCTACCCAATGCGAGATACGACTCACCAGAGGTCCCATATGGACTGATCCAAACCCTCAAGGCAACAATTGTAAATAAACTTGTATAACTCAAGAATAAAGCTTGGACTAGCAGTAGAGGTGGGTTGCAGGGAGTGATGTAAGAGAAAGAAACACTTGCACTAAAAAATGAGCCCCAACTATTACCTTTTGGTAAGGAATCAACATTAGATGGCATGTGTCTAATCTGCAACGCTAGATAAGGAAACACCATCAAAGTACATGATAGCTCGGTAAAGCTAGAAATAAATCTGCATAATGCAGTAAGGAATCACACCGGAGTGATAAAAAAACCATCAAAGGGCAGAAGCTTGGAACCACCAGTAAGTGAAAGTGAAATCCTTGGAAAACGACTGAATAAACTTGACCTACCCAAATCCAGAGCCAAACCCTCGATTATATTTCGAAACCATTCCATACACAAGGAGTCCGAATGTGAGGAGTAAGAGCAAACCTGGGGGTGTGAGAGAGGAGGAACGAAAGCTGTTCTGATGGTGGTTAGAGAGAGACAAGCTTTCAGATCTTCTAAACAGTCTTTTTCGCAAACAGATCCGGTTTAAAGAAGAAGCCCATCAGAATGGAGAAAAATCGTAAGGAGGAGAGGAAAGCTCGTCAACGACGGAAAGCCAGATCCAGAGATGGAGAACTGGAGGGAGGATCCATGCACTCCAATGATAGAAGCTAGAGCAGGGTCCAAGATGTGCTTCACAATGAAGAGAGGCCAGTCATGTGGTTCCGGTGGATCCGGCGGAAGAGCACTGGTGGTAGTGACAGTGGTTGTCATAGCGAGGGAAAGAGAGAGCGTCACGGTGCTAGAGGCTGGTGAAAAATCCGGTAATGAAGTCTATAAGCAGAGAAAGACAAGAGGAGAGACGAAAGTAGCAAAAACGAAAACATGTAAGCTTTCCGTCGGCCTTTTCTCACGGCCAGAGACCGGAGAAAGGCATGACGAAACTGACAACTGGCTGAAACTCGGCAGAGGAAAATTATGGGGTAGTAGAGAGACAAACTCTAGCGGAAGTAAACGGTTAGATCGAGTTGAGCGGCGACTTTGGGAAGAGTGCTTGGGAGAAAAAGTTAGGGCGAACGGTATATACCCTAACTCTCTTCTGCATTTAACTTCTTATTTTAATCAGCTTTCTCAACATCCTCACATTATTGCATTTTGATTTTCATCAACCGCTTCGATTTCGTAGGAAATACTTGTTCAATCTTCATCTCAATGGCAATTTGTTCAGTTTCAGCTTTTGCTTTCTCGGAAGCTATTGCTCTATAGTTTCTAAATAAGCAACAATCCCTTCAAATTGAGAAATAGTAGCCCCAAGATCCATATCTGCCAACTGTAAGGTTTTTCTCACAATATTGACAAAAGAAAGCAAATCATACCAAATTACAATTCCAAACAAGAATTCAAACTTTCCAATTCCATGTGTTTCACTCACTGCAAGAGATTGCATCACTTCAATGTCATGGATTATCAGTATTTTTTGCGAAAGAAAAAAACAACACTTGTATCTTTGTAGCTTGAAATCTTATTGGCTTATCAATGTGACTTTTCCAATGTGTTTTAGACAATGGTTTAAGTGTAATACCATTCAGGCATTCACATTTTCTTTGAACACTTCCGAATTATTGGTTAAACATGAAAATATAACATATATTCGCTGGACATATGCCAAACAAAAACAGCTTTCTCGGATGAGGAAGCTATATCACAAAGTGAAAGGTTGAGACTATGACATCCACATGGAGTGTAAAACGCCATTGGGTTTATATAAATCAATGTTTTCTGAACTCCTTTATGTTTTCCTTCATATTCTGCCCATTTTCATAACCTTTTCCTCTTATATCGTCGATATTCAACTTAAGATCAATAAATTCATCTTGAAGAGTCTTAAACAGTCTATCTCCCCTCTTGTCTTTGATTTCCAAAATATTCAAGAGGAACTCATGAATTATAGGTGTACTCGTCAAAACATCCACACATCAAATTAAAAAGGTCATCTGATTTTTACGACAGTAGAATCCAAAATGACTGAAAAATACTTCGCTTCTTGAATCTTCTTTAAGATTGTCATCTTGATCTCATTAGCACACACTTATATTAACTCATTATGAATCTTATGACTGAGATAATGATTATGATTTTCACCATTATTAATATGCCGGATGTGTTCCTTCATTACTGGATCAAGGCCTCTAATCATTCTACTAAACACCAAAATATATCCACTATTTGGATCATCAATTATATCATTATCTCCACAAATGCTAAATTTCTTTCAGCCAGAGTCTTTATTACTGCAATTATTCTAAGCATTACATCTCTCCAATGTTTTTTCTCTTTCTTAATGGCCTCCTGCATACGCTTGTCAATAGTTTCATTCTTTTGCAATCTCACTTCTAGCTCTATCCAATGAGTCATGCAAACAATATGATGATGAGTAGTTTTAAGTATTTTCAGCCTTGCGAAGCATTTTTCTAGTCATCAAATCCACTACTTGCCAATAGAGTAGGACTTGATTCTTGAGTAAATAATTTACAGCAAAAGCAAAAGATCGTATCTTTAACTTTCGAGTAAATTAAACCAACCCAATTCTGTCTTGTTTTTCTCTATTGCTCATTTTTATTATATAAGATGAACAAGTGAAACATATATCAATTGCATCTCTTGGAAAACGATAATCATCCGACGGTCTTGAAGGTGGACCTTTCTCAACCAAAAGATCTCTCATTTTCTGGTCAATTTTCTCCCAATTTCCAGGATCATCTATATCCACATTCTCATAAAAAAAAAACTTTAATGTCATCAACTTTATCATCTTCTTCCATATTTTCATCCTCAAACTGTTCTTTATTCTCATTCATACAATATGCATCCTCCTCAACAAGTTCTTCAATACTTTTCTCAATGTTTTCATATGCATCATCTTCCATTGTAGCATGCTTTTCTTTTTTCTTATTTTCCTCAGCTCTAACAGTATCATTAATTATAGATTTGTGAGTTCTTGTTACATACCTTATCATATCATTAGTTTGAGATTTCACCGTTTGTCTCGCCTTTTCCTCCCCCCCCTATTTTCAGCCACTTGGTTGGCTTCTACCTCCCGGAGGCATTTTACTTCAAAATACAATAACTAGATTTCATTGAATGGACAAACAAAAATAGAAACAAAAGTGGAACAATTTTAGTTTGTAAAATCTTAATCCCTTAATTGTTGAACCATAAATTTTCTAATTAAGTGAGAGAATCTGGAAACAAAAGAGTCTAACTATACATCCTTTTGTATTTTGCAAGCAATTGACACAAAAAAATTGATGTCCACAAAGATTTCAATTTTCTTATGAATCCAAACATGCATGAATCCAAACATCATAAACAAAAGGAATTTGACTATAGACTATAGTTCAATAAACCTATGTTAATTTTAAAGTTCCGCTGTTTAAAAACCAAAACTGAAAAGAAAATAAACAAAACTTGATGAAGAAGAAAAGAGAAGAAAACGAACCTTGGAACAGAGGAATAAAGAGAAATCAACTGAGGCTAAATGTGGAGGAGAAATCGGCACTGGAGATTGAAGGTGGAGAAGAAGTGTTTCGATGGTTATGGTGTTTCAGTGGTGATGGTGTTTCAGTGTGACACAAAGGATAAAGACAAGTGATGCTTAACCACTACACTAAAGACATATTTATGTAAAATGATGTCCCTAAATTTTCTTATAAAGTCTTATGCCTAAAGCAATTGCTTATTGGGCTTCTGCCCAAGGTCAGGCCTGACATGGATAGCTACTAACGAGTTGAAAGGAATTCATTGTGATATCACTAATCAACATCATTTTTTCACTTCTATCAGTTTCGTATATGTATCTCCATAGGCATTTGTTTTAGCTAAATTTTTGGCAAGTTCTGCCCTTATGTCTTTGATCTTTTACTTTTTTTTTTTTTAATAGAGAGCAAGATGAAATCAAATATTGGTTTGACGAAAGAAAAAAAAAACTTTGATCGCAATTAGTTTTCATTGTGAATTTATTTGTGATATATTCTATATCCATTGTAGTTTTTTTTACGGCAAATAAATTATATTAATTCGAGAAAATAAAGTCATAATACAAAACGTTTGTTAACCAAACAGGTGGATAAATACAACTAGAAAAGAAAATACGATTTGGAGGACCATTTCTAGCGAGTAGATGTGCTGCTTCGTTGTTACTTCTTGATACATGTACGAATCGTATTTCTTCGAACTTGCTTCTCCATGTTTTAATATCTTTACATATATTCAGAATGGAAACATCTTCATGATCACTTGTTACGGTCTTTACTAAAATCTGGCAGTCTCCTTCAAAAATTATTTTTTATACCCTTTACTCCAAACCATTTGGAGTGCGACTAATAAAGCTTTGCCTTCGGCTTATAAAGAAGATGATGTATAATTAAGATTTGAGGAACCCCAAACTTTTGGAATTCCATTTGTATCACGGAGAATCCATCCACTAAAAGCTTGATTATTTGCTTGATTGTACGAAGCATCGTAATTGCATTTGAGCCAATCATTAGCCGGACGTGTCCACGCTTTATGCTTGTGTAATGTAACTTCTTTTTGCAGTGAGTTATTGTTTTGGATCCATTCATACACATCCGAGGTAGCAAGATCAATATCGTTCTTAGGAATAATTAGTTTTGTATTAAATAATAAGTCATTCCTTGATTTCCATATCCTCCACATAATCCAGAATGATAGTATTTTTTGTGCCTTTGTTAGATTCCTATCATTTTGAATGTTGAGGAAAAATTTAATATTCTCTTCAATATTAAATGTTGGCCTAAATTGGAACACATACGGCAATTGTGATAATCTCCATGTTTGACGAGAAATAGGACATGTAAAAAATAGATGATTAATTGATTCATCAGTCCTACAACATCGTTGACAAATTTTGTCCATCCTTATGCCTCGTGTATTTAATCTTGTTGTCGTTCCAATGGCCTTCGATAAAATACGCCAAATGAAGTGTTTGATTTTAGGCATTATCGGTAAGTTCCACACTTGATTTTTTATTTCTACATTTCCATGTGGTGCCATTACTGGTTGCTGGTTGATATTAATCATTTCTCTTGCTAATCTATACCCAGTTTTTACTGAATAGTGACCATGTGAAGTTAAATTCCAAATGATTTTATCTTCATCATCATTCTGCGCCAAGTATATTTTTCGTACCTGTTCTTTGTCTTCATTGGTAAGGACAGCATCTAAGGCATCTTCATTCCATTGCTTAGATTTACCTTGAGTTTTGATCAAATCGCTGACCAACATTTCATGTTCTTCTTGCCGTGATTCTGCTGCTCTTGGAGGATTTGATGGGATCCATATGTCCTTGAATACTTTTGTTGATCGACCATTGTCGATTAGATTCAAACAACCTTGTTTTAGTAACTTTATCCCAACCAATATTGACGCCCACCCAAAAGATTGGTATTGTTGGGATTTTGCATCAAACAATTGGTCATTTCTGTAATACCGAGATTTGAATAGTTTCGCAAACAGACTGTTCGAGAATTTTAGTAATCTCCATGCTTGTTTGGCTAGCAGGGCATCATTGAATTGTTCTAAACTTCGGAAGCCTAATCCACCATCTTGTTTTGATAATTGTAATTTTTTCCAAGCAACCCAAGGAATTTCTCGTTTATTTTCACCTTTCTCCCACCAATATTGTAACATAATGCTGTCTAAATCCGAAATTACCTGATTTAGTAATTTAAAACATAACATTGCATATACTGGCATCGCTAAGGCCACTGATTTTAACATTATTTCTTTGCCTGCAGGTGATAAATATTTAGAACTCTAAGATGAGGTACGTTGTCGAACTTTCTCAACTATATATTTAAACATCTCTTTTTTCTTTCTCCCATATTGTTCAGGTAGTCCCAAATATTTTCCTCCACCCCCATGGTTTTTTTATTCCCAATACATGTTTTAGTCTTTGTTGTGTGTGTCCATATACTCTGGAGCCAAATGTAATTAATGATTTGTCTTGATTAATCATTTGCCCCAAACACATTTCGTATATTCTGAAAATTTCTTTTATTGCAAGACAATTTTTACGATTTGCTTGGCAGAAAAATAGGGAATCATCAGCAAATAAAAAATGTGTAATCCAAGGTACTCCATTACCAATTTTTATTCCTTTTATTTTCCCTTTTTGTGCGCTTACATCTAACAAATGACTCATAACATCCACGCAAAGGATAAATAAATATGGGGATAATGGATCACCTTGCCTCAGACCTCTTTGTGGAATGATACAACCTTGGGGGTTTCCATTAATAAGTACAGAATATTTAACAGTTCGAACTGTTTCCATTATCCAACCTATCCAGACTTCAGAAAATCCAAAAGCTCTCATCGTTTTTTCTAAAAAATTTCATTCTACTCGATCGTATGCTTTACTCATATATGTTTTGATAGCCATATATGTTTGTGAGACTCTTTTACGAGATTTTAATGAGTGCATTAGTTCGTAGACTACCATAATATTGTCTGAAATCATACGACCAGGGATGAACGCTGCTTGCGATTCGAAGACGATCTTATCAAATGATACTTCTTATGTTCTATTTTATTAAATGTTTTAGCCTCTCTTTTTGTTCTATTTTATTAGATGTTTTGAACTTAAATTTTGATTGGTTGAAGGATTTAAAGTAAAACATACATTAGAACAGATTAGGTGAATACCCGCGCGATGGTGAGTTTCTGTTTTGTCAATGTGTTTTATTAAAATGTATCTCGAACATGAACTTAACATTTTGAAAAATACATATTGCTCTAGATAATTATCTATGTTGAGGAGTACCATTCAAACTCATGTGAATCTTATTAGAAAATAAATAGGTAGTCTAGGTTTAATTAAATCAACTGCATTTGCAATCCAAATTGAAATAATCATTAGTAACCATATGACTTTCGGATACAAAAGAATCCTATCATTTCATTTATCTACTATATAGATAGTTTGAGATTAATTTGGTTTATAAATTACTAAAAAGAAATAGAAAAATTAAGGAAGATTTGGAATCATGAAAGAGAAGAAGAAGAAGAAGTAGATGAATGATTTATTATTTTTAATGATATATTTTTATGGATACAAATAAATTGATATGTCATTAAAAAGTGCTGAATGTGCGGGGTTTTTCTTTCTAAAACATATTTTAATTTCATATATTTACTTAATATATAGAAATTTGAGATAGAATTATTTAAATTATTCTTCTACTGTACTATATATAATGTTGAAACGAACTTTTTATCCGTAAAAAAAGCCAACAAATTAAATATAGAAACTAATATACATTGTACCATAGAAACTAATATACATTGTAACTAATTAAATATAACAAAAAATTATAATGAGAAATATGATTAAACGTGTAAAAAAGATTAAAGTCTCGTATTATGTAATGTTTATAGTTTATGTTTAAAAAATCAATTTGAATTATTTAATCTTTAATGAATTTAAAGTATTTAAATTAAATTAGTTGATATGTCAAGAATTAATAGTTTGACGAGGTGGTTAAAACTTGCTGATGTGGTTGCAGATTAAAAGAGAGAGAAGGAAATCTGACATGTCGATGCTGGAGAGATTTCTTTCAGCCATTTTATATAATAAAGTAAGGTTTTTTTTTCTGAGACGCTGACATGTGTCACTTTCAACTCATTTTTCAACTCATTTTCCAACTCTTCATGAGACGCTGACACTTGTTATCTGCAACCTTTTTCTACTTTTTCTTAATTTTTTAGTTTTTCTAACTCAACACAAAAAAAACCAAATTTAAAATTTCTATCTTCTTAAATATTTTTTTATCTTATACTAATTAAAACCAAAAAAATAAATATCTACATATATTTTAAGTTTTTTTTCTGAGAAGCTCTGAAATGCTTACACGTGTCATTTTCAACTCATTTTCTATATTCTTAAATATTCTTTTATCTTATTCTAACTAAAATAAAAAAAAAAATATTTTTATTAATAAAGTAAGGTTTTTTTGCTGAAAAGCTCTGAGACACTGACATGTGTCATTTTCAACTCATTTTCCAACTCTTCATGAGACGCTGACACTTGTCATATGCAACCTTTTTTCTACCTTTTCTTAATTTCTTAGTTTTTCTAACTCAACTCAAAAAAACTAAATTTAAAATTCCTATCTTCTTAAATATTTTTTTTATCTTATACTAACTAAAACCAAAAAATAAATATACACATATATTTTAAGGTTTTTTTCTGAGAAGCTCTGAAACGCTTACACGTGTCACTTTCAACTCATTTTCTATATTCTTAAATATTACTAAAACCAAAAAATAAATATTTATATATATTTTAATTTATTTTTGATAATATTTAACTTTTCGTAAAAGACATGATTGTTTTGGTTTTGATATTTTTCGTAAAAGATATGATTTTTTAAAAAGTATAATTTATTGCTGAATTTATATAATACATAATGAAAATCATTAATCAAATAACTGAAAATTGCTTAAAATGCAACTATATAACAAGAGTGGCTTGATAAGTGCAATTGGTAGCCCTAAGTGTCTCTAATGCTTAACTCCAAATACAAAATATATATATATATATATATATATTTATTTATTTATTAACTCCACCTATAAATTTTAATTCTAAATATCTTTCAAATATTTGGTAGACTGTGAAGGGTTTTCTGGTATTATATCTTTTTATACTGAACTCATAAAACAATTGTAGAAAGATTAAATAATTATATTTTTTATACTATCTACACAATTAAAGCACACCATTAGGTTGACTCAAACATATGTAACATTATTTGAAAATATGATATTGAATGATAGAGCTATTATCATTGGCATCACTGTTTGATGTTAATATATTAGTTATCCAATGAAATCTACCATTGAATTAATTCAGACATCTACTTGATTAATTCATTAAGTACACATATTTAAAATAAATATAATACAAATATAAACAAACTAAATCTACTTCTATATAATTTAAATTTTTTTATATTTCTTTGTCTGCACTAAAACTATTAATTCTTAATATAGGTGATTTGTGTAGCTCTGAAAACATATTTTTTAATTCATTGGTGAAAAAAAAAAATTTCATCATTTTTGGGTCAAATTACTTTATGATAAAAAATTAAATTAAAACTAAAATTTAGAGATAAACTATTTAACTACAAAATAAAAATCTACACAATTTAATCGCTAATTTTCGTCGTTTACCTTATTCTTTTAAGTTGGTTTCCCTGAAACAAGTTTTTAATTAGTTTTTGAAAATATCTAAATTACTTACTATAAATAACTAAATTATGTAATATAAAATATTTAAAATGATCAATTTAAATAATTATATTTTAATATATATTTAGTTGTAAAATCTTACATATTTCATTATATTAATTTCAAATATTGCAGGGGATATTCCCTAGTTATATATAGGATGAAGTAAAAGAAAAGACTGGGAAATATATTGTAAGCTCGCTCGTTGTTAAAGTTTAATTTTTTTGAAACATTTTAACTTTCATTTAGTGAGTTGAAATTGTGTCATGTTTTATGGATATTAGAGATCTGGTTATCAAACTACTCGACGACTATCTTCATTTAGAAGATTGGTCATATCAGTTTTAGCTCAGGGTACTCACATAAAGTTATTGTTTGTTTGTCGTTAAATTTATAAATAAATACTTTAACATATAAATAGTATCATCATATAACACAATAATAAAACCTGGGTAAATTCTAAGAATTACATTAACATTTCAGTCATTGCAATCTTATAAGTGACTAAAGGTTTCTCCTTAATTTGACCATTTTACATCCTATATATTTAGTTGTCTCAACGGACACTATCGGTAATCATCCTTAATTTGAAAGGCGAACCCGTAAACTAGATTTTCCACCAAATAAACCTTAAGAACATATAAAACGATCAATTAAACATTCTTTTTCTTTTCAGTTTAGTAAATGAAATCTCATATGTCATACAAATTATAAATGAATATATTATATATTAATAATACTATAGTATCCTTTTAACAAAATAATAATAATAATAACAATTTTTACCAAAAAAGAAAAGAACAATAACACTGTAGCATCCTCTTAATTCACAACTTTGCGTATAATTATTTATTGGCGAGTTAACACATAGTTAATAGTAATATTTTACCTAACAATTTGTGAAGTTTTTGGTCCCTCTGCATGTAGCCCGAGTTGCAGGCTGCCCAAAGATATAAACTCTTAACGGTATCTAAACCTCGTCTAGTGAAAGAAAATTTGGCGACGAATTCAATGATACGTACCGTACGAATATTTGGTCAATCCCCAAACTCTATAGTATAGTTGACTTTCACTACGCACACTATTAAGTAACAAATCGACAACAAATTAACAAACAAACAAAAAAAACTTGCTAATCGACAACACTTATAGTCTTTATTCTTTAACATTTTTTGAATTGCACTTATTTGTTGATTTTTTTTAACTTGGTTAGCATAAGATAACTAAGTTAGTTTGAATTTCGGCACGCAATGTTATATATGCTAAAATTTATATTAGTTGATCATAGTTTGGTATACTAGGTATCAAGATATTTGGATATCCTGATTCAGAGCCGGATCAAACTTATAATTCTATGCATTTTTCGGATCAGAACTACTAGTCTACAACTATTTAGATCCAGATCCCAGATATCTAAAAAATATTAGAATATCTATGGATATCCATATTCAAATCCATATTCGTAAACTTACTTTTTTTTTAATTAAACAAAAAAAATTGAATGCCTATAAAATTTTAATTTTTTTCAGAAAATAAGTTGAAAATAAAACCTAATTTATTAAAAAGGAAATAAAATATGTTATATAATATATATTGTGTAAAAATTACAAAATCACATCACTTTTATATGCATTTATGAATGAAAACATATTTTAACGGATTTAATAGATCACATATGTTTTCTCTGCTATCAAATTCACTACAAAATAGTTACTGGTAAAGAGATGGAATTTCTGGCGAAATTTCTGATGGTAATCCGACGGATTTCCGATAAAACAGTTTCGTCTGAATTTTTAAACACTTTAAATCTTGAAACTATCTTTCGTGTTTTCTCTGATATATCAAAATCACTACAAAATAGTTACCCGTAAAATGACAGAATTTCTGACAAAAATTTCCCAACAAAATAGTTTCGTCTGAATATTTTAAAATTCAAACGGCTACATAAACATATATATTTCCAACGGCTACTCGAAATGTTTCCAAAAATTGTCTGACGGATTACCGACAAAACTATTTTGTCGAAAATCTGTCAGATTAAAATCTCGTCAGAAATTCTGCCAGTTTTCTAGTAATTTCTTGTAGTGAATTTTACGTCAGAATTTTCAAAACTCAAGTGGCTATAAAACGGTTATATCAATTTACATATTTTCCAACAGATTTCGGACATAATTATTTGTTGGAAATTCGTCAAAAATACGTCGGAGTACTGTCAAAAATTTTTGATGAATTAAGATCACACCAAAAGTTTCGTCAGTTTTCCGATAACTATTTTGTAATGAATTTTATGGCGGAGAAAACGCAGGAGATCGTTTTAAAATTTAAAATGTTAGTAAAAATAATCTGAAAGTTTACACTATTAGTATAATACTTTTGAAGTTTAAAGTGGTAGCATTTGACATTTTCAAGTTAAATTAAAATGTGATTTTTTCCATTTATTATTTGTACTTTGCTCTGTTCTTTCAAATGAATATTGGTTTCGAATTTTTTTTGTTCCACCCCTAACTAAACTAGGTATATTCATTAATTAGTCGACTCTAATATAAGATAACGTATCTTTAAACATGTGTGAAATATTCAAGCATGCAGCAAACCTGTATAGAATTTTTTTTAAAAAGGAAAAAGAGTGAAAATATATTCGTTTTTGGTCAAACTAGATTTTGTATCGTTGCACTTTCTCTACGAAAGGAGAGATTGTTGTTCAACACTATAAACAAAAGGGCTAGTTACCATTATCAAAGGAATATATGCAAACAAATAAAACCAATAAATTTCCAAAATATGTTCAGTAGCGTAACTATAGAGACTTTGTAACCAAGGTAACTTCCACCGGTTCCATCCCTAGTCCCATTTAATCAAGCTGAAAAATTAAAAGATTACTTAATCCATCACAAAAAAATTTGCGATAGAACAGAATGTTTCAAATGTGTCTCTACTGTCCGATCTTCAAAGTATCTTAATTTTAGAAAAAAAAAAAACGTAACATTACAAAATATGACTTCAATGGCATTCGAATGAAAAACAAAAACAAGAAAGAAACAATCCAAAACAAGTCGGTTTATGGGAATGGGTCGTTGGTCTACTAGAAATCATCGATTGCAAATACAAATGAGTTAGTACAATTAGTTACAAAACATGGGCTGTGTTGTACCTCGAATTTAAAATCGTATAACAGTATCTCAAAATGATATAATAATGTAAATGGAAATGGAAGAAATGTTTCTACACACAAAAAAAAAAAGTCGTTCATTTAACGAAGTGAAGCCACCTATGATTTTAACGAGAAGAAGATAGGTTTGGCAATAAAACAGTGGCATAATGCAAAAACTATTGACGCTCTAAAAGCTTCTATAAATATCCAAAGCCTCACTACATTTCAATCCATCATTTTTCCGTACAATTTATCTTTTGTGAGGACAAAGATTGCCTAAAAACAAAATGGCTTCACAGGGTTCAACGCAAACCTTAGCTCTCGTCCTTGCACTGGTCAGCATTCTCTTCTTGAGCCAAACCGAAGCCCAAAGACCAAACTTGTTCCCCCCACTTCCACTGCCACCAGTGTGTCCACCGTGTATTTGTCCAACCCTACCGCCTCCACCACCACCAAATAGGGGGATTGCACCCGTGCTTCCTCCAACCACACCACCGCCAAATACAGGTGTTGCACCTGTGCGTCCTCCAACCCCACCTCCCCAAGCTCCTCCAATTGCACCACCACAGACTCCACCAACTTCACCACCAAATAATAACACACCACCGCCTCGCTCACCACAAGTTCCACCAACGTCTCCACCAAATAACTCACAACCACCAAGTTCACCACAGACCACACCACCGCCCCGTTCACCACAGCTTCCACCAACATCTCCACCAAATAACTCACAACCACCAAGTTCACCACAGACCACACCACCGCCCCGTTCACCACAGGTTCCACCAACGTCTCCACCAAACTCACAACCACCCAATTCACCACAGACTACACCACCGCCCCGTTCACCACAGGATCCACCAACGTCTCCACCAAACTCACAACCACCCAATTCACCACAGACTACACCACCGCCCCGTTCACCACAGGATCCACCAACGTCTCCACCAAACTCACAACCACCCAATTCACCACAGACTACACCACCGCCCCGTTCATCACAGGATCCACCAACATCTCCACCAAATAACTCACAACCACCAAGTTCACCACAAACTACACCACCACCCCGTTCACCACAGGTTCCACCAACGTCTCCACCAGATAACTCACAGCCACCGCGTTCACCACAGACTACACCCCCGCCTCATTCACCACAGGTTCCACCAACGTCTCCACCAGATAACTTACAACCACCACGTTCACCACAGACTCCACCAACATCTCCACCAAACAACTCACCACCGCCCAATTCACCAGAGTCTCCACCGACGTCACCACCAAACAACTCGCCCCCACCTCGCTCACCACAGACTCCACCATCATCTCCACCAAACGACTCACCACCGCCCAATTCACCACAGTCTCCACCAACACCTCCACCAAACAACTCACTATCGCCGACTCCACCACAAACTCCACCAACATCTCCGCCAAACAACTCACTACCACCGAGTTTACCACAAACTCCACCAACACCACCACCAAACAACTCATCACCGCCACCTCTACCATACTTTCCACCAACGTCACCACCACAAACTCCACCCCAGTCTCCACCACAGTCTCCACCAAACAACTCACCACCACCACCTCCTCCCCGAACTTCACCACCACCTCCACCTACATGTCCTAGGAATGCCGCCCAACTAAGACCATGTTCCAATATCCTAAGAATATTCGGAAACTACCTAGACTTTGGAATGGCACGACCATGTTGTTCCCTCATCAACGACCTATCTGATGCTGAAGCAACTGCTTGCCTCTGCAATTTGGTGAGAGGACGACGTTACACTTCTCCTTCTCTCAGTATCATTTTCCTTTGTAGGGCTTGCGGCCGCAATATCCCCCGAAGCTTCACCTGCCCATAAATGTTCCCGTATCCCTCCTTCTCATTACCATTAAACCAAAACTAAACCTAGCTCGAGTCTTTTTTTTTTTTTTAAATATGTTTTCTACCAATAATAAAGTAATAAGACATCAATAAATTTTATACATTGTGTTGTAATCTTTTTTTGTAACATCTGCTTTATTAGAATAACCTTGAGTTACATTAATCAGTGAGTAATACTTGTGAGATTACAAACGGAATATAATTATGAAACAATAACATCGATCTTCGGGTATGCTTTGTTTTGCAAGTACTGTAGAAACCTTTTGTTGTTATTATTGTTTCCTTTTATTTTTTTAACAACTGATTACTTGCTATTAGATAGTATAAGGTGAATACAAATACAAGTTGTAAGCCATGGAAGTGGTATCGGAAAAACATTTTTAAAAAATTAGGTCACTAATTAAAAAAAAAAAGTTTAAACACAATAAAAATTAACAAATAAAATAGTTATTGGTAGTGAATAGAATATATATATATATATATATAAGTAATATAATAGCTTAATCATATAAATTAAATATAATAAAAAAAAATCAAAACATACCATATATTTATGAAACCAAACCAACAAGAATTTCCAAGTAACAAATTAAATAAAAAATATCTAGTTAAAAATAGAAAAAAAACATCATAAAATCTTAAAACCACAAAGAACCCTGCCATTAAGATTTGTTTTTGTATACTTTTTACCAAAGTTGCGAGGGATAGAGAGTCCTTCGCTTTCTGAGTGGTGTCGGTGAATACTTTGTGGGCGGATTTTGATGATCGAGGAGGTAAAACTCGCAATGGCGGAACCTCCCTTTGAGTTTTGTTTTCCTGAGAGTTGCCCATATTAAACTCCAATTCAAGAGAGTTTCGAAGCTCGTATATTTCTCTTCAAAGATCGCTTCGTCCTCATCTTTGTACCTTATGAAGAAACGGTGTAGGCTAGATCTTTTTTGTTTGTGTAACGCACGAGAGCATAGAGGGGAAGAAACTATTATAAGCGTAATGTAAAGAGCCCATAGATTTGTTAACGAGGTTTGATCTATAAACCTACATCCCCGGAACTATACAGTCCAAGAATGTCCACTAGAATAAGCTGATACAACATACACAACAATGATTATCGGTTAAAACTAAATGGACAAAAGGCAAACAACTACATCAGGTTACAGCCTGAGTAACTCCGGTTCTGTTCCGGTACACCTATCTTTGAGGTGGTGAAGTTCCCTTGACACAAATACCACCAACAATCTTCTTGATGATGGGGAAGCCTCGACACAGCAGCTACATACGCAACATGACTCTGTGGAAGCACTTCTCTATTTATTGTGGTACCTCAGAACTCTAGGTTCCTTCTACAAAACACACCTCGTGAATAACGGCGGTGAGATTGGAAGTTAGCTTGTTGTTGTTGATTGGAGGTGACCTCGTGAAGATTTTCAAGAAAAATCCTCTATCAACTTCATCAGCCTTTGCCTGAGACTGAGATTCGAATAATCCTCCTCCACCTCCAATTTGAAGAGTCATCTCTGTAACGACTCCCACTATAGCTCCAGAAACCACCTTCAAGCTTAGATCTATCAACGGAGCGTTCACGTGGACCCGTCGAAAGGGAGACGAGCTCAGCCTGAGTGAAGCACTCCATATGTGTAGCCGACGCCGCCTTAGCAGAGCCATAGAGGAAGCAAATTCGGCGGGAGATGTGGTTTGGCTTTTCTTCATCTTCGTTTTAGGGTTAGAAAGAAACAGATAAAATAAATAAGGGTGTAGTTTGTTTGTTTTTTTTTTTGTTTTGTCGCCTTGTGTAGTTTGTTTATGTCCTCGAAATTGTGTTTTTAATTATTTTGTTAAGTGTGATCCCACCGAGTGTTTTTATCTTCCCGCTTAGTAATCTTTAATTTTAACATTTTCAAACGTTATTATATAGTAATAAAAATTACGAATTTATCTTTAATAACAGTTGTGAAAACCGTGTTATCTTAATGTGCTACTGCTATCAATGCACATTTTTTTTGTAGTGATTGATTGTTTTGATTAAACGGAAGCGGCTAAAAGACAATTTAACCTTGTAAACGTGTTATGTCACTTGATTTAAAGTCATGCCTCAAATGGCAGTCAACATAAGTTAGACATTTAATTATGATATAAACGAAAACTTAGGCATTCAAACGACATTTTGGAAATGTTTAGGATTTAAACATTCACAAATTAAAAGTTGAGGACTTTTAATAAAACCGACGTCGTTTTGATTAAACGGAAGTTGCTAATAGAATCTTTATCACCGTAAATGTTAATTTAACGACGTGCCTCAAATGGCTCAATCAATGAAAGTTTACCATTTAATTACGAGTCAACGAAAAACTTAGGCATTTCAATAACGTTTTGAAAATTCATGCTTTAAATGTCAACAACTTAACAGTTATGCAAATCTTTTGACATTTTTTCCAATCTTTTAATTGTTATATTAATCGTTAAATTGTTCTAAAATCGTCCACTTCCATATTATATATCTGAATCCGCTGCGTTTAAACTTTAAACTAATGAATTTCGAAGTTATCTAGTAATTTCTGTTAAGTTTAAAGGGTTTCCAACTCAAAACCAATTGGCAATGAGTGGAGTGGCCCATATCCCTTATATATTAGTGTTGGTCCCTTTTATACTTTCGATGTGGAATCCTAACACGCCTCCTCGAGATGATGGCTCTTATCGGTCCATCTCGAACCAAATCCCACTCTAGGACCGGTAACAAACCCTTTTGAGCCATCCTACTTGGATCAACAAACGAGGCTCTGATATCATGTTAAGTTTAATGGGCTTCCAACTCAAAACCAATTGGCAATGAGTGAAATGACTCATATCCTTTATATACTAGTGTTGGTCCTTTTATACTCTCCAATGTGGGATTCTAACAATTTCTAGTTTCTACCAGGTCGAAAATATTATATGTTTCAAAGATATATAAGAATTTATTTTGATGTATTTATGGAATTTTCTGGTACATAAATGATAAATGTTCAATGAATCACGCAAAAGAATATACGCATCTTCATCTTCAAAAAAAAAAAAAAAAAACTCACAAACACAAAGGCCCATTGGAACCAAAACTCACACATTGTTTCCTCTGCTTCTCAACTGTCCCAAGAATGTTGTCTTCCGTGACAGTTCCGGTGAATGGGTTTTACATAAACCTTTCAAAATCAAATCTTGTTGTCTTCAGAGGCTCCAACTGCTTCAACTTCAATGTCCATTTCAGAGTCTTCAAGCCTTCTTCTTACAGGTTCATTTCTTGATACTTACTTACTTACTTACTTCTCCCATAGAATTTTCAATCATTTAGTTTGATTGAAACAATTAGATATGGAATTTGGACTCCCTTTTTGTGGAATTTAATTGTTCTGGAAAAAGGAGATTTGGAAATTTTATAAAGAAATTGAGATTCTTTAGTAATTTCAAGATTTTCTTGGTTGGCTATCAAAATGCTGTGTTGACTTAGATGTCGATTTGACTGGAATTAGGAAAAGAAAAGTGTATTTTGTTAAGACTAGGGCTCACGAACATATTAACTTTGATGCTCTTATATGGCAGGATCAGGGTAAGAAGCTTTAAGAAAGAAAATGTCGAAAACAATGACTCCTCAAAGTCTCAAGATAGTGAAGATGAGAAACCAAATGTTGATGAGATACTTAAATCCAAGAACTCAAGAGTTTCTGAAAAGAGAGTTCCATTTATAGCCAAGTTAGGTATAGCGTTAGGATTAGCTCTGATTATAACAGTAATATGTGTAAACTTGAAGAGCTCTAGTGGTTCACCTTTTGAAGAGGTTAAAAGTCTAGCCAAAGCTTCATCATCTTCAGAAGGCTTTACATTCAATGCCTTTGGAAAAAGATTCATAATTCCAGGAAATGCACCGGGGTAACGGTTATCGAACTTATGAGCTAGATTGTATGGTTTATGAAGGATCCTTTTAGCTCCAATGTTCTTTTCTTTTTGCAGATGGGTTTACTTTTGGTTGCTAATGGCAGCGGGGTGCGGGCTTTTTATTAGCGAAGAAGCGCTAAATATATGGGTTTGTGCTTTATTCCGGTACTCCTGTTTCATCTTCTTATTTAACTCTTCAAGTTCTGCTTCATTTCTAAAATGCTTCTAAGTTTCTTCTAAATGTAAATGTTAGGTTGGAATAACGTTGTCTCGAATGTTAACTCTGGATGGGACATGGCAATCCTTTGCTGAGTCTTTCTCTAGGAATGCGCCGTATATAATGTCTACGGTTTCATGGGTTTACTGGTAAAAGCAATATCTCTGGTTTAAACAACATAACCTCCATGTTTAAGGGTCATATCATCATCCAGCTTTATTCTTTGGTGTTTTTTTGTTGGTGATGAAACCGAAAAAGCGGAGTTTGTATAAGCGATATGATACCGTTTTACTTAGGAAAGCTCTTCAGACAAAGTGGAGCTTCAGATGATGTGTGTTCAAAGGTTTAGGTGAAATCCATTCTTGTTATATTCCAAGTTGAAATATGTATCCCAAAAGCTGATTTTTTTTCTCTTTCTACATTTCGCATTGTTACCGGGGTTTTTATATAAAGCTCGGTATAGGTAAAGAGAAAGCGATGAGCATTACTCAAGCGGTCCAAAAGTACGGAAATCTGTCAGGTTTTGGTAAGTTGTGAGTTCAATGCAATGTGAAGATTTTGTAGAATGTGGTATAATGACTTTATACTGTCACATTGAATTGCAGTGGAAAGATTTTCACTAGGAATGAGGAATCCGACAGCATTCTTAGCCGGGGCTCTTGTAAGTATGTTTGCGGAATTTGATTCAATGTGTAGCCAAATGGTTAACCAAACCTATCCCTAAATGAAACTTTTTACAGGGAATATCTCCAGAGTGTTTCTTTGCAGGAGTTTGTTGTGGCGGCTTGATTACTCTTCCGCTCCAGGTTTATCTGCTTTCCTTTATTAAATTCGATTCGGTTCGATTCTTTGTTACAGTGTGGACTAACTCGAGGGTCTTGATTCTAACAAATGTTTCAGCTTGTGATTGGGTTTCTCCTTAGAGAACGTCCCATGTTTGCTCTTGCAACAGTAGCAACTGCAGTGGTAAGTAGAGATCTCTCTCGAGAGAGAAAACAAATGTGAATAGCTTTCACACAAGTTTGAAGATTTGGTTTCCAATATTTGTGCAGGGAATATGGACAATCTTCCCGTATATAGCGGCTGCATCCACGGCTTTGTTCTTCTACATTCGCAATCGCTACTCTACCAAAGATTAGCTCTTATTGTTTACTCCTAAGATATAGATATACATAGAAACATAAGATGTTATCAAAACTGCAAATACACTACTTTAACCAACCAAACAAATGGCTTATCTTGTAACATATCTATCTATATAGTATTATTTATTCACCAGAGCAAGAGTATTAGTATACAAATCTTTTTTTCGTGTAGGAAGAATTGTATATGCATTTTTATGTACCATTGTCCAAAACATTAATAGACATGTATGTAAAGAAGGCTAGTTGAAGAACTCATCACCTTCACCATTGATCACTTAAAAGATCTGTGATCATCACACTAATCTTGCTTTGTTCTATAACACAAGTAATTCTGCTTATTGCTTAACAGAGTCATCATCTTCATCTTCAATATCCCAAGTTATATCCTCTTCTTCACCTGCCACTACACTAACCCGTCTACGCCAATCAGATTTCTCCTCATTGCTTCTAATATCTTCTTCCATCTTATCCCACCCAAGTTCTTCAACCTCAAGTAACGATGGCTGTGTCGAAATCACCGAGATATCACTATCTTTAGAAGAAACCTCTCTGCTCTCTACCTTCAAAGAAGTCTCATCTCCTTCACCATCATCAAGATCCCAACTCAAATCTTCATCTTCTTCACCAGAAATAGCTCTCTTCACAAGCTTAACTCTAGCTTCTTCAACTTGCTCAAGTTTATAAACTTTATAAAAATACCTTCTCCAAAAACTCTCATCATCAACTTCCATAGGAACAATCTCCTCATAAATCTCTTTAACACTTTTATTTCCATTAATTAAATCGAAAATCTCATTCTTTTTCTCCTCTAACTTAAACCCTAAAATCCAATCCTCAAAACCCTCAGAATCATTAGGCTCATTAACATAAGTTTCTTTATCAGATTGGATCACACGCAACATCGTTTCAAAACGATTATAGGGTTTCACAGGTAAGCCTTGATCGTTACGGTTATGATTGGATTCCTTACCGTGAGAAATGATCTTGGCCGTTGATTTCCATACGGTGGCGCTGATATCGTCGATTGCTTGACCAACGGATTCGAGTGATTCTTGAGCGATTTCGAGAGAATCTGGTAATTCATTGACGGCGCGTGAAGCTACTTGTCGGATTATTGAGGTTTCTCTTTTCAATTCGGATTTGAATTCTTCGAAATCATGACGGTAGGTTCCGATTACAGATTCGGATTTGGTTGCTAGGGTTTTGATTAGATTGCCAAAGCTCCATGAAGAAGACGAAGAAGAAGAAGAAGAAGAAGGAGAAGAAGTTGTGGGATCGTTGATAGGTGAATCGGGTTGTTGTTGATGATGATCGTACTCAGAGAGAACTGATTTGAAGAGGTCCATCTTTTCAAAATTGAGATGAATTTTCGAACTTTGTGTATGTTTGAATGAATATAAATAAATAAATGAATTAATGTCGTCTGTTTACTGTTCTGATTTTCAAGTCATTGAAACCAAACCGATGTCGGTGGGGTGTGTTTTGTAAGAAAATAAACTATTATTTTACGGCGTTTTTTTTTTTGCATAATTAAGATATATTTTGCATAATTAAATTTATATTTTATTGTTCTAGTAGATTAATCCGACTGCTCTAATTATTTTAGAGCTCATTTAACGGTTACCGCTTTCAGTGTAATTGGACCAGTCAGAGTGGATTAATCTATTAGCACAGAAAACTGTTTTTTGTTTACCATTAAGAATCTAAGATTAGTAGTATACTAGTATAGTATTTTGCTGCAGTGTTAAATAAAGTCGTTTAATTAGCAAGTTGATTAGTTCATCTCGACCGCTATAGTTATTGTGCCTTGTCACTTATTAGTTAGGTAGCACGGAAACATAAATGAATATGTAGAAGCATAGAAATAGAAACGAGTATGCCGAAGCAAAACATGGATACAAATTTTTCTAAAAAAATTAGAAAACATAACACAACAAATATAAAACTAAAATATATAGTGAAACATTAAAAACCATATACTTGTTATCACATGCAGGACACATCAACAAAAACTATAGCTATTGTGCCTTGGTTCATCTCGACCGCTATAGCTATTGTGTCTTGTCTCTTATTAGCTAGGTAGCACGAAAACATAAACGAGTACACAGAAGAGTGGAAACAATATTTTTTTCAAAAAGTTAAAAAACATTACACATACACAAAAAGATATATATAATTAAAAATATATACTGAAACATTAAAAACCATACTTTAAAAAAAATATTTGAAACAACAAAATTTAATACATAAGTATTAACTATTAAGTAGTATAACCGTAAATAAAAGATCATATGAGATATTTTATATTCTTCAAACTAGTTAGGATTTAAAAATAAAAATAAAATAAAAACAATAAATATAATTTATATTTCATGTTTCCAAATTGTTTGTTTTTTTTTATTTAGTTTACAAAAAAAATTAAAAAATTTAATTGTGTTTCCAAAACATAAATGAACTAATCATCACATATAAATAAAGATCAAACAAAACAGTTCCTTCTCTCTCAAAATCCTAACTGCCAAGAGAGATCTTTTCTTCCTTCCACCTATCTGTCCTCTCCGGCGGTCGGCGGTTTTCGCCGGAGCTGTGAGAGGGTCCTTTAGATGTTTAATTAGTAGTTGTTTTGTCTTGTTTTGAGTCTCTGCTGTGAATCTATGTGAAGAAGAAGTATCGTGGAGTGGCGAGGAGTCATTGGCTGTGGCCTTTGGTGAGATCCAGAAGCAGTTTTTGCTTGGAAAAGCCGATTCGTTTGGTTATCAACAAAGGTTTGGTGGTGGCTTTTGCAGGTGGTGGCTGCGAAGAAGCTTTTATGGTCTGGTTTCTTTGTCCGGTATTAAACTCTTCTAGTCTTTTCCCATCAGATTTCAGTAGATTTTAGTCTTTGTTGGCTTTTGTGGGGGTTTAATCAATGGATTTGGCTTGTTCAGAGATCTAGTTATGTGATTGATTTCTTTGTCGACGGTTTCTTACACAAAGGGGTTGTGTAATCCGGATATAGATCTTTACCGCTTCTATGTATCTGTTTTTGGTGAAGATTTTGGTTCCTAGTTCTTCTTCTCCGTTGTGTCCTCTAGGCTGTTCTGTTTCGTAATGGTCTAGTTTCGTTCATGGGGTCCTTCATTCTGATGGTATTTCGCTGTTGAGGCATCTACTAGCTCTTCTCTGAGGCTCTTTTGGGGTTTGGATTTGGGTTCAAGACGAGGCAGTGGTTTCGGTCTTCAGTTCTTCTCTTGCGAGGAGGTGGCCAACTTTATGTCTGTAGATGGCTATTGTTGGTTTGCGAGTGTCAGCGTGTTTGAGCTGTTGGTCTTCTTTGGAGTGTCCCCTGTCGAAGTTCAAGGTTTTCTCCCTTGTAGCTAGTTCTTTTCGTTCACAATGACATTTTGGAGTGTCTCTAATGGAGTTAGCTACTGTGCTCTTTTCTAGTTGTAGTTTTGCTTTCGTTTCTGTCGGAGTTGCTGGTCGGTTGGGGCTTCTTCGCTTCTAAATGGTTCTTTGGAATTGTTAGTGGAGTGTTTCTAGTTTGAGCTTCAGATTAAGTTCTTGGGAACCTCTTATTTTCTCCATTTCTAGTCACTTTCATTTGTTTATTTCTTCGTTTAAGGTTCCTATTTTTTAGGCTTTGTGTCCGAGAATATCAATGTTTCTTCCGGTTTTAGTTTCGTTTGTTGTGTGACTTTGGGTTACAACATTAATAATATATCCATTTGAAAAAAAAAAAAAAATGAACTAACCGTCACATTTCCAAATTGCGATTTTTAGGAAACAAGTTTCCACCGCGTTTTCAAGAGTTCTAGGCTCTGATTGGTAACATGCATAATGCGTTTTCTAATGCGATTATGCAAGTATTTTACCAATCACAAAAATTTGCCTAATAATAGACAATTAGGCAAAAACGCAATATTTGCTTTTTGCCTAAAAAAATACAAGTAAAAAGTCATTATGCAAATAAGCATGCATTTAGTGATTTATTTCATTATGCATGATATCCAATCACACAAAATTTTGATTATGCAAATTTTGATTCTACAGCTTTTTAATCTGCAAATTTTTATTATGCAAATATGCAATTACGCAGTTATGCGTTATTACCAATCAGAGCCCTAGTTTCTGAAATGAGGAACGGACCTCAAACAAAGTTTTCATGCTACAGCGAGAAATAAACCACTTTCTTCTTTTCTTTCAAATTATTATTAATTACACAACTTTTATTTTTAATAACCAAATATTGTTATACAATTAATTACTTTGAAAACCGTACTATGCAGCAGGGCCAGATATGGGATGAGAGGCAGAGGTCTTTCTTTTGTTTCTTTGTGTTATGGTTGCCTATAATCGATTAGTTATCACACATTTTAACATCCCAGATTCTTTCAGGACTTAGCATAAAATTATTATTACCTCATCATATCCATTGATACCAAACAAGTGTAAAGTCCCTACCTTCAACCTCATTCGGACTTGTCTGATTTCTAACCTAAACCCATCTCTGTGTTAAGATCCAACTGGTTTCAGAATTGCTACATAGCAAAAAGAGAATAACACAACTCTAATAACCTTGTTCCTTTTCCATTAACAATGATTTTCTTTTTAATGCTTTTCCAAATTTCCACTGAAGGTAAAACAAACAGATGTTACATTAAGCTAAATCTAACACCCACGAGTGACCGTGGATCAAAATATACTAACATAAAAAAAAGGCTCCTGAGCCCTAATATATATACACCACAAAATGAGGAAGCAAAAGGTGGATGTATGTACATAACTGAACCTCTCTACAACTGTTTCTACTCTTCCAAACCAAAACAAGGAGATTCACAACTATGATGCATGTTTTTCAAAAGGTTGGGATTTGGAAGAATATATATAAATATATATATATATAGTTGGCCCATCAGATACCTTCACGGTGTTGAAAAAGAGGCAAAAGACAAGTGCATAAATCATCCACACCTTCTCCTATCATCTGCCCTGCCTTTTCTGGATTAGCAAACTCCATCTGCAAAGTTAAGCATACAGTTTTCTAAGTTAGTTTTTTTCTTCAACCACTGAATATTTTACCACTTTTAGTTAATGCAAGATTTAAGGTGACAGGATATGGCAGAGGGATTTGACCATTTGGAACCTGTACAGTGTTGTCGGTTAAGTGATCATAAGTCAACGCAGGATCTACCACTGCTCGAGCTTCTATGTTCATCTCTCTTCGCTCTCATTCCACCTTTGTGTCAGGAGTCAGGAGGCCTGGATGATGACTTTTCATGGACTGCTTCTAATTCCAGCGTCTTTAAATAAGGCTGCTGCTGCTGTTCAGAAGGAATATGTTTTTGCTGTTCTGATATCTGTGGTTGCTTATGTACTAAAGGTGGAGGTTGTTGTAGCTGTTGCTGTTGTCCTTCTGTCCCACCCTTATGGCCATGACCAGGCAAGACATCAGGTGACAGGTCTAATCCTTGTGCCATTTTTGTTACTGTGTCGCCCCCAGTTGAATTTGTAATAGAACTGCTTACTTTAGCAAAACCATTCTGCTCAGAGTCAAACGATGGTAAGTCCAATTCTTTTGGAGGAGAAGCAACTGCAGCTGTGCTTACCGAATCATTACCCGCCTGAGGCCCACCCTTTGTTGTACCCACACTAGCTGTCTGAGTGGTATTGGTGACAGACTGTGGATTGTGTGGGGAATGTTCAGCCTGAGACATCTTCGATAAGCCATGATTTTGAGGAACTCTATGCGATGTTGGTTGCACTTGATTGCCCTGCTTCTGGTGTAGCAGCAAATGTTGGTGGGTGGGTTGTGCAACTGCTGGCGTAACAGACGGACTAGATGTGGACAAGATGTTCCCTGGTACCTCTGCTGATTTCTCGCCTTGGATGCTATTATCTGAATGTAATTGCCTCTGTTCATGGTGTTGGGACGAAGGAGAATGAGCAACAGGAAATGTTTTTGGCTGTTGATGGGAAGTACTTGAATACTGTGGAGAATTCAGTGGTTTAGACTGTGGATACAAGCTCACGGCGGTCACTGGCTTAGATGGCTGACCATGCACAGCTTGAACTGTCGTTTCTTCTTTCTCAGTACCCTGTATTCCCTGGGACATAGTAGAACCATTCAAGTTCGAGGGATCAACAGAAACGCTCTGATGCATAATGTGTCCTCTTCCCATTCCCTTCAAGAGTTTATTCTGCTGCTGACCTTGAGTTGGTTGCCGCTGTTGTGGATGCTGTCTTCCAGATTGCTGCTGGAGTTGTCTCTGCCGCTGTTTTCCAGCTTGATTGTTTACTCCAGAAGCACCAGACTGAGGATTCCTACCCAGACCATGAACCGGCAACTGCGGTTTTTGAGGCTGCTGCTGCGCAATTGCTGTCATACTAGGAGAGGTTGACGACAAAGGCATCGATAATGGCTGCGAAGGAGCAATTGGTTGCGTTTGAGGACTGTTTTGTGGAGAAGAAGATACTGGAGGAACTTGATGCTGTGACTGTACATGTTGCGTCATAGCACCAGATGCTGGAAACTGCTGTTGTTGCTGCTGCTTCTGCTGCTGCAAAAAGCGTTGGTGCATTTGCCTTTGACGGATAGCAAATGCTTGCTGCTGTGTCCCAGTTGCAAGGTTAGGACTCTGGAGATGAGTATTATGTGAGTTGCCAAGAACATGTGACTGTTGCGACAGCTGATGCTGCTGGGAAAGATGGCCTGGATAGGCCTGTACAGATGGAGTTGTTTGGTTGGTAAATCCAGAACTCAAAGCCGGAATCCCCTGACCATTCCCCTTGGCAACCTGCATCTAAAACTCATGTGTATAAGATAAATTGTTCAAAAACTTATTAAACAGGCTCAACATGGAAATCGACGAAAATCAGAAGCACTGAACATCCAAAATTTAAACAAGGAGTCAGCTATATATTCATCAGACATACCAGCTAAAATCACTAGTAAAAGATATTGCTTACTCGCATCATATGCTGCATAGGTCCACGAGGCCTCAACATGGAGTTTCCTTGAGGAGCATTCCCTGCAGAGCTAATATTTCCAGTATTTGAAATTCCTCTCATGCCAGAGGAAAGCATGCTGCCAGTGTTTGGCGCTGCCAATGAGCTCACACCTTGTAAACCAGGCCTTGACAACGGTGTGCTCCTATTGATTCCATTTACACTCATAGCATTTCCACCAGGTAGCCGATGTCCAAGATCAGGTCCAGAGACAGCTCCAGGAGATGATAAAATAGGCTGCTGCAGGTTTCTTCCAGATAACATCTTATTATATTGTTGGTTTCGATGTTGTTCATCTAACGGCAAAGATCCTCTAGAAATATTGAATCTACCAACCCAGAAAGGAAAAAAATTACAATCAGCAACCCAAGTAAGAAATAATCTGTGATTTATGCTGAGATGCACAATATCTATGCATTCAAAGAAGACAAATAAAGTGACGGCAAAAAAAAAAAGAAGACAAATAAAGTCTACCTTGAGGAAGCACTGGTTGGGCCAGGTGTGGTTGACAAGTTGTTGCCATTTACTACACCAGATGATCCAGTTATTGACGGATTTGCTTCAGATGCAGGAAGTACTGACGTCCCCTGGTTCAACAGAGGTTCAAGTGAAAATACATCTTGACCTGAAGTTGAGGCATCACAGAGATCAAGGGGCCTTCATCCGGAGAGTAGCAAGATATTAGAATTGTGAAAAAGGTAGTAATCAGGAGATAATAAATCTTAAGAAACACCAAAACTTACGTGAGTATACTCCCATTCAGATTATTTGGGAATACATGAGAAAGAGCCATAACTTGAGAATTGTGAACTGGTACTATCTGCTTGGGATCCCGACCATCATTCTTGAATATAGATGAAACGAAAGCAAACATACAGAAACAGCAAAAAGAAACGGAATCAGGGCCTGTGGAGTTTCAATATTTAAACTCTGGTACATGGTCCTAAATATTATGGAAATTACTAGAAAAGATTTCATCTACGACTTGAGATGCAAACTGTTATGTCAAGTAAAAGTGATCCGACTTCTGCCTTTCTCAGTATAAATTCTATACGAAGAAAGAGCAAAACATATTTCTTTCTCAAAGAACATGTCCCATGCTAAATTGAGTGAACCAGAAACCAAAAGAGCACTGAGGGCACTCTTGGGAACAAAATTTTTTACATTAATCTATAGACCCCCTAAAAATTTCTTCCAGTGAAGGACTCCAAAAATATAATTCTATCAACAGCGTCCACCATAGTATCTAGCTTACACACTGGTTTACAGGAGGAGCTACAATTGTGGTCAGGCAATGGTTGATTACAAGTAGAAAAACACATGGGTGATATAACTAGTTTTCTGCAACAAGTTCGGAAAAAGTAAACAGTGGGTGATCAGACCTGTACCTTTCTATGATGGAACTTCTTCCCAATCGAACAAATCATCTCAAAATGGGACTTCAGTGTATCTTCTTCCAGCGGCCCTTGCAGACGTTGAAACAACTGTCTCGCACTTCCCTGAATATAACACACAATTCCGGGAAACCACAGGTTAAACTAAACACACAGGAAGCTTAAATTAAGTATCTCAAGAAGTATGTAAACCTTTGGGATGCCAGGCAAAGTGGATGGATAAGACTGAGAATTTCCCGAGTCTTCAGCACTATCAGCTCCATCATCACCACTTCTATCCATTAAAATCTTATGCCGCTCCTTGCACTCACTTGGATTACGATATATACACTGTATGAGTAGGAACGAGGATCAAAGAATAGAAAAATCAGTACTCAAACAACAATTCAAATACAATGGATAAGTGAAACAACATATCCCAGCCCAATGGCTTACTAAAAATCAAGCAAGCAATAGTTTGTACAACAAAATAAAATGTAGTCATTCACAAGAACAACGAACGCAGTATTCAGTAGATTATTTAGCACTGTAACATCTCAAGAAACTTCAGAACAGCACACTCTTACCTTAATTTTAAGAGTGCTGTTCATAGCATCACTAATTAGCTCCCAGTTAGGGCCCAAGTCATGCACCAGGACAACAAGCGCCTAAATGGTGGAAAAAACAATTAAGATATTTCACAACGGGGCACACAATACTTATATGTTAAGCAAAGATAACAAATATAAACCTGATCCTCAAATAGTGACCATGGATTTTCACATCCTTCTTGGCCAGAAGAAATCTGCATAAATAAAGTTTCTTATTTCAAGACATTTTGAAACAAAAAAAGATGGTAAAGGAGTGAACAAATCACCAAAGCATATACCTTCAATCCTTTTATTTTTCTGCCCCTGTCTCGACCTCCAAAAAATTTAATAAATTTGTTGGGATTGGACATATTGCTCATCTGAGACGCTACTGGAGAAGGAATAGCAGAGTGAAAACTATTATCCACTGACTGCTTGCCAGTCTTTTGCTTCTTTACACTATGTGGACCATACAGACCTTACAAAATACAGATAAACATGTCATTATGATCTCAACTCGCTAAGAAGAAGAATGGCGACTAAAAGAGGGGTAGTGCCAATATAACATTGTAGACATGTAATTTCCAGAAACAGTTGAATTAATTCCATATCAGTACTTTCACTTTGGAGTTTATCATAGTTAACATTGTGTAGTTCTTATTTGCGGTAAACGATATTGTGCAACTACGATTATTCCTAAAGTAATGATACTCTAGTTACAGAATTAGTCCAATTCATAAAACAGATTTGTGAAGCAGAGGCTACCCGCTACCTCCGGTTGAACCTGAATGCTAAAGAACTAACTCATGCAGCCATGTTCAGAGAAGTTAAAATAGGATACTTGAATGATACCATTCGTATTGAAATGATTCTCTGGTCGCTTCTTCCAGTGGTCCTGCCAAAATAAAGAAGCATAAGGATTCTCCAGGAAGCGTATTATCTCTTCACATATACAATGGCATAAAACTTTCCATTTCAAGTAATACTACTCTCACAAGCATCAACCACCCGAATATATAGAACATTTTTCACTTCAATATGCGAATGACGCACCACACACCACTAAAAAAACGTCTGCGAAAGCTTTACTAAATAATATGACACTGAATTTCAAGATCTTTTATCAGCAATATTACCTGTTCACCACGGACCATTGAGTCAAGATGCCAGGCTTGTTCATATGCAGAGCCCTGCAACAATTGATAACCGGATATTATCATGCAATGCCAGAAGTAGTAACAATATTTTTTCAATAAAACCAAGCCAGATATATGTTGAAACATAATGCAAATCAGATGAACCTTCTTCTTTTTAGGTTTTCCTGACGTTTCAGCCATGTCGTAAGGTAGCTGCCTCTCAAAATTACCACTAGATTCAACCTCTGTGCCCTTTTGAACTGCAGAACCACCATTTAAACTACTTTGGTCATCTTGAAAAGAACTAGTGTCCCCACTAGAGGCATCTGTCTTTGAGGGGACAGGTAAACTTCCAACAGTGCCACAGCCAAAAGAGCTCACAACTCTCTGCCTGGAAGCAGTGCGCATGCGCTTCAATGGAACTGAACCAACATTGAGATTATTGGCGGGCCTTTTTCCCATCAATGCATTGGAGCCACCAGCGTAGCTAGTACCGAATGGTAAATCAGCTCCAATTTCATATGACCGGGAAGAATGATATTTCATCGAGTTCTTCTTTTTCTTGTGGGTTAACTTAAATGATTTGCTACGTTCAAGAGCTCCCGGCAGATAATAGGTACTTGTTTCTTCTTCATCCTCGTCGTAGCCATTGTATTCTGTATCTACAGTTGAAAATGAATATCAGTAAACGTCTATCCAGTATGTGGAGCTCAACCAAATATATTCTGAATACCTTCTGCAGGATCATAGGCTGATGTCTCAACCTCCTCCTGCAGGCTACTTCCGGATTTCTGAGATGGAAAATGCTTTTAAGTATCTTCAAAAACTTAACAATATACAACCAATTAAGGTTGTGTATGAAAGCTCATAGCACTTAACACTCTCACATACCTCACACCAGAGAAGATGAGATTCAATGGACCTTCGGTAAGACTCCATTGCACCAGATGGAACTGAATAAAATAAGCTTTCCTGCACATTTAGAAGCTCAGTTTGCAACGTTCTAGAGTTATCCACAACACTTCAACTAAAAGACTGCAGAAAAACCAAATGACTAATTTCATACTTCTGTAAGCCGATCATCCCAAGATGTCTCCAATATGCTAGGGTCACATATATTGTCAGGTGTCGACGGTGCTGCTGCTTGAAGATGGGGACTAGAAGATTTGACAAACTTCAAAAATCTGTGTGCGTATTCTGTGACACCAGAAGCTGAACATTTTTTGCCAGCATTACACTTCAATTCCTTCACTGTCTCCTGCATTTGAATACAGTACTACTTGGTTATATATCAAAAGTGTGAAAAAGAGTAACAGAACAAAATAAAGCTCTTAGACTTAATGCTGGAAGACTATTTTAAAGAAAATCAGTGTGATTCAGCATCGCAGTCAGAGGAAAAGATAGTGTCAAGCTTACTGCACATAAACTTTAAATAAGGTTCCACCACTTTACAATGTGTCAATTCTTCAACCAAACATGCAGATACAAAAATATATATATATATCTGTGTGTGTGTATGTGTGTCGAATGAAAAGAAAGGCTGAGAATCATACGACCATCATTGCCATAAAAAACCGTAAGCAATAGATATATATATATATATATATATATATCTGTGTGTGTATGTGTGTCGAATGAAAAGAAAGGCTGAGAATCATACGACCATCATTGCCATAAAAAACCATAAGCAATAGATATGTGCGGCAATCGTATATCTATTGCTTGCCAGTTCCCAATATACCTTATCAGTTCCCAAGCTTGTCTTCTCAAGCTCCCTAGGAACCTCCACGGAACTCCAGAACTGCAAGACAGCATTAGCTAGGGTTGAAGCTATGCGTTTAAGCTTTCCCTGCTGAATTCGTTCCTCAAATTTCAACTGAGAGGTAAAAGCAGCTCGATGGCAAATCTGCATGGCAGCAGTCATCTTCCAAAGACGCTCCTAGAATTCAAGAAGTAAAAGTGAGGTCAGAGTCAGACAGAAATGCAACGCATTGAATTGGTGAAAACACGTTCCAGTAACAGAAAGGCTGACACCATTCGTAAAGGAATTACCATACGCTCTTACAAATAATCAGCATGACAATGCATAATTTTCCATTTAAGTAGATAAAATCAGATCGGAAAGCTGATCAACTAAACCAGACCTGCGCAAAATCATTTGCCAGCCATGCCATTTCTTCAAGAACAAAGTCCCATTGAGATCTTGTACGAACCTCCACTGGTATGGTACCAAAAGATAACTCCGCAATCCTCTTTTTCTTGTCCTGTTAGTGTAGTATGTCAGACATAAAGACTATGAACAAAAATAAGTAACTAGAACCTTATTCCAAAGCTTGACAGGTTAGGATCACCAAGCCAAGTTGAAAGAGAGAACCTTTATAATCCGTGCCTCCTCAAGGATAGAGTCCTCCTTAAAAGTATCTAGCATTCTTGAGCCACTGTCTACACCATTCTGATGTTTTAATGCTGTAATGCCAGATCCTGACAATACATTTTTGCTATTTATTAAAGCACTGGTTTCTGCAGCTGCCTGAGACACTCTAGGGCACAAAGAGCTGTCAGAAGTGTCAGCTAATCCACTTGTAACTTTCATGTTCCTTTGTAGTATATCCAAGTCATCTTGTTGTTTTCTTTCACCTTCAGAACACTTCTTTTCATTATTCAGCTCAACTGTACTTCCATAATCTTGATTTTCGGCTTTGAGTGATTGTGTATGGCATTGATGGCCAGAATCTTGGTCCCTAATAATGATGGTAGAGTCACCAGCCGCCTCCTCACTCTTTGTATTCGCCATTTCACCAACTGTAGGATTCAGTATCCCCTCTACTCTTAAATTACACTGCATAGGGACTCTATTGGCGTCAGATTTGTCCACTCTATGGAGATCTATTGTAGTAGCTACATCTATTTCAACGTTATTAGCATGAGACTCTCGATCTAACCCTTTCTCCCCTACAGATGCGCTATCTTTTAAGCTTTCTTTCTCTCCTCTGGGATCTCTAAGGCCATTAACTTGGGTGGAGTTAATCTCCTGGCTACCTTTCATTACAGCACTGAGAGAATCAGCTACTGTACTAGCAGAGACAGTATGTGCTCTCACCCCAGTAAGACCAGTCTCTCTGGAAGCCACATCTTCAGAACTTTTTTTATGCACAATATCAACTTTCTCTTTCACTGAACCCTTTTTTGTTGTAGCAGTGCTTTCTCGGACAATCAGCCCATCATCATCAGCCTTCAACAAGTTGCTTGGGACTGAATTTTTTGAAAGAGTATTACCATTGGAAGTTGCAGTGCTTGGACAAGATACTGAAGATGGATGTCTATTCTTATGATTGCCTGCTTCGGAATCGGAACCCTTTACATCCACAGATTCTCTGCGAATTGAGAGCGACGTGGCAAGACCACCACGACTCTGAACTAACTCCGTAGAATTTGACCTCGCTGGATCACGATTTATCTTTGATCTGTTTCTACGAGCATATGGGCGAAAAATGGCAGAATCTTCTGTTTCCTTAGTATTCTGGAAATTGTTCGCTTTGAAAGACCGCTCCGATTCAGAAGTCCTACTTCTCTTATTAGGATATTTTGTATTTCTTTCTCCTTCAGGTGAATTTTTTTCGGTATCAAACAGTAAAAGATTATCAGCTGTATTGGGCTCAGAAACTATAGAAATGCCAGGTCGACCACTACTTTCCACAGAATCCCCATGTACCGAGGCAGTCCGGGGAAAACTATCCTTCACTTCACTGTGGTGAAAATAGTAAATAATCATGAGTTGATCTAGAAAAATCCAACAGGAAAGATTACAACAAACAAGACAAATACCTCTTTACAAAATGATCTGCTTGCTTATCTGTGAGTGACGTAGATTGAACGCTACGCGAAGTTGCATTACCAAACTTGAAATCCAACGGATTTCCACCCTAAAGTAGATAGAATAGCAAAGACGTGTCAAAATAAGTTTCTCAAAAAGGAAACAGAAAAAGGGAAAATAAGATTTCATACTTTCTCCAGAAACTCTAATTCTCTCCTCCTTTCCTCACGGACATCATACTCCTGCCTGTTGAAACAAGCGATTTATCATTTATACTCAATAAAAACGATTAGCAGCTTAACAAAACATAAAACATTTCAGTAAGGACAAGGAAACACAAAAGAAGGAAACAAAAAAACAGCAATTCTGCAATAATAAATACCTTAGTTCCGCTTGAGCCTTCTCAATTGCTACTCGACGCGGAGATGATTTATTACCAATACCACCTCCACTATCAATAACTCCTCCCATGGAATCAACCTCAACATTTACTAGAAGATATCCTGAAACACAATTCCATTGAATCACCACTTTGGCTGTCCCATTTAATTCAAAATCTAATTAGAATAGAAACAAATCCCCAATCTCAGAACTGTTTCAGTATTTACATCATTCTAAACAACCATACTGTATAAAAGCATGAACAGTTTCCCACAACGCCTCTTTATAAATATTTTCACAAAAAAAAACTAGAGATTATAAAGTTACATTTAACAAATCAAGAGATGGAAATGGAAATAGCAACGAGTCAAAATTTCGTAAGCATTAAATGTTTTAGCCATAAGCTCAGTAGTAAACATAAATACGAACCAAACTTGAAATGATCAGCTATAAGCTATGCCAAAATGGCGCATTTTAGAGAATTACACAGACGGATTTTGAGCATTTTAATTCAAAATCTGCAAGCAGTATGAGAAGAAGACGCAAAATCCCTAAAAGACTCGAAATGCTAAGAAATCCCAAGAAATTGAAAGGAGCTTAAGCAAAGCTAGACGGTTAGGGTTTTAGGAAGAGTGAACAAAAGAGAGTACCTGAAATTGAACGTATGAAAACGCAAACGCAGGAATTAGGGCACAGAAAAGAAAAAAAAACTTGGGGAAAATCAGAATCAAAATTTCTAGGGCTTCACCACAATTCCTCGAATCGAAGACGAAAACAACAATTTTCTTCGGGAAAATTAAAGAGCTCTTCGTGAATTGGAATTCATGAAATTTTTTCAATCTCGTAAAATTGCAATTTCCTTAAACCAATTTCTGTTTCCCTCTCAGAAGAAATTTTGTTTGTTGTCGTGGTTCGTTTTTTTTCCTTTTTCCTTTTTTTTTTTTTTTCGCTCCCTTGATGCAACTATGCGACTCTCTCTTGCTCTCACTAGCTCTGATTATTGGGCCTGGACCTGGACCTAGACCTGGGCCTGGATATTGAACTCTTTTAGGCCCTTTGTACAAGTTTGTCCGTAAGAACACATACGAAATTGTTGAAATCGGAGAAAGTTTTCTCTGATCTGTGGCCCATCTAACTGTTTTTTTTTTTTAAGAGTTTCAGAAACTTTCTAGTTACGATTAAAATGGATATTTCGGTCTCTTAGCAAGTTGTTTTTTTTTTTTTTTTGGTGATTAACTCTAGTTTAGCAAGCAAGATGCGATTTAAGGTCTGAGATGCTTCTATAGTCGAGCTTCACTTGTAGTATTTAAACAACTAAAGACATTGCACTCTAGTCACAAAACAAGTTATTTGCAGTAAAAAGTTTGTTTAAGTAACAATGGTGTTTTGGTTTGTTTAAGTAACAATGGCAAACGAAACATGTGCTGAATCACACATTTGATTTGTGGAACTAGAGTTGTGGTATTAAACGATAGCGAATTTGGAGACTTTTGTTTAGGCATGAGACTTTAAATCGAAACAAGAAATCAAACCAAACTGAACGATCGGATTCGGTTTACAGAGATGAACTGATTGGCAAGATTTATTCTAATAATTGGTTATCGGTTCAGTTCACACCTATTCGGTTTGCCCGAATCAAACGGTTAACCGATAAGTATATAAACCCTAAAATTCATATTAACCAGTTGTCCAACTTCTTTGTCTTCTTTTTCCTACCAGTCGGTTTACAATCTCTTGTTAGATATGTGATCTCGTGTATATAAACAAAGTAAAAATGATTAAACTTATCGATGTAGGACAAAAGAAAAGTCACTCGTTCTCTTTACTTCTTTGTTTTCAAGGTTTATTTTCAAGCCCATAAATTACAAACCCTAAAACCGAAAATCGGCCAATTCATACCTTAAGAGTTCAAATAAGTCGAATTTATACTCAAATTATATGATATGGCTAATTTATGCATGTACTAATAACATCGATTAATTTACATATATACTAGATTAATAACATGTGCTGCGTCCGGGTCCTATATTTTATAAATTTGTAATTTTTGAAGTACTTAAATTGTTAGTTTTTTTGTATTTTATATATGGTATATGTGAATTGTTAATTTTGTTATTGTTTATATTATTTTATTTTGGAATTTTAAAACTCTATGTTTATTTGTTTTTTTTTTTTTTTTTTGATGTTACATGTTTCATGTTAGTGTAGGTATTATATATACATATTAATATTACGTATTTGTTTGATGTATGTAAGTAGTTATTTTATATATGAAAAGAACTTAAAGTGTTTTAAAAATGGTAAATCTATACTATTAATTGTGGACATTAAAAATTTAGTAATACTAAAATAAAATTTAGTAACTCATGCTTCGTCCGGATGCTATATTTTAAAAATTAAAAATTTGTTATTTTATGTTAATTATATTATAATAATTATGTGTGTTTTTTTATGTTAGAGAAGAGGGAAATTTTTATAATTATTTTGTGGCTTTGTAGCAGTAGCAGAGGCAGGTGATGGTTAGGGGGTCAGCTGACCGCTCTAGATTTGTATAAATTTGTTTTTTACTTGTATTTTGATCAAAATTTTGATAAAATTTAGTGAAAATTTAGTGTTTGACCCCCATAAAATGTTGAAAATATATTTGACCACATAAATTCTTTTATAATTTGTCTTCAAAATAAAAATTAACCCTTCTAAAATAGTCGCTAGCTCCGCTACTATTTTGTAGTATAGATAATGTGAATTATGAGTAATATGATTAAGATAAATAATGCATGCTTAATTATTAAGAACTAGATTTGGACCCGCACGTACGTGCGGGTTTATGTTTTCAAACAAATTTATTTGATATAATATTTGTAATCCGAACTCATAATAGTTGGGTATTTAGTTTGATTTTTGGTTTTGTTTCAATCTGGTTTCTTTATGTTTAAATATTTGAAATAATAATGGTTTCACCTGTATTTTAAAATTTGAGATAACCCATCGGTTAGATTGGGATCAAACTGAACCGGATTAATGGTCGGTTAGAATTCAAGATCGGATTCGCACGTATGCGCGGGGAAATGTTTATAAAATTATTTAAATATTTTTGGATGTCCGAAGCAATATTTGTATAAATATTTATTTGCTATAGTATTCATAACTTAAACTCATACCAGTTTGGTATTCAATTCGGTTTTAGTCCGGTTTATAAATGTTTGAAATAATAATGGTTTCACTGGTCAGACTGATCCGGCAGTTGGACTCGGATCGACCTTGAACTGGATTAGTGGTTGTATCCATTTCAATTAAACTTGTAAATTATAAAACCGGATATAAATCGCTAAAAAAGATTAAAATTTTGTAAACCTGATGACCTAAACGAATCGGTTAGATTCAGCTCTGTAATTAATTTTTTCTAAACTTTTGAACATACTTTTCGTAACGTTATTGAAAAACTCTACAAAATATTTAATATTTAATAATAGACATGTCAATTTCGAGACGGAACCCCAATGTCATCTAGGCATGTCAAGCGGGTCAAACCCGCGACCCGCAACCCTCCATGCAGCGGGTTATTGTAATGTTTGACCCGATTGATTCGGACATGCACCTACGTGCGGGGTTATATTTGTATGATGAACTTATTTGATATTTACTCTATTTTAATTGTAGTTTTGTTTATTATCAAAATTTAGGTATCATAAATTAAATTTATTTAAATGATAGAAATAATTATGTGTGATTAGTATCATGTATAGAAAAATAGGCGTATTCATTTTGGAACAGAAAACACATCCAATCCCGTAGCGGTTGGGAATTTTTTTGTCCCATAACCGTTTCTTTTTAATTAATTACTCGCTTGAAAATGTTTTTTTTGGGTAAGGAATTAGGTAAGGAAATCATATTCAATATTTTAATTTCCTGTTTGTGATGGAAATTATATAATTCCTTTTCATATTTCTCAAAAATTCTCCAAACTTTTTCAAAAATATACGATTTTTTCAAAATATATGTCCTGACCTAAATCAGTTGGATTTTGAAAATTGAACTTACCTATCCTAATTTCCTGATTTCGTCCCGTAACACAAAGTTTATACCCAATATTTTATTAGAAATAGTCCGGATAATATGTTTTATTTCCCGAATTACCCGCTCTTGTCCCGTACATGATATTTTATGTCCCGGTATTCGCCTTTATATGCCTATAGGATGATGTTTTAATTTATTTTTGGTTGAGAATACTAATTTTATTATTTTATATAAATATATATAATTTTTTTGTAAAATATGTTGTTTGTTTAAAGTATTTAGAATTACTTTATCAGGTTAGTGTCAAATATGACTATGGTATTTATTTTAGTATTGTAATTAGTTTTAGTTATGTAAGTTGTTAATTGTGTTATTTAATTAAAATATAGATAGTATTGGAGAAATATAGAGGATTGAAAAATTATTATTTGGTTAAATGTATTTATAATATATTTTTGGGATTGGTGTTGCATATGATATATCCTTTTGCTTCATCCTTATTTTGACTTCGATAACTCGTTTCTCTTCCTGTAAAAGGATACATACAGTAATGAAATAAGTTTGATATATAAAAGCAGGATTTCATCAAACTTATCGATAAAAAATTACTGTGAAAAATTAAGCGATGGCTTACCACTCTGGACCCACTTATGCTTAAGTTATGCTTATATCACATACATGATATATGCATCCAACATTAGCGGCAACCCAAATTCTTATTAAAACTATGATTTAGAAACATGGCAATGAAAAAGTGAAATATGGTAACTTAAACCATGATTTAGACCAGTTTGGTAATCAATTTTGTTTCAGTTCGGTTTATAAATATTTAAAATAATAATAATTCCATTGGTTTAGTCTCGTCTGGTTTAGGGACTAAACCAATTTACATATGTACTCATTCTTTTGGGTCTTTGTCGACATTGATCCGTTTCTTACCGTCGGAACCCTCGGTCTTCTTTCTTCATTTAGACCATGTTTTGTATTTCTCTGTGATTGTTTCTTTCTTTATGCTCTTGATCTCACTCTTTTTGGGTTTTCTGAAATGAGTTGGGGAAAGAGAGAAGGAGTTTTTGTGCTAAACTCAGGATTCATCGTAAGTTTGTGATTCTTAGAAAAGAGAATTATTTGGATTCTTTGTGATTAGCAAAGGAAGTGTAACGAACCGGATTCTGCAAAAGGCCTCGAGGCCCAAATCAAGGCCCAAATCGCAAAACAAAACCCTAGCCACACTCTATTTTTTTCCTCGGGTGTATAAAAGGAAGGCACAGATTTTTGTGGCTCACCCTAGGGACCCTCAGCCACCAAGACACTAACCTTGCCGCCGCCGCCGTCGTCGAGTCTGCTCCGTCACCTTAAACCGCCGGCGACCCAAAGAGGTAACCACCATGAGTCTCTAAGTGTATGCTTAAGCTTGAGTTTGATTTTTTAGATCCGAACCTTCAATCGAGCGTATCTCCCAAACCGCTTTGAATCTCGCAAAACCGAGACCACCAGTAGAACCGTATCGTCGAGACGAAGCCGGAGCCCGAAGCTCAGATCAATGCGCCGCCGCACGCGCCCTCACGCGCCGCCGGAAGCTCCGTGACCGAACCCCACGCGCCGCCGTCGTCATCCACGTGCCGCTGTCGTCATCCACGCGCCGCCGCCGCCGCCGGTGATCTTTCCGGTAAGTCGCCGCCGCCTCTCTCCGTGAATCTCGCCGGTGACTCGCCGTGACTCGCCATGACTCGCCGAGTTGACTCAGTTGACTTGTTTGACTGGTTTAGCCTGATTTAATCTGGTTTGACTGGTTTAATCTGGTTTGACTGGTTTGATCTGGATTGACCGGTTTGATCTGGTTTGACCGGGTTGACTGGTTTGACTAGGGTTGACCAGGTTGATAGTTGACCGTTGACTTTGACCGTTGACCGTTGACTTTGACCGTTCGGCCAGTCCGGTCCGGTTGTTTGGTTCGGTCCGATTAGCCGGTCTAAGTCGGTTTTTCGGTTATCAATCATTTCTAACCCATTTTTCGTGACGATTACAGATTCAGAGTCTGTTCAAGCATCCAAGAGTGAGAAACCCTCATTAGTGGCTAAGGTGAGGGTTAACCGCGCAATTCTTACTTCGCCTGAACTCTTCCATCGGTCGTTTAGTACCTAAACGTGTATTGTCTCTATGATCGAGTCATTGTCTTTCTTGTTAAAACGGACATAGATTGTTAGACGTATCACATATTGTTTGCTTCACATGTTTCGGTTGTTAGTGATGTGTATATATATATAGATAGAAATATATGTATATGGATAGACTTAGGGATGGGGTTTTATATATAGTTGGTTTGTCGTATTTGCGGAATATGGGCGGCCTTTACGGAGGGTGTGATTGGGCACTATCCCATACGGGCCTCAACGGAGGGTGTGATTGGGCACTATCCCATACGCCTCGACGGAGGGTGTGATTGGGCACTATCTCATACTAAAGCCTCTACGGAGGGTGTGACTGGGCACTATCCCATACTAGGACCTGTTGTTTGTATTTTCTTGGGTGCTCTAGGTGCCATGAATGCTACATGCTTAGGTATAGACTCTCGGGATTGTTGTGTAAGTCGGGTTTGACTTGCGTGGCTTAGCACACCATACCTTGCTGAGTAACTCCCATGTTACTCACCCCCCTTTCCTCTTTCCTTCTTTATCTTCAGGTGAGCGTGCTGAGTAGTCGGGTGTGCGGGCAGTATGGTGCTATTTTGGGATCAACACTACTTTTATCGCATTTATTTCCGTTATTATTTATTTACTCGACTCTAGAATCGTTTGCGGATCATTTTATTGGATACTTGCGGAACCAATTTTTGATTAATAAAGTTGATTCCTGGTTTTATCGTTACTTGAGTAAGAAGTTAATATTGTTGACACGCCGGTCTCGAGAGAGGATGAGACGGGTGTTACAGGAAGACGGAAGGATTTTTAAGTTTATTTTTCTCCTCCATTTTCCAATTTTAGATCGAAAAGGGACTTTTCGTCTCTCCCCAATAGGCAATAGCTAAACTTTCTTCTATTGTGAAGCTTAACTGCAATGTTTTTGTTTTGAGTTTGATGCTTGATAATGGTACTTTCTAGAAAGTACCAGTAGGTTAGTTGGCTTGAGAATCCAGAGTATTATTGATTCATAGTCTTTTGCGTATTTGAGATTTCAGATTCTAATTAAGGTTTTAAATTTTCATTTGCTTTGATTTTAGGGGTTTATGTTGTTATTGAGATAGAAGTTTACCACCATGGTCGTGTGATGTTTGAAATCTACCAATTATGGATCTAACATGTTTTACAGTTAAAGCTTGGCTCTTTGGATTTAGTTTTACATGTTTTGTGTTTTCCGTAAAATTTATCTGAAAGTAGACTGATTGTTATGTTTAATGTTGTTTTGTATGTATTGGCAGGCTCATCAATAGTAGTGAAACCACACAAAGCAGAAACGAAAAAGAGAGCCATTTTTCTAAAAGTTATAACTGCTTTTATTCTTCTTTCCCTTGAGTTCTCTGATTATTCTTTTAGTTTACAAAATCATAGTTGTTCAGAGATATGCTTTTTGTTAAAGTAAAATTCTTACAACTTTTTCTGTTTTTTATTTGCCAGATGACTATCGTATGTTATGTGGCAATCTCCAGACTGAAGTGAGTAATCACCTTATTTGCAATGAATTTTGCTTGATTCCCCACTTTCAATATGGCCAAGGTAAGTGTGTATCGTTCCTCCTAGATAATTACTTGTTATGCAAATTCCTTAATATGCTTTGTGAGTTTGATAAATATTTGTCAGTGTAAATTTCTTATGCATTTTTAGAGATTTGGTTATTATAAACAAATTGATAAACAATTCTGAATATTTTCAATGTCGGAAAATTAAAAGCATCAAATGAAATTTTGTAATACGATTTCAAAGAGATGTATAGAAGCAACAATTATATCAAGGTTTGCTGTTTTATTCCTCTACGAAAACATATGTTTAAAATATCACATGTTTTCAACACAAAAGGTTATTGTAAAGATAACACGAAATATGAGAGTTCTTTAGCTCATGAAATTTCATGATCATTAGATTATAAGAAAAACAGAATCTATAAAACTTGTCATATTTGCCTCTCGAAACGGATATATGTTCTTTTTCACACAAGCAGGGATCTTTGCATACTACAAAGACAAAAAAAAAAAAAAAAAAAAAAAAAGAGAGAGAGAATTAATCTGATTGTTGTTTTCCTAAAATTTACATCGGAAAATTGGAATCATACCTTCTTATGTGCTAAGAAAATTTCATTAGTCTCTTTGGATTTGACATTGTATTGTTTGCAGGAATGCATATGCACCTCACTTGTATGTGGCAGCAACATGTCTTGTAAGGTCTAACGTCTCATAGTCATAGCCTATGAGTCACAGGTAAGAGAAGGAAGCAGGCAAACATGTCTTGTTAGATCTGACGTCTTCTGAGATTTGTGGAAGCTATAGCCTAATCGAATGAAAAGGTAAAATATTCTGCTATGGTAATAGTTTGTTAATGCTAGGCTTATTTATATTGATAGTAGTCCGCACAGTTTAGGTTGGTTAGCCATGATAAGAATGAATTTTTGTAATATCTTGGTAGTCAAGTTGGTGATTCCTAAAATCTCTGAAACAATAAATGCAGATTTTATTTTAGGTGTACGCACACGCTAAGACTATTTTAAAACGACGATTCGGTATAATTTAAAAGTAAAAATAGCAAACATCTCTTTACATAATATTAGTATAATTAGTTTTGGATATTTCATTAATCATTGATATTTTGTATGGGAATATGCTTCTATTTAATCAGATTAAAATCTATATTCAAGGAAAGTTATAGATTTTCATCAGATTAAAATCTATATTCAAGGAAAGTTATAGATTTTCTCCAATCGGTATTAACAGAAGATTTTATTCAAAATAATTTGATTTGAAGAGTCATTTAACTCCGATTAAATAGATGTTATGGAATGTATTTATTATTTTGGAACTCTCATTAACTGATTTTGAAACGACCTCACCCAATTTTTTTTTTTTAACATTAAAATATTCATAAATACTAATTATCACACATACACGACAATTTCAAATTATTCCAATTCAACATTCATTAAGACTCGCTTATTAAAATATACCAACAGTTCTAGTAACAACCGACACGACCTACGAGTCCTAATCATCCTCCTCCTCATAGCCTTGATTCCACGATCACACTTTATCTTTACCTGCATCAAACACACACAGAGATGCGTAAGTATTATCAAAAATACTTAGTGAGGCGATCCTCCCATCTACGAGCTATATACCCATGGTAAAATACACCCAAGCAAGTAGAACCACACAACAACCAATCAACATACTCATCAAACAAAACAAAAAAAATAAAATAAAATAAAACAACATCAAACCACAACTGGATCGATTGATCTGATCGGATCGATCGATCCCCACAAAATTCACAATTATTCAAAGTTCAGGATCGATCGATCCCCACATGGATCGATCGATCCCCCAAACAACCGGCAAAACATTCTTTTTGAGGTGGATCGATCGATCCTGTCAGGATCGATCGATCCCCAGATCCTACGGCAAAACATGGATCTAACACAAATCCAACTTATACCATTACAAAACTTCAAACAAGCTCAATGGTCATGCACTCACCTGAATCACGCACGGAATTTTCCCGATACCACACGAGATGAATTACCCCTAAAATCCCGAACACGACATAGAAAATTAATAAAATAATCAAAGTTAATTAAAACTTTAATTATTACTAAACCAACAATTATTCATCAACTTTTCTCTACTCAGCAACACGTGGCCGCCCACCACCATCTCCACTCAGCCACCACCACCACATCACTTTCACCACCACCACATCACTTCTACCACCACCGCCGCGAGTACTTAAACTCCGATTCTGGCCAAAGTGTTCATCGGAATCCAAATCGGCCGGTGGTTATGGAAAGTTGACATCCGGGGCTTTCCAGTGATATGTAGAACGTCTCCTAGATCCCTACGGTTCACCGGGAAACTGCCGTTGAAAATAGACGGCGGTGAACTCCGATTTGCAAAACTCCGCCTCAGGAGAACGGCCATAACTTTCTGACCATAATCCCTAATTGAAATCGGTTCGCGGGTATGGCTAGATACAGATGTCGTGTATCTCTCCTTAAAAGTTCAGATCAAAAAGATTCGATTTGATCAGCCATTCCTCTTTTCTCCTAGAACTCGTCGGACATGGCTCTGATTGAGATCATATCTCCCAAAATACTCAACTAAAATCGACGAAATTTGGTTAATAACTATACAAGAGATTGATGAACTTGCCTACAAAATTTCAGCTCAAACCGAGCTCGATAGTTAGGCCGATCATGCCTCCAAATAAGCACCAAACTCTGATGTTTCTCTAGCTTCTTCTCTTCTTTCTCCTCCTTCTTCTTCTCCTTTCTCTTCTCTTTCTTACTCTCAGTTCCAGCTCATGCTTCTCACCAACTGAACTCACGATCAGGGAAGAAGAAGAATAAAAAGTCAACCTACTTTCCCAAAATTGCAACAAAGTCCTCCAACTTTTACAACTTTTCCATTCGGCCCCAAAACTCTTAAAACGATTTATGACACCCCCGGGACCAATCTAAATTGATTATTTCAACCCCATAATCAATTTCTTGAGATTTTTATGGTTCATAAACTCGAAAGAATTCCAAAATAATTAAATTAATTAATTTTTCGGAACACGGACGTTACAATTCTCCCCCACCAAGCTGGATTCGTCCTCGAATCCTTAGACACAGTTCAATCCGCTATGAACTCAACACACATCGTTACAACGATCCCTAACCTCTCATGGTCGACCCGACCATACAAATCTACCTATCCAACAACCCCGTAAACTCTCTAGCGTCAACTTGCTTCAGAGAACTTTTGACAAGAGTTAGATAAGATAGCTTTTAATACTTAGCCATTCTTTTTAGCGATTCCTCATGACGAACGTAATAAAACAAACAAGTACCATACGTTCGAGAATCGGATCTACCGCATAGAACTGCTCATGAGCCATCCGATCAAACCACTTATCTCATTTTCCCTTAACAAGTTTAACTAGAAACACGACTCTATTCCCAAGTCACAACCCAACCACTCTCGAGATCTCTATTCAGCCGCTATGCTTATACTCACGTTATAGACATACACTGCTCCCAACTCATACTCGTACCACTCCCACCCTCTGTGCAAGGCACGCTGGGCTCTGGGTACCTCATGCCACTCTCGCTCACAGGCCACGAAGTCCTGCAAGCTATCGGCATCCAACCTATACCACTCTCACTCTCAGGACTCGTCAGCCCTTCGAGCTCTGAGTATAGCAACCATACCACTCGCACTCTCAGGTCACAAAGACCTTCAAGCTATGGGTATCACACTCATACCACTCCCACTCTCAGGACTCACAAGTCCTTCGAGCTCTGGGTATCTGGGGAAATCCTCATCCCCGCCTCTGGAGAAATCCATCTCCCATGAGTCGTACAGGACCCACCAGTCCTTGGAGCAAGCAAGTCTAACGTCTATAAGCATGTCCGACCGAATCTATCTCACAGAGTCCACACACCACATCACATGGTGACACTCACCAACCATATTCCCATCCCGGAATATCAACCTATCCTATAACCACTACACAGGTTATCTTAAGGTATATCCACTCACTCAGGGTATTCCATTTATCCTTGTTCGAAGAATACTTCCAGTTTATACTCTAATAAACTTTTCTTTACTCACATGACATCACAAGTCATAAACTCATAAGATTACTTCTCGAACCACTTTTTAAATCTTGTTTCCATCCTTGCCTCTGGTTCCCAAGTCTCCTCCTGCACACCGTCACAATCCCATAACACCCTCATCATTGGAATCTTCTTCCGACGAAGCTCTTTGACCCTCCTCTCGAGAATCCTCAAAGGTCTCGTCTCAACGGTCATATTAGGCTGAAGATCTGTCGGAATCTCTTCCAATACCTCATCATCCTTACGTAAGCATTTCTTCAGCATCGACACATGGAAGACCTTGTGAAGTGCTCGCATAACCTCCGGTAACTCCAACCGATATGCAACCGGGCCAACTCTCTCAACAATCTTGAACGGACCCAAATACCTCGGACTCAACTTAGTCTCAGTAATGGATATGTTCGGACCCCGCAACAATGCCATCTTGAGATATACCCTATCTCCCACCTCAAACTCGAGGTCTTTCCTCCTCTTATCGGCATAACTCTTTTGCCGATCTTGGGCTTCCTTCATGTTCAGTTTCAAAACTCGGATCTTCTCCGTAGTTTCCTGAACAAAATCTGCACCCAACATACTCCTCTCCCCTACCTGGGTCCAACACAAGGGTGTACGACATGGCCTCCCATAGAGTGCTTCGTATGGGGCCATCCCAATGCTTGCCTGGTAACTATTATTGTAAGCAAACTCTGCCAAGCTCAAGTGGTCCACCCAATGACCACCCCAGTCAAGCACACACATCCTCAGCAAATCCTCGAGAGTCTGGATGGTCCTCTCGGACTGCCCATCTGTCTGAGGGTGATATGTAGTACTTAAGTGCACCTTAGTGCCCATCTCTTCCTGGAATGCCTTCTAGAACCCCGAAGTGAACTTAGGGTCCCGGTCTGACACTATACTCACCGGTACTCCATGAAGTCTCACTATCTCCTGCACATACTTCCTAGCCAGAACCGTAGCTCCATCGGTTTTCTTAATGGCTAGAAAATGCACCGACTTGGTCAATCGATCAACAATGACCCAAATAGCATCCTTGGTCTGAGAAACAGGTAACCCAACTACGAAATCCATCGTAATCATATCCCACTTCCACTCGGGAATGGGTAAACTCCGCAACAGTCCGCTCGGAACCTAATGCTCTGCCTTCAGTAACTGGTACACATCGCACTATGCGACCCAGTTAGCAACATCCTTTTTCATCCCGACCCAATGATAATACCGTTTCAGATCACGGTACATCTTAGTCGCTCATGGGTGAATCGAAAACTTGCTCGCATGAGCCTCACTCAAAATCTCTCGCTTCAACTCCTCATCCTTGGGTACACATACCCGCCCATGCACAAGAATAGTCCCATTAGCTGAGACATGATACTCTGAACCCTCAGCTCTGGAGGCCTTAATCAACTCTTCATCTTTTTCCTGAGCCAACCGAACCCTGCTCAAAAGATCTGCTTGATTAGTCGCCTCCAAGCCCAACGGTTCCTGAGATATAGCACACAACCTCAACGTGCTAATCTCGCACACCAAGGACTCCATATCCCGCTCACTAGCCGAAGATACTCGCTTGCGACTCAAGGCTTCTGCAACCAAATTTGCTTTACCAGGATGGTAAGCTATCTCCAGATCATAATCTGTCACTAACTCCATCCAACGTCTCTGCCTCAAATTCAACTCGGGCTGAGTGAACAAATACTTCAGGCTCTTATGATCTGTGAATACCTGAACCTTCCCGCCATAAAGATAAGACCTCCAAATCTTTAAGGCAAACACCACCGCAGCCATCTCAAGATCATGGGTAGGGTAGTTGCCCTCATGCTTCCTCAGCTGTCTCGAAGCATAGGCAATCACCTTTCCCCGCTGCATCAACACACAACCAAGGCCAACTCTCGAGGCATCCGTATACACCACATAAGGCTCACCGGCTCGGGCAATGCCAACACTGGTGTACTAGTCAGCATCGTCTTCAGGTTTGCGAAACTCTCCTCACACTCTGGAGACCAAACGAAAGGAACATCCTTTCCTGTTAGCTTTGTCAAAGACTTAGCCATACTCGCAAAACCCTTGATGAACCTCCGGTAATAACCTGCCAAACCAAGGAAACTCCTGATTTCCGTGGCATTCCTTGGCCTCGGCCAATCTCTGATGGCCTGAATCTTCTCTGGGTCTACTGAAACTCCCTCCTCAGAAACAATGTGACCCAAAAATCCAATCTCCCTCTGCCAAAAGCTACACTTACTCAACTTAGCAAACAACTTATGCTCTCGTAGCTTTTCCAGAACAACTCTCAGGTGTTCCTCATGCTCCTCGGGATTCTTCGAATACACCAAGATATCATCAATAAAAATGATCACGAATTCATCCAAATACTCTTGGAACACGCTGTTCATCAATCTCATGAACGCGGCTGGTACATTCGTCAACCCAAAAGGCATCACCACAAACTCATAATGCCCATACCTTGACCTGAAAGCTGTCTTTCGGATATCCTCTTCATCAATCCGAATATGATGGTATCCAGAAGCCAAGTCTATCTTGGAGAACCAAGTAGCCCCTCTCAACTGATCCAACAACTCATCAATCCGCGGAAGAGGATACTTGTTCTTCACAGTGACTCGGTTAAGTCCCCGATAATCGATACACAACCAGAAACTACCATCCTTCTTCTTCACAAACAATACTGGTGCTCCCCATGGTGAAGTACTCGGCCTGATAAAACCCTTACTCAACAACTCCTCCAGCTGCTTCTTCAGCTCTGCCATCTCTGCTAGAGCCATCCTATACGGTGCCTTAGATATTGGCGTTGTTCCAGGTTCCAACTCAATCGTGAAAGGATCTGACCGTGACGGCGGCAATCCCTGCAGCGACTGAAACACATCCTGGAAATCCTGAACAACCCGAATATCTCTAACCTCCAGATCTCCAACAGTCTCAGGGGTAACGATGGTCACTAGATAAGCCTCGTAACCCCTCTCGATCATTCTCTCTGCCTGAATGACCGATATTACGAGACTCCCGGAAGTTGGTCTCACTCCCTGATAAATCAACCTCTGCCTCTCCCTCTCGAATATTACACGCCCGCGTCGACAGTCTAGATGCGCGATGTACTTACTGAGCCAATCCATGCCCAAAATGACGTCATACAACTCCACTGAGCATATGATCAAATCCGCTGGCATAGACTCTCCGGCTACCTGAACATCCACGCCTCTAACTCGACCAAGAATAGATAGAAACTTCCCTCCGGCAACCTTCACAAAACCCAACGACTCATTGGGTTCGCCTCGCAATTTGGCCTTCTCGGCCAATTCCGGAGTGACAAAGCAATGCGATGCCCCGGAATCGAATAACACATGGGATTCAACACTTCCCACAAATAAGGTCCCTGCACATACCCATGTGTCGAGAACCTTAACAACCCCTCACGGAGACAGAAAGTTTTATAACCGAAAGAATTTAACACAGATAAGTCTAAAAAGTACATATGATCGGCCTGGAGCTCGGCTCTCCCGTCTCCGCGATGGAATACACCCGAGGCGCAGGTGCTATCTGCCTGATCGGTGGTGCTGCGGTTGGCATCATCTGCAGTCCAGCACTCCGCTCATCTGCCTCCTCGACGGTGTAAACCCGAGGTGCCACCGCACTCTACCTACTCGACGGTGCTACTGCTACCCCTCCCTGCTGCAACTTAGGGCATTTGGGCTTGATATGCCCAACTTCTTTGCAATGGAAGCACACTCGAATATCTGGAAGGACCTCACCCTTCTGCGGACAGTTGGCCACCTTGTGATCCATACTTCCGCACCCAAAACATCCCTGGCCGCTCTGGCTACTCCTCACAGGGCCTCCACGTCCTGCACTCCTTGAGGGACAACTCGCAATCTTGTGATCCTTGCTTCCACACCCGAAGCATCCTGGACCACTCTGAGTACCTCCAGAAGTGCCTCCCCACTTCCTCTTCTGCCCTGCCACCTGCCTACTCCCCTTACTCGACCCTGATTGCTGCTGCATCTTCTTGGCCTGGAAACTCAAAGTAGACGATGCCACCTCCTCCCTCAGACCATCCTCTATAGATGCGGCCAACTCAACCAACTCTCCCAATGTGCCAAACAACCTACCAAGGCAACGGGTCCTCAACTCAGGCCGCAAGCCTAACATAAATCTTCGCACTCGGGCCTGCTCACCCTCCATGACTCGACCAGCATAAATGGAAAGCCGGTTGAACTCTGTCTCAAACTCCCGGACAGTCCGGTCCCCCTGAGTCAGACTCAAAAACCTCGCCTCTAACCGGTCTACTGCCTCCTGTGGAAAGTATTTGGAGTTAAACTCCTCCACAAAATCTCTCCAAGTAAACTCCACCTGACCTCTCCTGGCGACTACACTCGTCCACCACAGATGTGCATCGCCTTCCAAGTAATGAACTGCCAAGTCAACTCGGTATCCCTCTGGACACCTACATGACTGGAAGTTTCGCTCCAACCGGGACCTCCACATATTAGCCTCCTTAGGACCGACACCACCCAGGAAGAACGTAGTGCCCATCCTCTGTATCTGCTCCATCATCCTATGGTAGGATAGGAGCTCCTCCTCAACCACAACTCTCGGCTGTGCCTCAACTACTGGTGGCACAACTGGAGCTTGTACCGCTACCCTCTCTGGTAACCGCTCCAACACCAAGGTCAACAGATCCGCAATACGGTCATCCCGGGCCTGAGCATCACCTGCTGCCACACCCGCAGCACCCGCTGGAACTCCAGCCTCACCGGCACTCTCACCGGCCGCACCCTCAGACCCCAACGGACCCGTATGCAAATCTCTGCCTTGCTCAACCGTGGCACTCTGTGCCTCTCCAAAACCCACCACTGGAACACGACCTCGGCCTCTACCACGGTCACGACCACGTCCACGACCACGACCTATAGCTCCTCTAGCCATCTGCACTTTCAAGAGCATATACTAAAAACCCAAAACAACTCAAACAAAAATCAATAAAACACAACTCATCGTGGAATCACTTGAAGGCTCGGAGAGGATGATTCTAAGACTCTACACTCAAACAATTTCTAAATCGTCCTAGAACCGTATACACTCTGATACCAAATTGAAACGACCTCACCTGATTTTTTTTTTTAACATTAAAATATTCATAAATACTAATTATCACACATACACGACAATTTCAAATTATTCCAATTCAACATTCATTAAGACTCGCTTATTAAAATATACCAACAGTTCTAGTAACAACCGACACGACCTACGAGTCCTAATCATCCTCCTCCTCATAGCCTTGATTCCACGATCACACTTTATCTTTACCTGCATCAAACACACACAGAGATGCGTAAGTATTATAAAAAATACTTAGTGAGGTGATCCTCCCATCTACGAGCTATATACCCATGGTAAAATATACCCAAGCAAGTAGAACCACACAACAACCAATCAACATACTCATCAAACAAAACAAAAAAAATAAAATAAAATAAAACAACATCAAACCACAACTGGATCGATCGATCTGATCGGATCCATCGATCCCCACGAAATTCACAATTATTCAAAGTTCAGGATCGATCGATCCCCCAAACAACCGGCAAAACATTCTTTTTGAGGTGGATCGATCGATCCTGTCAGGATCGATCGATCCCCAGATCCTACGGCAAAACATGAATCTAACACAAATCCAACTTATACCATTACAAAACTTCAAACAAGCTCAATGGTCACGCACTCACCTGAATCACGCACGGAATTTTTCTGACACCACGCGAGATGAATTACCCCTAAAATCCCGAACACGACCTAGAAAATTAATAAAATAATCAAAGTTAATTAAAACTTTAATTATTACTAAACCAACAATTATTCATCAACTTTTCTCTACTCAGCAACACGTGGCCGCCCACCACCATCTCCACTCAGCCACCACCACCACATCACTTTCACCACCACCACATCACTTCCACCACCACCGCCGCGAGTACTTAAACTCTGATTCCGGCCAAAGTGTTCATCGGAATCCAAATCGGCCGGTGGTTCTGCAAAGTTGACATCCGGGGCTTTCCAGTGATATGTAGATCATCTCCTAGATCCCTACGGTTCACCGGAAAACTGCCGTTGAAAATGGACAGCGGTGAACTCCGATTTGAAAAACTCCGCCTCAGGAGAACGGCCATAACTTTCTGACCATAATCCCTAATTGAAATCGGTTTGCGGCTATGGCTAGATACAGATGTCGTGATCCCTCCTTAAAAGTTCAGATCAAAAATATTCGATTTGTTCAGCCGTTCCTCTTTTCTCCTAGAACTCGTCGGACATGGCTCTGATTGAGATCATATCTCCCAAAATACTCAACTAAAATCGACGAAATTTGGTTAATAACTATACAAGAGATTGATGAACTTGCCTACAAAATTTCAGCTCAAACCGAGTTCGATAGTTAGGCCGATCGTGCCTCCAAATAAGCACCAAACTCTGATGTTTCTCTAGCTTTTTCTCTTCATTCTCCTCCTTCTTCTTCTTCTTCTCCTTTCTCTTCTCTTTCTTACTCTCAGTTCCAGCTCATGCTTCTCACCAACTGAACTCACTATCAGGGAAGAAGAAGAATAAAAAGTCAACCTAGTTTCCCAAAATTGCAATAAGGTCCTCCAACTTTTACAGCTTTTCCATTCGGCCCCAAAACTCTTAAAACGATTTATGACACCCCGGGACCAATCTAAATTGATTATTTCAACCCCATAATCAATTTTTTGAGATTTTTATGGTTCATAAACTTGAAAGAATTCCGAAATAATTAAATTAATTAATTTTTCGGAACTCGGGCGTTACAGATTTGAAGGATAATTAGTTAGTTTTCCTTTTCTTTTAATTGCAGTACATAATATTCTCGATACGCAAGTATCTATTTTTTTTTAATTGTTGCAGAGACATCCGCTAACAGAGACGAAAGTCGCGTATTTTTATTCCAGATCCGAATGCTTATTCACGATCCGAATAGTCATCCGGGTTATAGTCAGATCCGCGTGTTTCTGTTTGAGTGGTTTTCCAAAATTGCCTAACTCAGTTTTTTTTTTTTTTTTTCTTAGATTGATTTGATTCTAATGGCAATACATGTAATTGTTTACAAAACTAAGGTTTCTATTTTAATGTCTTTCCCTTTTAATAGTATAGATGAGTATTAAGTAAATGTTTAAGTTGAAATTAAGGATTTTATGAAGTAAATAATTTTTAAGTATTAAATATGCGCTAAAATAACTATAAAATTTCAAAGTAAACAATAAATCACTAATAGTAAATCTCTTACATAAATAAAATTTTAAAATTTAAAACATTAACCCATTTAACAATTTCTATATATTTTCGTTTTGGACCAAATATTAGTTATTTTATCAAGCCCAAATACATTATCACTATCTTGCATTGGGCTTCCTTACATGAATAACCCAAATGTTATGAAAAATTTGATTTTGAAATAATGACAAAAAAATAGAAACAAATGCCAGATCTAAACCTGTCGGCAATTCAGATCATTCCAGTGAAAAAAAAAACATGTCGGCAAAACAAACAAAAAATCAGAAAACGAAAAAAAAAACAAATCCGACAGCAAAATCGATTATTCTCACTTCCGATTTTGTCGATGTCTGAGGTGAAGTCATTAATCGAACTTATCAATTCGAAGTCGAAGGCCAAGTCGTTAATGGAACTTATGAATTCCATGTCTCCGAAGATTGTTTATGCAAAGACGAAACATGCAAGTCTCAAAAGGTAATTGTCAACATACCTATTCATATTAGGTTATTATTTGATGAAATAATTGAATCTTAGTTAATCGTACTTTGATCAATTGTTTTTCTTCTAATTCATTGGTTTATTGGGGTTGTAAGGTTTTGATTTTGAAATTGAGAACTAAAATGCGTGATAACTAAATTGGTGTTGTTTTGGGATTATCTGATAACTCAATTTCTGTAAGTCGATAATATTTGTATATGAATATCGTTGTTTTTTAAAAAATTGTTTTTTCGCATCCTCAATTGTTTAATTTTGCGAGAGACAACAAATTGGAGTCAATTGTCTTGAAGATTGTCATCAATACAATTCCTCAATTTACAAAACTGAAGCCAAGAACAGCATAGTGTCTTTAGAGGTAAGTCTTTGTAATGCATATCAAAAAGGTTGGTTTGAAATGGTTTGATATAAAGATTTTGAGTTTTCGGTTTGGTTTCTGTATTTTTGTATTCTGGATTTTTCAAGTTTTTCTAAAATGGTTACATATTGCTCCATTAGTATCATACATCGATTTCACTCAGCACTACAGTTTTGGTTTACTCTATTCACTTAAGACAATCTCATGAACTTACCATGTATAAACAATGCTACAATGACTTGATTTCTGTAAAAAACAGAAGTCTATGCTCAAAAAAAAAGAGTACTATTTGCATTCCGGAAAATGTGAAGTATGATCTGGTTTTTTTAAGGAAGAAGAGCTGAAGTCACTGATGTATGATTTGGTTTATGTATTTTTGCATTCTGAATTTTTCATGTTTTTCTAAAATGGTTACATATTGCTCCAGTATTATGATACATCAATTTCACTAAACATTACAGTTTTGCTAAACTCAATTCACTGAAAATAATCTCTTTCAACTTTCCATATATAAACATTGCTACAATGACTTGATTTTCTGTAAAAGAAACTCTTTACTCAAAATCGTAGCTTCTTAAAGAGGTTTATTTACAGAGATTGTTAACCTGTAATTTGTTTACTTGATGCTTGTGATTGACCTTTGTAATTATTTTAGTGACAGGAGGATCCTACAAATGGAAGGATATACAGACCAATTGATGAGTTCAGAAATGCAAATATCTTTTATAAGAGGTAATAACACAAACCATTTAAACGTTTTAATGTTTGCAATTCTCAAATTTGTTTGGAATCGTTTTCATGTTTAGTGAGAAGAAGATATATAAAAATTAAGTTGAAAATATAAACTGAAATAAAAATGAGAAGTCTTATTTATTGTTTGCTGAATCTTTGAAACTAAAGATGAAAACTTAAAACATTACAGTCTTATTCATAAAAAAAGCTTTTATAGTTAGTTTAAGATATTTAAATATATGATAACAGAATACAATAGATGACAGAGATCCTTACATGGTCATTAGTTCTTCACTTCTGGATATTCCAAAGGATTGATCAACACATCAGAAGCCTCAAAAGCATTGGCTATACTTATGTCTTCTATATATATAGATATATATAAATAATATTAGTATTCAAATATTAATAAATACAACATAAAAATTCAGAAACTTTAACCTTTAAAATGTTGATTTTAGCAAATCGGATGAGAACTGTAACATCTGTATTTCAGAAACGGAAAGTTGAATTTATTTTCGGATTAAGGAGCTGATTAATTCTTCAGATTTTATTTGAAGCAAATAATAATCTGGAGTGTTAAAATGGAGAATCGGAAAGTTTGGGATCGCTTCTGTTAGATCAAAAAGTTGTGGTGGATCTAATTGATACAATTAGAAGTTATGGGGCTGTTTTCAAAGAGCAAAAAGTCAAAGGACTTAGTTGCAATTTTTGAGTAGGTGGGACCCACCTATTACTCTTAAAAAAAAATGTGTCGGCAACTTTGTTTTCTTCCTTCTTCTTCTTTTCTTCTTCTTCTTCTTATTCTTCATTACGCCTGGAAAAAAAAAAAAAAAAAATAGAGGAGAGGCTGTGTGAGTTGGCGAGAGAAGAGACAGAGGGAAAGAGAGAGGGCACTGTTGTCGTGGAGGGCAAAAGAGACTAGGCTGAGCTTCCTGGTGTGATCGTCGTTCAAGCCGTGAGGCGTGCCGTCATCGGTGTCGGGTTGCTGTGCGTGTGGAGTCACCACAGTAAGAATCTCTTTCCTTTGGTTGAATAAAGCTGGTTCATGTTGCCGTGAGATGATGAGTTAGTGTTGCGTCGGAGTTGGCGTTGATCGGTGGTGGTGAGTTTCTCCGTCGGTGATGTTGTCGGTGAGTGGATGGTGGACTCACGCAGGTGGTGGTGGTGATGCCATTAATGGCGTTGACTTGTTTTTTTGGTTGTTGCAGAGGAAGAAGATGAATTATTAATGGAGTGGTGTTTAGTAATTAAGTTGATTATTTTATTATTTTAGGTCTCGCATTCGGGAAATTTATGGTGTATTCATCCCGGGGAGTTCTATAATTTTGCAGAATTTAGTCGTGAAAGTTTCTGCGTTTGGCAAAGGTGAGTGCAGTACCGTGGTCGGACTGAACTTACGAGAGTTCTCGGCTTAATTTATGCGACAGGAATTAATTTACGTGGTTGCGTGTTATAATTTTTATTTTTGGGGGTTTTGAGCTGTTATAAATTCCAGAAAAGATTGTTAAAATTAATGGCGTAATTAAATGGTTATTTTGCTAAATTTCAGCAGTAATTATAAGGGATGAATAATTATTTTCAGCAATTAAATAACTCATTTATACTCCAAATAAAATTATTTAAGTTCAGCAAATTAATAATTAATTAAAAATTATTTTTATCCCAGAATAATTAAATAAAATTTAACAAAACAACTATTTAATTACGCCATTAATTTTAGCAATCTTTTCTGGAATTTATAACAGTTCAAAACCCCAAAAATAAAAATTATAACACGCAACCACGTAAATTAATTCCTATCGCATAAATTAAGCCGAGAACTCTCGTAAGTTCATTCCGACCACGGTACTGCACCCATCTTTGCCAAACGCAGAAACTTTCACGATAAAATTCTGCAAAATTATGGAACTCCCCGGGATGAATACACCCTAAATTTTCTGAACGCGAGACTTAAAATAATAAAATAATCAACTTAATTACTAAACACCCCTCCATTAATAATTCATCTTCTTACTCTTCGTAAAACTCTCTGTAAAAACCAAAAAAAAGTCAACGCCATTAATGGCATCACCACCACCACGTGCGTGAGTCCACCATCCACTCACCGACAACATCACCGACGAAGAAACTCACCACCACCGATCAACGCCAACTCCGACGCAACACTAACTCATCATCTCACGGCAACATGAACCAGCTTTATTCAACCAAAGGAAAGAGATTCTTACCGTGGTGACTCCACACGCACAGCAACCCGACACCGATGACGGCACGCCTCACGGCTTGAACGACGATCACACTAGGAAGCTCAGCCTAGTCTCTTTTGCCCTCCACGACAACAGTGCTCTCTCTCTCTCCCTCTGTCTCTTCTCTCGCCAACTCACACAGCCTCTCCTCTATTTTTTTTTCTTTTTGTAGGCGTAATGGAGAATGAGAAGAAGAAGAAGAAGAAAAAAAACAAAGTTGCCGACACATTTTTTTTTAAAGAGTAATAGGTGGATCCCACCTACTCAAAAATTGCAACTAAGTCCTTTGACTTTTTGCTCTTTGAAAACAGCCCCATAACTTCTAATTGTATCAATTAGATCCACCACAAATTTTTGATCTAACAGAAACGATCCCAAACTTTTCGATTCTCCATTTTAACACCCAAGATTATTATTTGCTTCAAATAAAATCTGAAGAATTAATCAGCTCCTTAATCCGAATATAAATTCAACTTTCCGTTTCTGAAATACAGATGTTACAATTCTCCCATACTAATATAGATTCGTCCCCGAATCTAATAATTCTGACCAAACACACAACATAGCCCTTATGGCTATTTCTGACACAGTCATGCGACAAACAACACTCCACAGCATTGCCTTTCGGCTATCAACACCATATGGTTGTCTATACTCGGCTCAATACCCCCAGAACCCGACACCACACGACCCCACTTGGTTTGAGAAAAACTACGCCTATCGGATCCCCGGAACAGCTCAGCGCAGTCAGAATGACTAACATCTCGGAGTCCAGCGTGACCCGATCAGCTAAGTCCAGCAAGACCCTAAGTTCTCATCGCTGTTTTGGAGAGCTTTTCAGAAGGAGATGGGCACTAAGGTACACATGAGTACAACTTATCACCACAGACAGACGGGCAGTCTGAGTGCACTATTCAGACTTTGGAGGATTTGTTGAGGATGTGTGTGCTGGATTGGGGTGGCCATTGGTTTGATCACTTGAGTTTAGCGGAGTTCGCGTACAATAATAGCTACCAGGCTAGTATCGGTATGGCACCATTTGAGGCTCTCTATGGTAGGCCATGTAGAACACCGTTGTGCTGGACTCAAGTGGGGGAGAGGAGTTTGCTGGGAGCCGATTTTGTGCAAGAGACTACGGAGAAGATCCTTATGGTAAAGCTAAATATGAAAGAAGCACAAGATAGGCAAAAGAGCTACGCTGATAAGCATAGGAAGGAGTTGGAGTTTGCAGTTGGAAATATGGTTTATCTGAAGATGGCCTTGCTGAGAGGTCCAAACCGTTCTATTTCAGAGAACAAGTTGAGTCATCGGTATCTGGGGCCCGTTAGAGTGTTGGAGCGGGTCGGACCAGTTGCTTATAGGCTGGAGTTACCGGAGGTGAAGCGGGCATTTCATAAGGTGTTTCACGTATCGATGCTGAAGAAATGCCTGCATAAGGAAGATCAGGTGATGGCTGAGATTCCATCTGATCTATTGCCGAGTATGGTTGTTGAGGCAGGGCCTCTAAAGGTGTTAGACCGCAGGGTCATGATGATCAGGAGGAAAAAGGTACCAGAGATGAAAGTCTTTTGGGATTGCAATGGGACGGAGGAGGAAATTTGGGAACCTGAAGCTAAGATGAGGCGTAAGTTTTCCAAGTGGTTTGGCAAGTTGGCGACTTAGTCGTAGTTCAAGTGCTGTTGATAGCGGGGTTGTTACCCTTTTTCCTATCGTTTAAGTTGTTGTACTCGTTATTGTTGGAGTTTTAACGATGTACTTCCTTTCTCTTTTATTCAATAATAAGATGTAGTTTTATTGAATACTGTTTATACTTGGTTCAGTTGTGGGGATCATGCCGTGTTGAATCTAATACTTGGTTTGGCTGATTGGGATATTATCCTAATGCTGTTTGATGAGGGACCGTCCAACGGAAACTCATTGATGTGTGGTGTTTACCGGTCGGGTTTCTGTGTGATTCCTGATGCTGTTTTGGTAAGCCACTTGAGATCTTAAGGTCTTGCTGGACTTAGCTGATCGGGTCACGCTGGACTCCGAGATGTTAGTCATTCTGACTGCGCTGAGCTGTTCTGGGGATCCGGTAGGCGTAGTTTTTCTCAAACCAAGTGGGGTCGTGTAGTGTCAGGTTTTGGGGGTATTGAGCCGAGTATAGACAACCATGTGGTGTTGATAGCCGAAAGCCAATGCTGTGGAGTGTTGTTGGTCGCATGACTGTGTCAGAAATAGCCATAAGGGCTATGTTGTGTGGTGTGTTTGGTCGGAATTATTAGATTCGGGGACGAGTCTATATTAGTGGGGGAGAATTGTAACATCCATATTTCAGAAACGGAAAGTTGAATTTATTTTCGGATTAAGGAGTTGATTAATTCTTCAGATTTTATTTGAAGCAAATAATAATCTGGGGCGTTAAAATGGAGAATCGGAAAGTTTGGGGTCGTTTCTGTTAGATCAAAAAGTTGTGGGTGATCTAATTGATACAATTAGAAGTTATGGGGCTGTTTTTAAAGAGCAAAAAGTCAAAGGACTTTGTTGCAATTTATGAGTGGGACCCACCTATTACTCTTTAAAAAAAAATGTGTCGGCAACTTTGTTTTCTTTCTTCTTCTTCTTTCTTTTTCTTCTTCTTCTCATTCTTCATTACGCCTGCAAAAAGAAAAAAAAAATAGAGGAGAGGTTGTGTGAGTTGGCGAGAGAAGAGACAGAGGGAGAGAGAGAGAGGGCACTGTTGTCGTGGAGGGCAAAAGAGACTAGGCTGAGCTTCCTGGTGTGATCGTCGTTCAAGCCGTGAGGCGTGCCGTCATCGGTGTCGGGTTGCTGTGCGTTTGGAGTCACCACGGTAAGAATCTCTTTCCTTTGGTTGAATAAAGCTGGTTCATGTTGCCGTGAGATGATGAGTTAGTGTTGCGTCGGAGTTGGCGTTGATCGGTGGTGGTGAGTTTCTTCGTCGGTGATGTTGTCGGTGAGTGGATGGTGGACTATCGCAGGTGGTGGTGGTGATGCCATTAATGGCGTTGACTTTTTTTTGGTTGTTGCAGAGAGTTTTACGAAGAGGAAGAAGATGAATTATTAATGGAGTGGTGTTTAGTAATTAAGTTGATTATTTTATTATTTTAGGTCTCGCGTTCGGGAAATTTAGGGTGTATTCATCCCAGAGAGTTCCATAATTTTGCAGAATTTAGTCGTGAAAGTTTCTGCGTTTGGCAAATGTTAGTGCAGTACCGTGGTCGGACTGAACTTACGAGTGTTCTCGGCTTAATTTATGCGATAGGAATTAATTTACGTGGTTGGGTGTTATAATTTTTATTTTTGGGGTTTTGAGCTGTTATAAATTCCGGAAAAGATTGCTAAAATTAATGGCGTAATTAAATGGTTGTTTTGCTAAATTTTATTTAATTATTCTGGGATAAAAATAATTTTTAATTAATTACTCCCTCCGATCACAAATAAGTGTCGTTTTACTGGTTTTTACGTAGATTAAGAAATGTTGTAATTTGTCATCACTGCCCTTATTAATAAGATATATTTACATTTTTAATTTTGTTTTATATTTACATCTTTAATTATGTGGAGGCTATAATTGGTATTGTTGTGTAAACGTGACATTAATAAATGTAAACGACACTTATTTAGAAAAAATAAAAAACTCTAAAACGACACTTATTTGTGATCGGAGGGAGTATTAATTTGTTGAACTTAAATAATTTCATTTGGAGTATAAATGAGTTATTTAATTGCTGAAAATAATTATTCATCTCTTATAATTACTGCTGAAATTTCTGGGTTGATTTTGGTGTTTGTTGCATTCTATTTGTATAAACAAATAATAATTTTTAATTAATTATTAATTTGCTGAGTTTAAATAATTTCATTTGGAGTATAAATGAGTTATTTAATTGCTGAAAATAATTATTTATCTCTTATAATTATTGCCGAAATTTCTGGGTTGACTATTTTGTGATTGGTTATGTTCAATTCCGAACATAAATTTATGCCGGAAATATTTTGTATTTTCTGTCCGTATTGACCTAGTAGACAGGTTGATCGTCTCCTCAGTATTTATTAAATACTGACTGCGTCTATTCGTAATGGCGCATGTAAAGGAAAAGGAAAAGAGTATTAGCTGGAGCTCGTGTGACTGCGGCTGCGGGATGAGATGACATACGGGGATATTGTGTTATTATTTATTTTGGTATTTACGAATTTATGCATTGCTCGAACCGTTAGGTTGCTAGATATTGCGATGTGGTCTGTCGGTTATTCTTCTATTGTTAAAGCTGGATTTGGTTGTGTTTAAATAAATGATCTATGTCGTTGGAGTTTTAATATTTATGGGAATATTATTATCTGTTAAAAAAAAAGAAAAGAAAAATTTGGGTTGGGTTGTTTCAAGAACAAAAGTTTTGTCATCACCCTTCACATTTTGCCATAACTTATTTATGTTTAGGGTTTAAAAGAGTTTTGCAAATTGAATGAGAAATCGATGTTAGGGTGGCTAATTATTTATATGAGTTGGCTTGGATCGAGTAGCAAAGGGTTTTTGAAATATATTCGGTAAACAATATTATGCTGAAAAGATTGTGATAGAATTAGTTAAGGAATAATAAGGAAAACTCTTTATTAGTCGAAATTCATTAGGATTGAAAAATTGTGATGAGATATAATATTAAAAAAAGATAAGTAAATTTAGATTTTAGAGAATATTACGAAGGTTGTAGGTTGTTAGATTTCGTAAATTTCAAAGATTTAAAGTAATATTTTGAAAGATCGAATGTGATTTGTTTGTTATGTAGGCGGGAGTTTAATTTTATTTATGTGGCGAAATGGAAATTAGTCTATATATTGGGCTGCAACAATATTGAAAGTCCATTAAAAATGAAGACTGGGTTATTTTTTTGGGCCGGGGCGACATCTATATTAAGCTAGCAAAGAAAGTGGATCCGCTTCCTTTAATTGGATCAAGATTTTGACCCGAAAACTGGATCCGCGCGTTTTTAACCTGCTCGGCAATAATACACGGCTTGGATCGGCTTGGATACTCGTGGAAAGTTACAAAAATGCCCATAACATTTTTTTTCTTAACACATTTAGCCAATGACATTAGCCGTAAATATTAAAATTCAGCTTAAATGGCTCGTCATTTTTTCTGCCCCTCCCTCTCGATTAATAGTATAGATTATATAAATTGTGCTGATTTATACATATTGAGTAACAATGTTTAAATCATCGTTAACGGTGCTTAGTTGGATGCCACATCATTGACGACATGTATAATAATCATATTTACACGAAACTATGAAATTAAAAATCTCAATGTCGAGACAAAATGACGTCATCTCGGCTTCTTCTTTTTCTTCTTCTTGAAACCACTTCTTATTCTTCTCATTCATCACTTCTTTGTACATATCCGAGCCAGATCCAATTCCTGAAGACCAAAAGCCGGCGAGGACTAAGTCTGAGTTGAATTCATCGGTGATGAATAAGAAGAAGGTGACGAAGAAGATAATGAAATCTGCTAGCGAGAAACCCGACATGGGATACATCGGCCGGGATGAGGAGACGGTTAAGGCCGTTGAAAGAAGCGACCGAAGCCTATGAGAGTGGAAAGAACAACGTTGATCGATGACGGAGGAGAAGAAAGTGTCGATGATAAAGCTTCAAAAAGTTTTAAACAATTATCAATCTTCCTAATCTCAAAATTTGTACCCTAAATAGTAAAGAAGAAACTCAAAGTCAATGAATTAATAAAGAATCTAACAAGAGAAGACCTAAACATGTAAGATTTTTCTTGCAACTCGGTAGTTGATATTCAGAAGGAGACGGTGAAGCAGGTTTATTAACACCATCGGTGGAGCACAAACCGTTTCGATTTGAAATGCGAATGAGATTTAGGAAACTATTAGGAATGTGGCCTAACTTAACCCATATGCTAGCTCAAGTATTAAGGGTTGCGACATCCTTTATATATTGCCCAAATATCTTTATCCCAACCAATGTGGGATATTTTAGGCTCTAATAGGCCCTCTCGAGATGTGGGTGGAAACGGTCCAACGGAAACAGCCCCAACCCAACATTTCAGAAATACCACATTTTATATAGGGCACATAGGTGGACAACCATTTTTTTGTGGGAAATTGCTTGTTAGGCCAACCATGGGCTCTGATAGCATATTAGGAATGTGGCCTTACTTAACCCAAAAGCTAGCTCAAGAGTTAAGGGTCGTCACATCCTTTATATATTGCCCAAAGATCTTTATCCCAACCAATGTGGGACATTTTAGGCTCTAATAGAAACTTCGACATCGATCTAAAGCGCCAAAACGTCGTGAACTCATGATCACTTATGACGGGTTGGGTCTGGTTATAACTGTTTACGTCTCTTACTCAAACAAGAAACCCAAATCACTGATTTTTCAGTCCTTCTCGATCTCGATCGTTACGTTAGCGATTCAATGTTCGGCGGATTCTCTGGATCAACACAAGAAAACACAGACACTCACATCATCAATTCGTGGAGCTTTAATTCCAATTTCGGTTCATCAGAATCTCCACCGACGATGTCAGATTATCCTCCTCTACCGATGTTGTCGTCGATTGCACTATGCACTTATCTTGGATCCGAGACGAGATGACGTCATTTCTTCTCGACAGTGGGATTTTTAATTTCATATTTTACTTGTAAATATGATCATTGTACATTTTGTCAATAACGTGACACCCAACTAAGCACCGTTAACGGTGATTTAAAAATTGTTACTCGATATGTATAAATTAGCACAATTTGTATCATATATGTATAAATTAACTGAAATTATTAGTACATGTATAAACTCACATAATTTTGTTTTTCTTTACTTTTGATGTAAACCTCATCAAAAAAAACAAAAAATAAGTCATGTAATTGTACCCTCATCAATGATATCGTTGTCTCTAAAACAACTACTAAATCATATATGTGTTGTTATTGTGTTATAAAAACTCATAAAATCAAGACGATATAGATACCACATATGAAACAAAAAAAAATTTATTTAAAATATACAATTAAAAATCATTGATAAAATGATATCGTTTTGAGATTTAAATATATATATATATATATATATTTAATTTTATTTATCTCCACCAAATCACCATATTTTTTATATGTCTCATATTGCCACATCTTCATGATTTTACCGAGCTTTTTAACACAGTGATGACACATATAATGTAACAATTTTTTTAGAGACAGGAATATTTTTGATGAGAACAACTACAAGATTTTTCTTTTCTCCGTGAGGTTTACATTGAAAGTAAAGAAAAAGAAAAATTATGTGAGTTTAAGAGAATTCACAGAAAAACAAAAAAAATTCAAATATATGTATAGATGTAACTCTATAAAACTTAATAAAATTTTAAAATTGAGATAGTAAAAAATATTCTTAAAACTAAAACTTTTTTTAAAAAAAATGTTCATTGTGTGACGTGTATGCCACATTATCAAAATTATGATGTGCCATTCACGTCATATCACACTTGGAATCCACGTACGCAAGTGAGTATGTTTTGACCTAAATATAAATTGGACGTTTGAAATTGAAACGACCTCACCCGAATTTTTTTTTTTAACATTAAAATATTCATAAATACTAATTATCACACATACACGATAATTTCAAATTATTCAAATTCAACATTCATTAAGACTCGCTTATTAAAATATACCAACAGTTCTAATAACAACCGACACGACCTACGATCACACTTTATCTTTACCTGCATCAAACACACACAGAGATGCGTAAGTATTATCAAAAATACTTAGTGAGGCGATCCTCCCATCTACGAGCTATATACCCATGGTAAAATATACCCAAGCAAGTAGAACCACACAACAACCAATCAACATACTCATCAAACAAAACAAAAAAAATAAAATAATATAAAACAACATCAAACCACAACTGGATCGATCGATCTGATCGGATCGATCGATCCACACGAAATTCACAATTATTCAAAGTTCAGGATCGATCGATCCCCACATGGATCGATCGATCCCCCAAACAACCGGCAAAACATTCTTTTTGAGGTGGATCGATCGATCCTGTCAGGATCGATCGATCCCCAGATCCTACGGCAAAACATGGATCTAACACAAATCCAACTTACACAATTACAAAACTCCAAACAAGCTCAATGGTCACGCACTCACCTGAATCACGCACGGAATTTTCTCGACACCACGCGAGATGAATTACCCCTAAAATCCCGAACACGACCTAGAAAATTAAGAAAATAATCAAAGTTAATTAAAACTTTAATTATTACTAAACCAACAATTATTCATCAACTTTTCTCTACTCAGCAACATGTGGCCGCCCACCACCATCTCCACTCAGCCACCACCACCACATCACTTTCACCACCACCACATCACTTCCACCACCACCGCCGCGAGTACTTAAACTCCGATTCCGGCCAAAGTGTTCATCGGAATCCAAATCGGCCAGTGGTTCTGGAAAGTTGACATCCGGGGCTTTCGAGTGATATGTAGATCGTCTCCTAGATCCATACGGTTCACCAGAAAACTACCGTTGATAAATGGACGGCGGTGAACTCCGATTTGCAAAATTCCGCCTCAGGAGAACGGCCATAACTTTCTGACCATAATCCCTAATTGAAATCGGTTTGCGGCTATGGCTAGATACAGATGTCGTGTATCCCTCCTTAAAAGTTCAGATCAAAAAGATTCAATTTGATCAGCCGTTCCTCTTTTCTCCTAGAACTCGTCGGACATGGCTCTGATTGAGCGGTTTTGGGAGAAAAATCATATCTCCCAAAATACTCAACTAAAATCGACGAAATATGGTTAATAACTATACAAGAGATTGATGAACTTGCCTACAAAATTTCAGCTCAAACCGAGCTCGATAGTTAGGCCGATCGTGCCTCCAAATAAGCACCAAACTCTGATGTTTCTCTAGCTTCTTCTCTTCTTTCTCCTCCTCCTTCTTCTTCTCCTTTATCTTCTCAGTTCCAGCTCATGCTTCTCACCAACTGAACTCACGATCAGGGAAGAAGAAGAATAAAAAGTCAACCTAGTTTCCCAAAATTGCAACAAAGTCCTCCAACTTTTACAACTTTTCCATTCGGCCCCAAAACTCTTAAAACGATTTATGACACCCCTGGGACCAATCTAAATTGATTATTTCAACCCCATAATCAATTTTTGAGATTTTTATGGTTCATAAACTCGAAAGAATTCCGAAATAATTAAATTAATTGATTTTTCGGAACACGTGGAAGTCTTTCTCGTCCCGGAAGAGCCATGAAGTCCTCGACACTCATCTGCGTCGGAGCAGTTGCGGATGGTGCCGGTGAATGAGTTTCCGGAATCTGTGTATCCGGAATATGTGTGGACGGCGTAGGAGAACTCTTCGCAGCTCTACTCCTACGGTGACGACGCTGTCCGCTCGTAGACTCGACGTATGCTCCATAATCCCTACATAAAAATTTATAACAAAACAGAATCATTATAAAATTTAAAAAATAGACATAAATTTATAAAATATATTTCATAAATCATTGTTCATAACTTATAATTTAAATCAATTTCTGAAAATAATTTTTAAAAAATACACAAAAAAATACGAAAATCATTAAAAAAAATTTAAATTTTAGTTTTTTTTAAAAAAAATCATAAGAAATATATTTATTATTAATTGTCTCAAATAATTATAAATATTTTCACAATTACTAACATTTATTAATTATTTTCAATATATAAATTATAAATTTAAAAAAATAATTTATAATTTGTGTAATCAATTTCAATGTATAAAAATAAAAAAATCCAAAAATCCTAAATCAAAAAATCAATTTGTAAAATCAATTTCTATTTCAATTTCAATTCCAAAACCAAAAATTAAAAATCAAAAAATCCTAAATCTAGAAAATCCAAATCTATAACCAAATATCCCAAAATCATAATCCAAATTCCTAATCTAAAACATATCAACCAAATCTATAACCAAATTCCTTAGATCTAAATTTCAAAACCCTAAATCCACAAATCTAACATATCAAACTCTTAATCAACATTAAAAACTTACATGTTTCTTTGATTTCCAGCCATTGGAAGAAGATTTGGTATAAATCTTTGAAGAATCGAAGGTTTAGGGAGATTTGAGATTTTTTTTTGAAATTTTCTTTGATTTCTTCGAATGAATCGCGAAGAAGACGATCTGGTTTATTTATCCGCGTATTCCGACGGATTTCCGACGGAATATCCGTCGGAAATCCGTCGGAATTTACTAACATTTATTAACACGCGGCATTGGGAGCCTATTGCATGCAGCAAACATCGTCATTCCGTCGGAAATCCGTCGGCAATCCGTCGGAAACAAGTTTATTTATTTTGAAACCATTGAACCATGTTTATACACTTTAAACCATTGAATCATGTTTAGTAATTAGTTAAACAGCAAAAGAGATATATATATTCACATTATAGGATTTAAAACAACAAAGGATTATACTATATATTGACATTTTTGGATTTAAATATTCACATTATATGATTTAAAACATGTTTTTAAATTGATACATATTTATTTTATAACATTTATTTTGTATTTGAATATTGTTAAAAATGAATAAATTATTTTTGTTAAATAGCTGCGCTCGATTAGAGCTGCCTACGTACCCATATCGGGATCAAGCCAAACCGTAGTTCATTGTACAAATTTATTACTTTTGCAAGATATTTTTTTATTCTCCTTGTTATTCTCCTTGTTCGTCTTCCTCTGATGATGTTGATCCTTCAGATGTAATTGAGTCTGTATCGTCATAAAATTCTCCTTGTTCTTCTTCTGACTCGGAATGAACTATACCGATTTGTGTGAAATCAACCACAAGATCGACACCAGTAGAGGCCGCAACTGGATCCATTGGAGTACTTATGCTTGGCTGCATGGCATCGTGTTGAGAAACTCCATAAACTCTTCCTCTAGGGCTTATTGCAGTAACTGTGACCCAAGGATCTGACCGCCGTGTTATGCGAGGGTAACGAATGTAGCACACCTATAAAGAAATACAGAAATTTTCGTAAGTAAACGCCGAAATAAACATAAAAATTAGTAAAAACACAACATTTAATTGAACCAAACATGATCTGCTTGTGACGCTAGAATGAATGGATCATAATGTTGTAGTCTCCGATTTGTGTTAACAGAAGTAACACCAAATTGGTCCACGATATAACAGCCCTCCCCGTAGGACCTACCCCCCAACAGCCAGCTGGCGCTGCAGCGCATCGATCCTAACCTCTATCCTGTGGGCAACATCCCACCAGGTAGGTTATTGGTGCGCTTGGCGTTACTCGAACCCAAGACCTCACCCTTTAACACCCTTCCCACAAGGAAGCTGTCACCAACCGATCTTTGCCTGAAAATATCAAGATCTATGGATAGAAGAACCATCATCTCGAGAAGGCGTATCGAGAATAATGTCTCACATTGGAAATTTGACAAAAATCCTAACTAGTATATAAAAGATATGGATCTTTCCACTCATAGCTAATTGGTTTTGAGTTGAAATCTAATAGTCTAATAGTTATCTCATTAATGATTTACAAAACTACTGGAATCTGTAGTTTTGCAGAATAAATTGCTCTTGACGCAATCAAAATATCTGAAAATAAATAGAAAACTTATCCATTGCAATTTTATAAACATTATAAAGGTTATATTTAATTTGGTTTGAAACAGTTTTTTAAAAGAATTTAGTGAGCTCACGGGCAATGTGTCTCATCCTTTGTTATTTCTCCATAATCAGCTCGTACTTGTTCACCCTTTCAAAAATTACGACCAAAAATTGCTAGCATTTAAGGCCTAAGCTTGCAATTATGTACATTTACATGAAGTTGAAGGTGTTATGTTTATATATCACATGAGCAAAAAAGACGTTGAGAAAAAATCAAAGAAACAATTAGAAGTGAACAAACCTTAAAAGTGAATAACAATAAAATGGTTGGCCATCTTTCCCATCCTCTCGACCACTATCATTCCAATGCCATATTCGCTTTAAGAACATGATAGTTGACCTTGAGGTTCAGCTTTAGAGTCATCATTTTTTTTTTTTTTTTTTAATTTTGCTCATTTATTTCTTTGTTAGATGAAACATCAGCATCAAAATTCAATAAAGTTTCTCTTAGAATTCGAAGACTGCTAAACCAAGAATTATATAGTGCAATCTTACATTTAGTACGCATAGGCAAGGGTTAGAATATTTTATTTTATTTTAATTTATTAACAAATATAAAAGTAAAGGGTTAGAAACTTAGAATATTGAACAACTCAAACTATATTACAAAGTCAGTATATAGTGGAATAGTGGATCAGTGGGAAGAAAAACAGAGCAAAGCATACTAATTACTTAAGTTCGCTAGCTCAACGTTCCAATACTTTTTGAACATATTCAACGTAGTATTTACTACAAACAACGATCCAATACTTTTTGAATATATCCAAAGTAGTATTTACTACAAACAACGATCCAATTCTTTTTGAACATATCCAAAATAATATTTACTAAAAACTTCCAAGTTCTTGGGTTGCAAGTTATCCCTGTTTAGATTCTTTGTACCTGAAAGAATTAAATCCAAAGAAATCAATATAGCTATAGAAGGTGAACAGTAAAACATAAATTCCGCAAACTTTGTATAGAACTAATTTCTTGAGCATGGCTTTGGGACATGTTTCCGTTAACCATCCTTGGAAGACGACCCTTTTCCCACGCAAGTACTAAATCAGCAAGTATATAAATCAATATAGATGCATATATAAGTGCATCTTCATTCTACTCTTTTTTTTGTTCCATCTCAAGGTTATATTCTAATGACACAAAACATTAGAGTATACTAAAATAGCAACAAACAGAACAAAAGTAGACAGATCTAAATGAAGCTGATTATGTCGACTGAAACGGGATATAAATTGGAACCCTAACATAAATAATAGATTCATAACAAAACATAAAATCAGTAAAATAGTAGGTAGAAAAATCACCTGTTTTACCAAAAAAAGAAAGAAAATCACATGTCAATCGGTTGAAACAGGATCCAAATCTTCATGCATTAATTCACTTGGCTACTACACCTAACCTACAGTTGTACATTAACACTATCAATATCTTTATAAAGAACTTTTCATTCCACGACGATCGTGATACAACTACTCAAAAACCTAAGCAACGACAAAATTTTAATAGATATTAGGTCATATGAAAGCTAAAACTCTCACTATTGATAAAATTCGAAGAGTCGGCTTTATTGTCAGGGACGGGTTTACATTTTTTAAAAAGATATCTGATATTAAATTAATAGAAATTTTCCTTCAATCGTTATCCATGAAATTACTATGCAAAATTTATAGAGTCGAATTTATATGGGCTTCTAGTTCGTAAACCATGATTATGAGCCCAAAGTGTTAATTAGAGAATATTCTCTTTTTAAGTGAGATTCTTTTCATACCAAAGGACAAAATTATAATTGCAACCCCAAAAATAAGTCCATAGAGCTTTGTTGCGCAAAACTCCCATGTAATATATATATATATATATATAGTAAATAATTAAAAACTTGTTGACCAAACTTGCAGTCCAACTTTCTATTATGGAAAACTAATTTCCATTACATAATATGGAAGATATGGATGTATATATGTGGTTTTGTATATATATATATATATATATATATATATGTATATGTATATAAACAAACATATGAGCGAAACAACCAATGCTTTGATACAACAATATATAAGAAACAAAAAAGGTAAAACAAGTTTTAAATTAAAATATATATTTTCTTAAGAAATATTAGAAGTTCTCTATTGAATTATACATCATTCTTTTTATCAAACAATGCAAACTAAGTCTTTGAGCATTCTCACAAATATTTTATATTATACAAACGTACTAGTTTGATTGGTTTTATGTACTCCTCTTATAGATGCCGGCATTATACAAGATTTTAAAAAATATTTTTTCAATTAATATGTTTTTTTTTTCTATGAAGGATATTCAGAATTATTTCATCCTCTAGAAATAGAACTCATGGCAACTAAGAAATTTTTATCTCTTCTATTACCTTTGTTAATGGTCTTCGCTTTCATCGTTCTTCCAATGGTTTCAGGTAAAATATTTATTTGTTTAGTGTTATAATGTCCAAATAGCTAAAACATTTTTAAAAAAAAAAACCAAAAAACTCTTTAAACATTCAAGATTTTTTTAAATATGTTAAGTCAATATCACTATTATGTGTTATGTAGGTGAACTTAAAAATACTTGTCGTGTGATTGGATTGTGTAATGAAGGCATAAAAGATTGCATTACAAGATGTCGAGCAAAGTATGGCAGGCCAGGAATTTGTCAAGAACTCATTGGTGATTTATATTGTTGTTGTTTGGATTAATTCCTAATTCAATATGTACTCTCATATTGATCTAAAAAGATATGTATTCTTAATTATATGAATAAAATTTGTTTTAACAAAAAATAACTTAGTTGTAACAAATTTACATTATCTCAACCAAACGATATGATGATCAAATTATTTACTCACAATCTAATGAATACGAAAAAAACCTCAAGGAGACAAAATAATCATATTTTAAAACGAAAAAGAAAAAAATTATGTACAGATCTCCACGAAACACCATACCAGATTATTTTATAAAAAATATGCAAGTAGCTAGAAGTGTAGTTGCTATTATCAGAATTTTTCTAGGATGAAGAGAAAAAGTCTTGGGTTATTAGGCTTTGAACTTCCAAATGATATAATATAACCAATCATGTGGTTAGGAGTGTCAAAAATGGGTAACCCAACTGTGAGTGCTAAAACTCGCAATAGGTTTTTTAGATGTGTTTGGAAAGATAAAGGGCTGAACTCTCGTATGAAGCTAAAGATCTTTAATGGGTGAACGAATCAAACTGGACTTTATTGATAAATTGGAGTTACAGAGAAAATATTGAAGAAAGAGATACAAAATGATGAACTTGCAAGAGGTTATAGTGAGGGTTCTAGGGTTAATTCTTCATGTCCTTTTCCTTAGCCTCAACTTGCTATAAAGAATCTTCAGCTCAACCACTTTCCGTGTATCTCTCTCCCGAGATCTGCTGCAACTCCCTCCGAGATTCTCTCTGAATCTGTCCAACTGTGTTTGACTTGATCCTTACAACGTGCTGTGGGAGGCCGCTTTCTCGTAACAGACTCTCAAATGGGCTGTTCTGCTGAACTTTGCCAGCCCAGCCTGTTTGTCTGTTTCAACTCCTTGGGCCTCGAGCAGGCTTCTAAGTATTTTTAATGGGCTTGACACGGGGTGAAGCCCATGTCCAACACCAACCCAACTCGATCCATAACCTAATACGTTAAAGGTTAAATGAGTTCATGGATTGATCCAACCTATTTATTAAATGGGTTAGCTTAACTGATGAACCCATTTGATTTGAATTATTAAGTGGTTAAATGGAGTGATCCATGAAAACATTAATAACTAATTGACTATTAATTTTTATTAAATCAAAAAAATTAATTAATAATTTCATCAGTATCATATATGATCACCATTCCTATCATTATCATATATGATCATCATTACTTTCATTTTTGCCAAATTAGGGAATCAAATATTTTCAAAAAAAATTAGGGAATCAAATATTTTCAAAAAAATTAAATAACCATTTTTGCCAAAAATTTGTGATTCCATTTCTTACAGTAAAATTTACGAATTTAAGTCTTTGGTGGAAAAATTACGATCCGTGTTTTGGATGAAAATTATTAATTTCTCAATTGGGAGGAAAATTTACAGATGTGTAATTTGGTGGGAAAATTAAGAAATCAAGTTTTTGGTGGAAAAAATTGCGGACTTGCTATTTGGCGGATAAATTGCAGTTTTCTCATTTTTGCAAAAATTGTAGAATCAAAAATTTCTTCGAGAAAATATTAGAGCTATATTTTGGCGGAAAAATTCCGGATCTTTATTTTTGTCAACATATATAAAATACTTAAAATGGTTCAAAATCCAAACAGGAGGAACATAGTCTACATAGGTAGTATCGACATGAAGAAATCTAGCACTACGTGCTAAACGATCCACCTTGGTATTTAAATTGCAAGAAATCAAAGAAAGAGAAAAAAGCTTGGGAGATAGGTTTTGGTTCTCTGGTCTTCATCCAAATGAGTCGAAAAAATAGGCTAATCCGCCGGTGTAGACACCATCTTCACCAATTCGGAATGGTCTGTTGCAAAAGCGACTGTCATTTTCAGATTTATTAACATACAGTGCATAGCCAAAATGAGTGCTTCTAGTTCCGTGTTTAATGGAGAGAGGCTTCCAAATTTTGGATTTATATTTTTATGAGAAACTAGGAAATCAAGGTTTTGGAGGAAATATTACGTAATCAGATTTTTTTTTGCGAGAAAATTGCGGATCCACGGTTTTTGGCGAAAGAAATATGGAACCGTGTGTTAGCGAGAATATTCCGGAGTCAGGCCTACAAGAGGTGTCAAACGGGCTGGCGTGCGCCCATCTGGGCATGTCCGCGACGGGGAATGTCTTTTCTGTTTTCTGGACCGTAACGGGCTAGCCCGCTAGACCTACAGGAGAGAAAATTATGTCCAGGCCCGCCCTTAATTTTTTTGTGTTCATACTGATGAGTCATGGTTTTGAGGGTTTTTACCTTTGATTTCAAATGTTGTCTTTTTTTTTATTTGTATTGTTTCTTTAGAGTCTTTTAGTCCTTTATCGAATTTTTATAGGTTTACATGTCATTGGAGGACAACATGGTGCTTTATGTTGAAAATACAGATTTGGAGATGCAAAGTAATGCATAAGCTTCATAAGTTTTGATATCCGTTGGAAGTCTTCCCGATATCAGATTGAGATGATTAATTGGGAAAAAATATCCCTTTAAGTTAGCTTTCATTTGGCACCGGTCTCATGTCATTTTGATTGATGATTCAAGAGTTATGTCCATTTTACTGAAGACAGGTCTGTCTGGTGAGCAAACGAAGCAGATGCAGGAATTGGGCCGAGGGAGCTAGGGATCCATTCATCCTTAAGGGATCGATGGATATGCGGCCCAGACTAGTTTCCTTTGCTATTTTCATTAGGGTTTTTGTTTCTTTTACATATAAATAGGGCTGCTTGCCCCATGGTAAACTTGTCTTTCTACAACTTTATCTCTCTAATTTGTAGCTTTGGAAGAAGAAATCTCTTACTCTTCTAGAAGCGATTTTGAAACCCTATTAACATTAGTTTTGATGTTTATTCAATCATATTATTCATTCATCATGTTTTCTTCGTCCATGTCTTTGTAACCCACCAGTTGGGTGTAGGAATTCATTCAAGAGATTTCAATGATTAATTAGGGTCTTGTTATAGATTAGGTTTTCTGAATTAAATATCTATCTTCTATGATCTGAATGCGTTAGTTAGGTTGACGAATCTAGCAAACGATTTGTAGGTAACCCTATTGATGTGAAAGTAGATTAGGTTATCGAAATCAGTAGATTATAGGGTTAGTATCCTTAGCAAACGAAAGTTGATATTAAGGCATCTAGGTGAACTTATCAAACTTGTTAGAATTGTTTTAGTCGTGACGTTATACAACCCCCCCCCTCCCCCAGTAGCTGTGTCCTACCTCTTTTCATGGATTGTAAATTCGTAGACCGTAGTGCTATTCTAGTCTCTGTGGGATCGATAACTTTATATAATACTAGGTGATGACCCGCGTGGACACGCGGATTTGCGTTTAATTATATAGAATTGGAATTATAATTAATATAATATTTTAATTGGAATTAAAGTTAATATAATATTTTAAATAATATGTACATAATTCTGGCTACAAGTTTTTATATTATATATATATATATATATAAGTTTTTAAAATGATAAAAAGTTTTTTTTTTTGTTTTTAACTGAATTTTTTTATTTAAACAAAATAGTTTAAAAAAATACCATTATCTTTACTCGAGCTTCGTGGTTCACATGCTTTTTCTTGTAGCCATAGCAGAAACAACTAAATGTTTGTTAAACAAGAAAACCAGAAAAAAAAAACTAATCTTCACAAAGTGAACATAATCGATTCTATGACCAAATATTTTAATTGCTAAAATCTAACTTCAAATAAAACTATCAGCTGAACAAAACTAATTCAAATGGTCGCAAAATGTGTGATTATATTTACCCAATTCAATAGCTTCCCAGGATCATGATTCCATCCTGGGTTTTTTTGATAAGGGGTCTCATACTTTTCTCCTGGTGAAGTTTCTAAAATAATATTTTGGAGCTTAAGCACAGAAGAGACCACTTCTGCACCCAAATGTAAGCAGAAACATAATTACACAATTTGGGATGTATTTGTGAGATGTCGACAAGACCAAAAAGGATACAATTGCTGCATGACACATTGTAAATTCAAAAGGAGGTATAGTAATGAAATTAAGAACCAGAGACGATTCTTCTTCTTTTCTTTTGGTCAACAGAACCAGAGGCATTTCTATAATCGAATAATAGAGAGAAAGTGTGTTGTTTAAAATGCTTTAAGTCTAACCAGTTCTCTATGCTACTACCAAGAGAAACAAATGGCTAAGGAAAAAAATAATAAGTATAGAAACGAAGATAAGTAAACAAAAACAGTCCTGCAATTTCTCCACAACCGGTACTGAGATTAGTAATATAATCCTCTTCATTTCACTCTCCTTGTCAAATTATAGAACCATGAGACACTGAACAACTCACATCCGATCTGTCACTATCTTTTTAAGATTCAACCACAAAAGCTGCACAAGAAACAAATACTTTCTATTACCTTCTTATGGCGTTTTGAGAAACAAAAGATAGTAAATGTTAGAATACTAAGTTAGCCTTAGATTTATTTGCGATTCAACGGGCATCACAACTTTTGCTGTACAAAAAACAACAACCAATCTTGGTGTTTTTTTTTTGAACTCAAGAGGAATTGACATAAACTTAATTGTGATCAAGCTTCTGAAGAGAGAACAAATTCCAACGCTCTGGCAAATTCTGCATAGAGAGAGAGAGAGAGCACAAGGTGATTAAGGGATGCATTTTATTTGCTGGTACCGTTCTTGAATTTTAATTTGCATTACCGATAACAGCAGCAACATAAAGCAAATTCTAATCAATCTATTTGGGTAATGACTAACTTCCAGCATTACATCATATAAACAGTCCACTTCCCAATCTCCAGATTTCAGAAACTAAAACATGGTAAAAGAGAACACTAACATGGACCCGAATCTAAGTAAAACTCAAAGCCAATTAATGTGTTTCAGACATTAAACCTATAAGAAGGTGATTCTTAAAACTTAATTCATGGCAATGCAGCTGAAAGACCAAGGCATAACTGTTTAAAAAAACTGACCTGATAGAATCGATGACGTCCCAAGAGATATTCATCTTCTTTGTACAGATCCTCCAAACTACAAGGAAGTTGTCTCTCTACAGGGGCATCATCAGAACCTGTAAGACGTGAAAACTAACCAGAACCCACCAGAGGGACCAAAGTGAACTGAGGACTGCTCAAACTCAAACTCTGGGAGGAATTAGAGAAAGGGTTTCTTATATTGATGAAAATTTGAGGGTTCTGGGTCATTTACCTTCTACCTTGTCTAGGATTTCTTCTTCAACCCATGTATGTCTTCTACCTCTTCCGACAACACATCACTCAAACAAAACATCTTAGTTCCGCAGTCAGCCTATTCGATATTGAAGTGAAGGCGTCTCGACTGTGAAAGAGAGCATCTCCTGAGCTGTTCCGAACTCTGTTTATATAAAGAATTTGAACACAATCACCACAAGATTCAAAAAAATAAAAATAATAATAATCAGATGCTAAGAATGTTTAAAAGAAATCCACTTCACAGTATCAACTCTAACTTAACTGAATGCTAAGAATGTTTAAAAGAAATCCACTTCACAGTATTCAGAGCATAAAGATGTGGAAGTTTCATCACCATTTTTCGTATCAAAGAGAATCTCCTCCTGCAGCAGAACAATTCGTTTATGAGAATATTTAATGCAAAGAAGATAGCCATGCATTAGCAAAGTAATAATTCGACCTATCTTTTTTTGTCAAACATAAAATAGGAAACAGATTTCACCTTATACATCTACCAATACGAACATCGAACACAATAATCTATCTCACCTAGGTCTTTCTTCTTCATTCATGATTTGGGAATAGAGCGACAAAGAGGAAATCTTCAGCTTTCTTGCTCCACTCTAGTAATCATCTCAAATGTCGAGAGAGATCTCATCTTCTGCACACATGCGAAAATCTTAGAAGATATAAAATTTTGAGAACTGAGAACCCGTACAACCTTTGGTGAAAGCAGATTCGATGATCTGGATTGACGGAGAGCTTATTGTTAATGATCAAAGGCCTACCGTTTGTTCCACCTCCGCTCACATCTGCTCTGTCTTCCTCTCGCCGATTGCTCTTTCTGGTTTGGGGTTTTTTTCTCTCTTCCATTAAGAAAAGTGCTGTTTTATTTTATTAATTTATTAATGATGAATTTGGAACGTCAGGTTTAGAAGACGAAGATTTGATATTTTGTAGTGAATATTTTTATTATTTTTTTAAAGCTGATGTGTCATAGAGGGGGAAGCTGAGGTGACATACTCTGGTGAGACTAACTCAGTCTTTATATAATAGATTGTGTGCTCTGTGTACTTACAACAATTTTGAAGGTTAAAACATGACCACACCACATACCCGCCCCATCACAGACTGGGTTGAAGCCCATTTTGAGAAATCCGTTGGATTTCCACCATGAGGTAAATAGAATAGCAAAGACTTTTCAAAATAAGTTTCTCAAAAAGGAAACAGTAAATGGGGGACTAAGGTTTCATACTTTCTTTAGAAACTCTAATTCTCTCCTCCTTTCCTCACGGACATCATACTCCTGCCTGTTGAAACAAGTAATTTATCATTACTTAATAAAAACGATTAGCAGCTTAACAAAACATCATACATTTCAGAAGGACGAGGAAACACATAAGGAATAAGAAAAATAGCAATTCTGCAATATACATACCATAGCTCTTCTTGAACCTTCTCAAATGCTACTCAACGTGGAGATGATTTATTATTACCAATACCACCTCCACTATCAATAACTCTTCCCATGGAATCAACCTCAACATTTACTAGAAGATATCCTAAAATAAATTTCCATTGAATCATCACTTTGGCTGTCCCATTTAATTCAAAATCTAAATAGAATGGAAACAAATCCCAATCCCAGAACTGTTTCAGTATTTATATCATTCTACACAACAATACTGTAGAAGATTAAGTATAAACATGAACTGTTTCCCATAATGTTCTTTATAAACATTTCACAAAAACTACAGATTATACTCATGGGCCTCGGACTGGACCTAAACATTATACTCTTTTGGGCCATTTGTACAAGTTTGTCACGTAAGAAGTTCAAATACATATGAAATAGATATACATTAGCTTGTTTGTCGAAGAAAAGCGGGCCAATTTACGCCTCAATATTTTTACTAAGTCGAAATTATACATAAACTAAAGTGATTGATGAAAGATATTAAATTAGCAAAATTTATACACTAACTATGAAAAATATGCCTAATTCATATAAATAAGGATGAATGTACATTTTAAGTTGATGACGTATCATACATGTCATCCATCCGTGGTTTTTTTTTCTTTTTCAAAACCTTGAAAATAAAAATTATGAGTGGACATCATTTCCGTCTCGTCTCGGCCTGTCACTTGTCTCATTCCCAATCTCGAGTTCATGTTTTAGATTGGAGTGCGTTCTCATATTGTACAAGTTTTTGATTTTGGTTTGAAAACGTGAATTCCCGACATCGTATTTGAGAAACATTTATAGTAAATAATATATATACCATAATAATAAGAAAATGGACATGTAGAATATTGTATACAAAATTAATCTCAAATTTTCTAATTTTCCAAGATGTACACATTTTTTTAAATTTCATATCATTTAAAATTCTATGTTTTTCTAATATAAATTAAAAGCTTCTAATTTTATTTTAATTAAAAGCTTAGAAAATATTATAATTTTTGAACTTTATAATTTTAAATATGTCTTATATATCATTTAAAATCGAAGTTTTATCATATATATATTAAAGGGTTATTATTTTATTTCAATTAATTTTAGTTTAATTGTAAGCTTATAAGCTTTCAATTTATACAAGACAAAACTAGAATTTTAAATGATATGAAATATAATAACAAGAGCAATACATTTTAGAAAGGTTAGAAAATTTTAGATTAATTTTGTATGTAATATTCTATATGTCTAATTTTTATTATTATTATGGTCTATATATATATATATAAGTATTATTTAGTATAAATTTTTCTCAAATAGGATTCCGGGAATTCCCGTTTTCAAACGGAAATTGAAAGCTTGTACCATATATAACATGAATTCGAGACTAGAAATAAGATAAGACGGGATAGGATGAGACATGCCGGAAATGATGCCAACCCCTAATTTTTATTTCAAGATTTTGTTAAAAAAAAAAATCACGTGTCGATGACGTTGACGACACGTCATATGTTTACTATGACGTGGGTGACACATCATAACCTTAAAATGTACAATAAGATGTATGAATTAGTCATATTTTTATAGTTGGTGTATGAATTTTGTTAATTTGATATTTTTAAATATAATTCGTCCATCACTTTAGTTTATTATGATTTAAATTTGATGAAAATGTTGGAGTAAAAATTGGCCGACTTTCCATTTGTCGAGTTAAATTAGGGATGTTAAATTGGAGAAAGTTTTCTCTGATCTGTGGCCCATCTAATTATTTATTTTTGTAAAGAGTTTCAGACAAGATTCGTAGTTTCGGTTCAAATGGATATTTCGGTCTCTTAGTAAGTTGATTTTTTTTATTTTGTGAGAAACTCTAGTTTAGCAAGCAAGATGCGATTTAATGTATGATATGCTTCTATAGTGGAGCTTCACTTTTAGTATTTGAACAACTAAAGACATTACACTAGTCACAAAACATGTTACTTGCAGTAAAACTTTGTTTAAGTAACACTGGTATTTTGGTTTGTTTAAGTAACAATGGCAACTGAAACATGTGATGAATCACACATGTGATCTGTGGAACTAGAGTTCCGCTATGAATTAAAATATAGTGAATTCGGAGACTTTTGTTTAGGCATGGGAATTTAAACCGATACGAGAAAACCGAACCAAGGTTTTTGGTTTTTGGTTTGGATTCAATTTAGATAGATGAACCAATCGACAAAATATATTCAAGTACTTATTTATCAATTTGGTATGGTCAATTTGGTTTGCCCAAACCGAACGGTTAATCGGTGAGTATACAAACCCTAAAATTCATATTACCAAGCCGTCTAATATCTTTGTCTTCTTCTTCCTACTAGTCGCTTTACAATCTCTTGTTACATATGTGATCTCGTGTGATATATACACATAACAAAAATAATTAAAGTTACTGATGTGGGACAAAAGAAAAGTCACTCGTTCTCTTTTCTTCTTTGTTCTAAGGCTTATTTTCAAAATTTTGAGTGGGCCAAAACTTTTTTTCAATCCCGTACATTACAAATCCTAAATCCTAAATATTGTTAGAGCGAAATTCACTTCTTCTCTTTTCTTCTTTGTTCGTCAGTCGTTCTTCTCCTTCTTCTTTCAATTAGTTATCTTCTCTGTTCCTTTTTTTCATCTTCTCACCTCTTCTCTTCCATTAGTTCTACTTCTACTACTAATATGTTGCATTTTTATCATATTTTAAATTTGTATTTATCATTAGATTTGTTATGTTTTCATTGCATAACTAGAGTTTAGGAGCATATATTTGCATGTTTTATTGTATTTTAGCTTTTGGAATGAGTTATGCAACAAGAGAGATCATTTGGATGCAAATAAAAGAAATGATGATAAAGAACTATTCCTAAGTGTCTCAAAGATCGACTCATATGAAGGCTTTCAATTGAGATTGATATCCAGATTCCTTCATGAAAGTTATAGGAAATTGAGTTAGATTTTCAATGGAGGTTCTCTTGAGTGATTTGGGTCAGTGGTTAAGGAGATACAACCAATTTAGTGAGCAGCGGTCTAATGAAGCGGGATGAAGGAGACTGCTACGAGAATTCCCGGGACCTGAGCGACAAGCGCAGCGGCCAAACGTCACCCGATGGAGCTCAACGACTGATGTGATATTGGATAGCAACCAGTACCTGGAGTCGATGGCCGAGGAATTGCTTGAACCGGTCGAGAAGGAAGCTCCGGACGTGCCCCTTGGAGCTAGGACTCGGTCTTGGACGGCCAAGAAAGTACTGAACGTACCAGCTGGTTCTATGACTTGTTCTAGGACTAAGTAACTTACCCATACTGTCGGAATTTTGCTACGTCAAGCACTGGCTCAAAGAGGTCACTCGGACACATGTGGTACCGCGGCCACCTTGGTCATGGTTCACGTCCGGGAAGACTAGTGTCAAGCCCTATGGCTCACTTACACTCTTTTTCCCTTGCCTTTGGTTTTTCCCAAGTGGTTTTCCAAGGAAGGTTTTTAATGAGGTTCGTGGTCCATAGGTACATCTTTGCTTGGCATTGGTCCGACCTAGTCTGGCCCGTCTCGAGATCATTAGGCGCGGCCCGTATCTTATCTATCTATCTTATTTTTATTTTTGTTATTTTGAATTTAAACTTATATCTGAGAGATTGTATTTGTGCGAGAGTTTAGGTGTGTGTTTATTTTCGAGTTGGTCTTTGGTGAGTTTCCGAGGCATGTCTCGAAACTCACCGAGCATTAACTCCCTCCGCTCCTCCTCTCTTCTCCTCTTCGTCTTCTCTTCTTTATATTGTCTCTGAGACTCCTATGTATTTCTTATCTATCTTTTTAATCAAAAACCTTTTTCTCTGATAGATCCTTGTCTTTTTTTTTTCGAGTGATTCGAATTAGGATACTTGTGAACATTTCTAGTGATTAGATTGTTCAAAACCCGACTTATCAAGAGTCCTTCTGCATCCTCTCGTGGCGTCACTCATCCCATTCAACTCTAAATCACTTGCTGCTCAAGCCTGGAGCCTTATCATCGTCATCTTAGCTTCCCGGTGTGTGATTGGGGCGTGATTCTCTAACCAGAATCATATCAAGTGGTATCAGAGCCACATCGAGAAGTTAAGTGCTTTCGTCCCAACTTGTACGAATTTTAATTAAATATTGGCTGGTGCAAAAATTGTGAAATCAACTGCAAATGAAACTAGGATAAGTCTAGTATTTTTTAAATACTTGTTTGGGAATTTTATGAAAAGGTTTGATATTTTTCCGTGACCGATCGACTTCCACAGTCGCGATTAGGGTTCTTCGGAAAAACTAGGATACCAAGGGTCACTTTCGTGTTCTTATTTGTTAGGGTCAATTCGATCTTCAAAAGGACTCTTTACTGGTGTATTTTGTTGTGTTGTTTCAGGAAAAGATGTCCGATCACAGTGGAACAAGCGGCAACAACAACAAACTCCTGATTGACGCTCTCACGGCAACGATGGCTTGATTGATGGATGAAAGATTTAATGTTTTGCAAGAGCAAGTCCTTCCAGAAATGATTCGTGATGCTAGAGGATCTCAAGGAGTGAATACAGCAAGAAATGATGAGGGAAATGTTCAGCAAGCGAGACAGCAAGAAGAAGTTCTAAGGGATCCCCGGGAAAACAATCAAAGACCACTTCTAAGAGAACCTGGAGACTTTGAAGCAGAAAACTATTATAGCGGCTCTTCTTGTAGCAGTCATAGAAGACAAAGGCATGTGAGGAATGAGAGGAACCATCCCCAGGATAGCTTTGGAGGACTCAAGCTCCGTATACCTTCTTTCCAAGGGAAGAATGATCCGAGTGCTTACTTGGAGTGGGAAAAGAAGATAGAGTTGGTGTTTGATTGTCAACACTACACTGAGGTGAACCGAGTAAAGGTTGCAGCTACTGAGTTCACTGATTATGCTCTAAGTTGGTGGGATCAGTTGGTTACGTCTAGAAGAAGAAACCAAGAGTATCCGGTCTCTACTTGGAATGAGATGAAGACTATTATGCGGAAACGTTTTGTGCCTAGTTACTATTACCCGGAGTTGCATAATCAGTTGAGGAGGCTTGTGCAAGATAGTAAGAGTGTTGAGGAATATTACCAGGAGATGGAAACTTTGTTGATACAAGCTGATGTTCAAGAGGACCGAGAGGCTACCATGTCTAGGTTTCTAGGAGGCTTGCAGCGTGAAATACAAGATAGGTTGGAGATGCAGCCACATGTTGACCTACAGGAAATGCTACATCAAGCTATACTTATAGAGCAGCAGCTTAAAAGGAGAAGTTCTGTACGAACATATTTTGGAGCTGGAAGTAATAGTTACGCAAGAGGTTATCCGAGAGATGAGAAGCCGAGGTTACAAAGTGAAAGCAAGCAGCCGGCCATTTCAAACCCTGAAACCAAGACTTATGGAGACAAAGGAAAATCTGAAGCCTGAACCAGTATAATCAAGTGTTATAGGTGCCAGGGAATGGGACACTATGCGAGTGAGTGTACCAACAAAAGGATAATGGTTCTAAAGGATAATGGCGAGTATGAATCCGAAAATGAGCAACCAGAAGTTAAGCAGGACGAAGATGAGGATGTTGAGTTACCAGCTAAGGGAGAGTTGCTAGTAGCAGTGAGGACGCTCAGCATACAATATAAGACCGAAGAGCAAGAGCAAAGAGCTAACTTGTTTCACACGCGATGCTATGTCAAAGGGAAAGTGTGCAGCCTTATCATTGACGGTGGGAGTTGTCCTAATGTGGCAAGTGAAAAAATGGTTAAGAAGCTGGGATTAGAAATTAAGAAGCATCTGAAGCCGTATGATCTTCAATGGCTTAGCAAAGAAGGAGAAATGAAAGTGAAGCATCAAGTGGAAGTACCTATAGTCATCGGCAAATATGAAGATGAAATCTTGTGTGATGTGCTACCTATGGAAGCTGGACATATACTACTTGGGAGACCGTGGCAATCTGATAGGAAGGTAGTACATGATGGCTTCACCAACCGGCATACGTTCGAGTTCAAAGGAAGGACGACCACTCTAGTAACGATGTCGCCACATGAATTTTATCTTGATCAAGTTCGGCTCCAAGGCAAACAGAAAACAAGCAAGAAAGCCAACCATTTTGCTATGGCTAGGATAAGTGAAAGAAACAAATCTTGGGCTGAACCAAACCCTCTTGGACTTAATGATGTTTTTACTTGTTCATTTAACCTTACACCGGTGCTACCGAGTGAGTTTGAATCATTGCAGGATATAGGTGATGGACCGAGACATGATCACTTCTACCACTACAGTGTGGCTCTAAGGCAAGACAAAGCTCCACTATCCAACCAAGACAAGGAAGCACCAAAAGAACAAGATGAAGTCTTCAAGAAGTATCCATCCGATTTGAGTGCCAAATACTTTTCTTATGATGGCGAGAAGACTCTATATATGTTTCAAGTCAAGGAAGAGAGCCAGACCAGTGCAACCATCCAAGTCTAGTCCACGGACATTCCGGACTTAACAGGATTCCCTAAATTCTTTAAAATAGTTTCTAATAGCTTTAAATCGATGATAGTTCAACCCGGTCCTGTTGTAGATTTCCTATCAACTAACCATGATTTTACTTTTTATTTTGATAGGAAAGGATCAAGGGGGAGTACTAAGGCATGCAAGGAACCGATGTTTGAAATGAAGAACAGAAACTCAACTAATGAAACCACATGTCACGGATCCTTTGTTCTAGACTACTTCCGTGATATAAAACTTGGAACCAAGGGAGATCTTTGGAAAGTGTTCAGCTTCTCTGAAAACCATGGGCATGATCCATATTCTCCACTCACCGACAGCCCTTATGCCGAACTTCTTCCTAAGCTTTTGATACGATTCTGGGTGGAGAATTGTGTCCCAATCTCTCACCGGGAAGTTAAGATGACAAGTTTAGACTCCAGGCTTGAGCAGCAAGCTGTTCTGGAGTTGAATGGGATGATAGACACCACGAGAGGATGCGGAAGGCCTCTTGATAAGTCTGGTTCGAACAATCTAATCACTAGAATTGTTCTTGGGTTTCTAATTCGAATCACTCGAAAGAGAAAAGGAGATTTTATTAAAAAGATAGTTAAGAAAATACATAAGAGTCTCAGAGACATATAAAGAAGAGAGGAGACGAAGAGGAGAAGAGAGGAGGAGCGGAGGGAGTTAATGCTCGGTGAGTTTCGAGACATGCCTCGGAAACTCACCAAAGACCAACTCGAAAATAAACACACGACTGAAGTCTCACACAAATACAATCTCTCAGACATAAGTTTAATATTCAAATAACTAAAATAGAAATAAGATAGAAAGATAAGAGATAGACGGGCCGCGCCTAAGTCTTCGAGACGGGCCGGACTAGGTCGGACTAATGCCAAGCAAAGATGAACCTATGGACCACGAACCTCATTAAAAACCTTCCTTTGGAAAACCACTTGGGAAAAACCAAAGGCAAGGGAAAAAGAGTGTAAGTGAGCCATAGGGCCTGACACTAATCTTCCCGGACATGAACCATGACCAAGGTGGCCGCGGTATCACTTGCGTCCGAGTGACCCCTTTGAACCAATGTTTGACGTAGCAATGTTCCAACTGTGTGAATGAGTTCCTTAGTCCTAGAACGAGTCATTTTACCAACTGGTACGCTCAATACTTCTGTGGCCGACCACGATCGCGTCCTAGCTCCAAGTGGCTCATCCGGAGCTTCCTTCTCGACCGGTCCAAACGTGTCCTCGACCGGGTCCAACATTTCCTCGGCCATCGGCTGTTCATCCTGGTCGCTATCCATTCTCGCATCAGCTTTCTTTTTACCTTACACTTATTCTTAAATATTGTTATGGTTTTATTAAGCTTATATTCTTTTGGAAAACTAACTTGGCGTTGTTCTTGGCAGGAACTCCGGATTTGAGGACAAATCTTTTTCAACTGGGGGAGCATGATGTGATATTGGATAGCAACCAGGACCTGGAGTCGATGGCCGAGGAATTGCTTGAACCGGTCGAGAAGGAAGCTCCGTACGTGCCCCTTGGAGGTAGGACTCGGTCTTGGATGGCCAAGAAAGTACTGAACGTACCAGCTGGTTCTATGACTCGCTCTAGGACTAAGGAACTTAACCATACTGTCGGAGTTTTGCTACGTCAAGCATTGGCTCAAAGAGGTTACTAGGACACATGTGGTACCGCGGCCACCTTGTTCGTGGTTCACGTTCGGGAAGACTAGTGTCAAGCCCTATGGCTCACTTACACTCTTTTTTCATTGCCTTTGGTTTTTCCCAACTGGTTTTCCAAGGAAGGTTTTTAATGAGGTTCGTGGTCCATAGGTACATCTTTGCTTGGCATTGGTCCGACCTAGTCTGGCCCGTCTCGAGATCATTAGGCGCGGCCCGTATCTTATCTATCTATCTTATTTTTATTTTTGTTATTTTGAATTTAAACTTATATCTGAGAGATTGTATTTGTGCGAGAGTTTAGGTGTGTGTTTATTTTCGAGTTGGTCTTTGGTGAGTTTCCGAGGCATGTCTCGAAACTCACCGAGCATTAACTCCCTCCGCTCCTCCTCTCTTCTCCTCTTCGTCTTCTCTTCTTTATATTGTCTCTGAGACTCCTATGTATTTCTTATCTATCTTTTTAATCAAAAACCTTTTTCTCTGATAGATCCTTGTCTTTTTTTTTTCGAGTGATTCGAATTAGGATACTTGTGAACATTTCTAGTGATTAGATTGTTCAAAACCCGACTTATCAAGAGGCCTTCCGCATCCTCTCGTGGCGTCACTCATCCCATTCAACTCCAGATAACTTGCTGCTCAAGCATGGAGCCTTATCATCGTCATCTTAGCTTTCCGATATGTGATTGGGGCGTGATTCTCTAACCAGAATCATATCAACGACCAAGCGCAGCAGCCAAACAACAACCGCTGGGAGCTAGTGACCAGATGTAGCGGTTTCTTTACCACCGCTGAGACGCGATCAGACTTGAGATTTCCCAACCCGAAGTTTTTTCTTTTGTCACTAAACCAAATCTTAACCTATATGATTTTATGTTAAACCAATCTTTTAATACTCACTGTATATACCCTCTAAACTTAATTAGAGAGGGGATGCTTGTTTTTATGAGATTCCTCTCTAGCCACCTTTGACCTTTATGCTAAGACCTTGTAGAGATCTCTTAATTTCAAGTATCAAAGTGTTTTTATCTTCTTAAATCTCTCTTTCTATTCGTCTCTTATCAATGATTATGCAAAGAACAATATATTTCTTTTGTGTATTCACGATGAGTAATCTCTTAGAGCTAAGGGATGAGGAAGATTTAGGGTGATTGAGAGTGGATTAGTGGAGTATAGGTTTGGATTATGTTAGATCCTTGCTTATTAGGTGTTCTTAATGCTAGATTAACCTTGATCAAGTTGATTTAGAGTATTGGTATTTTCATGCCCACAAGGTGTTTGACAAAATGCTTGAATGAACTTAATAAGTGCTTAACATGCTTAGCTCATGGAAATGATTGATTAAGATGTTAGGTGGTTAGTAAGACTTGTTATTAATGCACTTTGGTTGCATGATTGCTAACGGAAGTTAATGATGATTGTGTGATTAAGGAAATGATTAATGTCATGGAAGTGAGTTAATCAAGTTAAGTGTTCTAAGATCGAAGGATCAGCTTGTTTAAATTGTTAGATACTCAACTAGTTCATAATTAGTCACTCTAGGTTGGATCCCTCTATCCCGAAAGCTCGTTTTCGTTATTCGAATCTTTAAAACTGTTTCTAATTCGTTTTCTACCTTTTAATTTATATTACAGTTTATATACAAAACCCCAAAACATATTTTGCTTAGCTTAAATCGAAATTTGTATTCTTAGTGAGTTATTCTTGTTTCTCCTTGGACTCGACCCTTAAGTGCTACGCACTAAGGTTTTATTTGATAAGACCGGTGTAAAAAAATCATTTATCAACTACTCGATCATCTCTTTTCCTTTTCCTCTGATTGGTCGTGATGGCTTATGGTGGTGAATTTTTCCGCCATTCTTCTCTTAATCTTTTTCACGTGCATGGATTCGACGATTCTCTCCACCAGTTGCCGTAAAAAGCTACCGGTCACCATATGCTACATCGAAGATATAGTCATAGAGTAGAACTCAACAGATTTACTGTCGAGGAATTTCACATGTGGCTGGCACCACTTAAAAAACAAAGAAACCCTAATTGTTTTTCTCATGGGCTTGCATTTTTCATTTATGGGCTCTTTTTATTTGGGCTTTAAACCCAAAAATTATATCAAAATCGGTTTATTGTCGGCATAAATCAATAACCGATAGCTTAATCAAATTTTTATAACCAATTTAACCAAATTTAATAAAGAAAAACAAAAACATTGGTTATTTTCGATTTTTAAACTCAAAATAAAAACTAACCGAGGTCTGAAATGAACCGTAATATTTTCAGTTAATTTTGGTAGAATTTTAAGATCCAAAATAACCAACTGGTTTGGTTTGGTTAGGGCTACTTTTTTTTATTAGTGAAGCGTTTAACAAGACGATTACAATAAAATAATCTACGCTGTCGCGGTGATAAACTAGATTTAGAAGAAAAAAACAAAACAAAGGACTACCAAGATTAATGTATAGCTAAAGCTTTTGCTGATTTGTGAATGTCTTCAAAAGTAGGGGGTTGATTCCTAATTTTATAGATCTTTAATGTCGGTTGATTTTAGATTTTCTCTTTCTTTTAGGAATTAGTCTTTCCTTTTCTGCCAATTTTTCTTTTGTGTAATCTAAGTTGGCAACGCGTTGCTGGATCGCGATTCACTGGCTTCTTCGGTGACTTGAAGGGTCGAATCTCGATTTGGGTCGGGTTAAAGGAGGTTCACAACCCATCTCCAACAACCCCCCCCCCCCCCCTCGAGTTGTCGAATGAGTGTTCTCTCGAGTTTGGCGACTTTAAGAGAATAAGTATGGGTGACTTTGTGTAAATGTAGAACAACATGTTGACTTACTTGACAATGTGAGGCAAAGCTTGGCCTCTTTGACGATGCAAGGCGGCTTTCTTTAATGACATGCTATTTGTGGGAAATTATTGAATGTATAATGCAATAGGGGTAGTTCGGTAATATTGGAAATGAATAGGGCACTTAGACTTTCATAATATAAAGAAGATTCGGCAATGGCCGGGATACGAGTTTGATTATTGATTGGTGAAGTAGATCGCGTAAATAGGGATGACCAGAGCTTGGAATCAATACAATGTGTACATAAGTGTGAGTAAATGGGGAGCAAAGATCGAGGTCCATCTGATGTTAGCTAAGGCTCGGAGTATCAATACGATTCAAGTACCAAGTTTGAGAGTTCCACCAAGGCTTAGGGCCGAGGTTGATTCTTCCACCGAGGTCCTTGATGCCGGATGTCTTGTAGATCGTTGTTTTAGAGTTAATTATCTTCTCGAGTCTTGTGCTAATTTTTGATTAGATTGATAAGAAAATCAACCTCCATATTTATAGCGGTCAGTTTCACCTAATTTGTCCTTCACAGGCTTATCGGGTGTCGAGCCTTGGTAACGGGCTGAGCTTTACTGTCTGCAATGGGCTTTTCTTAGTTGTTGAATCTTCTGAAATGGGCTTGAGGTGTATTTGGGCCGAGCCTCTACTTTTTTCCCTGTCCACCTCTAACAACTGTCCCTCCTTAGCTAGTTCAGCGAAGCGAGGCTTAGGTTAAGGGGGGTTGTCATGATTGTTTTCCTTGATCTTCATGCTTTGCTTTTATATACCCTTTCGATTTCCTTTTATCCTTCACTTTTGTGACTGCTATGAAATGGTAACATCTCTTTATCTCTCTCATTTTTTACTTCTTACTTGTTATCTCCCCGATCTTCTTTCTCGTCATGTCCCGGGTTGAGTTTTCTGATTTGCATGTAACATCAATCGAATATTTAACAGTTGAATCTGAAGAAGTTTTCGGCGATCGCTTTAACTCTCTGACGGTTTCTTTGAAGTTTCCGGCGAGGTTGTTGAGTATTTTGTTTGATCTGCAAAGGGTATTTTGACGATGCACATACAGTTGAGTTAGGAGTCAAGTTCGCGGGGATCTGAACCTCGAATCTTGGAGTCTATGAGCTCGGGAAAACGGACAATATCTGATGTTTGTTTTTAGGGCAATAAATTAGCCCATGTACGTTGTGTACATTAGGATCGAATCCACGGGGAAATACACAATTAACATATTAAGAATGGAAATCAAGCTTTAATATAAACAAACAAAGGTTTTTAGTTCAAGAAATCGAAATATAAATGTAAACAAGGCGGGAAAATATTAAATTCGTGTTTTAAAAATACAAAGAAGAGAAAGCGAGCTTTCGGGAATATATAGATGAATAGGGTAACCAAATTCTAATTAGTGGAGTTTCATTCTACTTCTTAAAGCTAATCCATTGGTCTTAAGCACTAATGAAAACTAATCCATCCTCATGGTATCAATCTTTTTACTAATCACCCAATAATCAATAACTCTCGTTAGCTTATGAATGATTAATAAGAATTAATAACGAGCCTAAATAACCACTAAACAACGTAATCAATGGTTCTTATAGGTAAGGAATGAATAGCTCTTGAAAGATTGGTTCAAGCATTTTATTAAACACCTTGTTGGCATGAAAATTCAAAAGTTTTAATCAAGCATGATGAAGGCTAGTCTAGCATTAAAAACAACTAAAAAGCATGGATTTCGTAATTACAAACCTAAACTCCACTTATCCACAAGTAATCACCCTATATCTATCAATTCCAAAAGCTCTAAAGAGATTACTCACTCATAATCATGTTAACACAAATCAATAGGTGAAATACTTGTTTAAGCATGATTCTTTTGTGAATAGATAACAGATTAAAAGGAAAGCAAGATTTAATTCATAAAAGATCAAAGGTTCATACAATGTTCTTAAGAAATCTCAAAAGTGGCTAGCTAGATCTCTCATAAAAAAAACAAAGCATGAGTAATAAATTAGGTTAAGAAGATATTTATAGTAGGAAGATAAAATAATTGGTGAACTCAACTTGAACCAGGTTTAACCGGGTTTCGGTGTTGAAAATCAAAATTCGGACTGCGTTGCAGCAGGATATGTGAAACTGCTGCACCATCCCGCGGGGAGCCACCGGGGTGCATCATCCTGCTGAAAAACCTTTCTGGGATCCACCGGGGTGCATCATCCTGCTGGATCACCTTGCAAGAATTCCAGCCTTCTCCGCCAAGTTTCGCATCGGTGGTCTTCAAGACGCGGTACCAGACCGCTTCTCACTAAAGTGGTCGTATCTCCTCAACAGCTGACCTATATCACTCGAAACCACTTCCATCTGAGATCTAAATCGATTTTTGATAACTTCCATGAAGGGTTCTAGAGGTAAATCTCAATGGAAGGCCTTCATATGATTCGATCTTTGAGACACTTTGGATTGGTTCTTAATGATCATTTCTCTTATTTGCATCGAAATAATCCCTCTTGTTGCATAACTCATTCAAAAAACTACAAGAAAATAAAACATGAAAGAACATACTCCTAGACTCTAATTATGCAATCAACACACAATAAATCTAATGATAAATGCAATATAAAACATGATAAAAATGCAACATATCAATATTTGCTGCTTCGTCTCGGCGGGAGTCCGAGGCATCGGTTTTGCAGCGTCATGAATCTACTTCTAATTCTGGTTCATAGGATTAGGAAGAGACCGGAGCTGACCCGGATGCTTTTGACACGAGAGATGGGCACATTAGTTTAAGGGTTGAGAGAGCTGCGGAGGCAGCCAGGGCTGCGAAGGAGGCGGAGCCTCAACGATGGGCAACACTGTTCAGGAGGTCGAGGCTGCAGAACAGGACGTAGATAAAATAGCTGGGAAGAAGAAGAAAATGAGGAAGAAGGGGACTATGCGTATTTGGGGCTAGACGAGTTCGATGGAGGAGAGTTTGGAGACTATGCGTCGGGCTTGCGGTATTTCTGATCGCCTTGAGTTCCTGGTTCCTGAGACAGACCAATTACCCGATGAGGTTCCCGATGTATACATCTTCTTGTACAAAGATTACTTCACTTCCGGAGGGCTTTGGTTTCCTCTCCCCGTCCTTCGTGAGATATGGTCTATTTACAGGCGTAGTTATCTCCCAGCTGACTTCCTGCGGGCTGTGCTTTTGAAGTGGATTGCCTTTTCCTGGAGGCGGTGACCCAGATAGTCCCAAATAGGATCCTTGCTGGAACTTTCTACTTATCTTTCTAGGCAAATCATAAGCAGTTATTCGTCTCGGGCCTTCCGTGCGAAACGTTGATTTGGAACAGTTTTACTTTTTTTTATGTTAAGGTCAGCCCTTATTCAGTTCCCGAGATTTGGCGGCGTCTGCGAACCGACTGGTCTTGGAGCGTGGGTAGAATTTCTGATTGCAAATACTTTTAAACCTATAAATATACTGCAAGTGCACAATGAATTACAATTAATAATACTTAATGTATCTATCCCACAGAGAACAATAGAACACATGACAAGTTATAGAGATCTAAATTAAGCTAAGATGCAAAGAAGTTTACAGTGAATCTCGTTATGTTTAACATCCTAAAATTAGATAAATAAATACCAAAAACAGGGATTCATGAATATGAATGTAGAGATAACATATGAGATGCATAAATAACCGTCTATAGCTTAGATTACGAATGTAAAGTTACCCCACTGTCGCGATGTCTAACTATTTATGCAACATATTTCCAAGCGATAAATAGCTGTCGTATTTCAGGAGAGAATCATACATGCATTGAGAATCTAATCATATAATCACAAAGTGAGAATAGCAACTGTCGTTGACTATTAGACACTTTACTCATCAAAGATAGTTCCACCCACTCAACAACACTTTTTGAGCCACGATGAACTAGATTTAGGGCAGAGGCTAAATTATCAATTTAGACAATGATTTAAGAGAGATCTATAATGAAGATCAAGAATGATAATATCGTAAGACCTCTAGCACAAATCTACATGAATAACCCTTTAGAGCAACCACAGTGGAGGTATCTTACACAGAATTTATGAATTAAAATAATTAAAAAAAAAGTAAGAGAGAGGCATAGAAACGTTTCTGTAAGTAGAAGCGATTCTTCTTGAATAAGAAACTCAAATTACATGTGTCATAATTTAAGTGATTTAGTTTTTTATTTATTTAAAACTTAATTATGTTACAAAATTATATTAATATACAATATATGAGAGACTCCTTTTGAGAACCTCACTAATGAGGATGCTCTTAGAAACCTAATATATATGAACAGCTCTATTCAAACATGCAGAGAATTTGCATAGAAAATAGATAAAGAAAATATGATATAAACATAAAATAAAAGAATAAAATTATATACAAAGGTTGATACCTTGTAAGTCTTAGTCAAATTCGGCGCACCAATCGGTGTTACATGTTGCACCAATCAGTTCTTGAAGCAATCCCTAACGATCGGTGAAAAATTTGTATCGATCGGTCCTTGTGTCTTGACTTCTCTTTTCTTGACGAGTTTTAATCCATTTCCACTCTAAAATATCATTTTTGACTCTATCAAGCATACAAACCTATATTTACATAAAAGCACTAAAACCCATCTTGTTCTTAATCAAAAAGTCAAAGAACGGTTAGCAAAATAGTTATAAAAATAGGTAATATTTAGTGCTATTACATTCTCCCAGACTTGAATCCTTGCTTGTCCTCAAGTAAGAACAATGAAAAATCCAAATACGAACTTGTTTCGGCTTTTCCTTCTGTAAACTGCATCAAAATTAGGCCAGGCAGACCTACCATGTGTACCAGATCCCGAGTGTATCAATAGCCTATACTCTAATTCCTGCAATCACAAAGAACTCTCAGAATTAACAAACTTAGGGTATCTCCAACCCACCTCTATTTTTGCCTCTAAACTTTATTTTAGAGTAAAATCTACTCCAACTCATCTCTATTTTCACTTCTAAAATAGAGATTGCTATTTTTTGCTCTATATATAGAGGAACTCTATTTTCCCTCTATAATAGAGTTAAAACTTTTTTATTCGTAAAATGGGCTTTTCACTTTTAACCTTTTCTATTTATGATCAAAATAAATAAAATAAATATTTTAATAATTAATAATATAAACAAATTTTCAAAATTATTAATTAATAATATAGTTGCTTTTTAAAATCCTTATGATTTTTGTATATTGATAGAGTCATTGATTATGAACTTAATTTCGACAAAATACAATATTTTGGGTTGGTTTTAAAGGTTTTGGGTTAACAAAATCTACTATATTTTATTATCTGCATATGATGCAATGTATTATTTTATAATAAATGTGATATTTAAAAAATCATAATTTTTTGAAAGTTTTGCAAAAGTTAATAGTTTGCAACTTTTATAAATAAAATGTATTAATACTAAAATAAAATAGAATCTATATAGAATATTCCTTTTTAGAGAGAAAAAAAATAGAGGTCTACATTGGAGTAGATGTCACCTCAATTATAGAGTTTCTCTATTTTAGAGACAAAAATAGAGAAATACATTGGAGATGGTCTTAGCCTTTTGACATTCATTAAAAAGTGTGTGCACTCTCACAAAGGGAATATCGAACAAGTCAATGGTTTTGATAATAAGGCTGTTTTATGGTGGTTCATGTGTTTGAATTATCCTAGCAGCTCTAGGGATGTAAAACATCATGCAAAATCACATGGACCAATTGATATATAATAGCCTTCTTTTCATTCTGATCCGCCAAGTATCCAAAACTCAACCTAGCCTTTGATTTTCCAAGTAGTAACAGCAAATAAACATGATTCCTCCTTTTTTTTCTTTTTCTTTTTTTTTTTTAATTTAATAATAATAGCACTGTATATACAGCCAATACATAGGAACATAATCAATTCATATACCAAGAAAACATCAACTAAGTAAGGCTCATCGACATTCTAAACATTCTTAAAATTCTACATATATAATCCTAATGAAAGGTTAGCTATGTCGATTCATATACTCCATAGTTTTTGCACATGAATGCATATGAAAATGAAAGCACAAGAGTGCATGAGGTATTAAAAAATAGTTGAGGTAAAGATGTGGTACTAGACTAAAGACGAGTCTAGACATACAAAGTTAACAAAGGTGGGAAAAAGGATATAAATAAAACTTTGAATGTGTAATCCATGACATGATTACCAAGCCTCTAAATGAGATAAATTAAGTCCTAGTTAAAGGCTAAGTTCAATCATCCAAGTTTCTAGGTGATATGGACTTTCCTGATTATTGAGTCGGCATGTGGTCTTTCTAGCATTTGATTCTGACACCGAACAAAACCAGATAAGTCTCCAGAAAGTTGTGCCGAAATGGTGTTCCTAGAAAATCTCATAATTCTCTCAGTAGACTCAATAAAACTAAAAATGACTCAAAGAAGTGTAAAAAAATTAAAATATAAGCAAATGTTAGAAACATATGTTAGTACATAGAGATATTCTCCCCCAGACTTAAATTACACTGTCCCGGTGTAAACATAAATCAAAGAAAAATAAACTTATAAATAAAAAGCTAATAGAAATCCTAAAAAGGTAGAAAACTAACCGAAGAAAATAAAAATACATGGTTTGTTTAATACAACATACCGATCAGTAACCATAGTGTACCGATCGGTTCTCAGGAAGATCTATATCGATTGGTGGTAACCAAGCACCGATCGGTCAGCAGGGGGAGATGTCAGTTGTCCGAGTCTGTAGGCTGACATGGGTTCCTCCGGGGGTGATCCAGTGGTGTGCAATTAAGTTTAAACCTATAAATAAATACTAAAATTGCATAGTGCATCATAATTAATATACTTAAGGTATCGATCCCGCATAGAATAATAGGTTAGGCGATAATAATGATCTAAATCAAGCTAAGATGCAAAGGAGTTTACGGTGAAACTCGGTGTATCTATAATAACACGTTTTTCAACGTTCAATTACCCTATCGTGTGTAAGCACTTTAGGTTATTAATCCTCGAGGAAACTGGAACAGCACACCAAGAATACAAATCATGTCTTAAGCTAAGCAAAATAGAGGTATTTGGTTTTTAAACTAAATTTGAAAGTAAATAGAAAGAGCGTGAAGCTATTAAGACGATTCGAAAGATCAAATAATTAAGCGACTCTCGGGATAAAGGTAATCAACTTAGAGTGACTAATTGTAAACTAGTGTAGCTTAAAAAATCTTCAACAAGCTAATCTTTTGGTTTTAGATCACTAATCTAGACTAATCCACTTCCGTAGCACTAATTCATTCCTTACTTACCTAATCATCAATAACTTCCGTTAGCAATCATTCAATCAATGAGCATTAATTACAAGCCTAACTAACCATCTAACACCTTAATCAACTATTTACATAGGCTAAGAATGTTAAGGACTTATTGATTTGCTTAAAGCATTTTAACAAAAACCTTGTGGGCATGAAAACGCCTAAGCTCTAAATTATCAAATTCTAGGCTAATCTAGCATTGAGAACACCTAATAAGAAAGGATATATAGCAATCCAAAAATATACTCAACTAATTCACTCTTAATTACCCAAAATCTTCCTCATCCCAAGAGATCTAAGAGACTACTCACTCACTATCATGTTAATACAAAGGAATGATTTGATCCAAGTTTAATCATGATTCTTAAGAGATGTTGATGAGTCATTGTTTTAAGGGTTTTCACCTTTGATTTCATACAAATTTTTGAGTCTTTTATTTATTTATATTGTTTTTTTGTAGTCTTTTATTCCTTTATCGAGTCTTTATAGGTTTTAGGTTGCTTTGGAGGAAGTCTTGGTGTTTTAAGATGAAAACAAGGATTTTGAGATGCAAAATCATGCAGAAGCTTCAGAAGTTTGACATTTGTTGGAGGTAATCCCGATATCGGATTTAGATTTCATTCTGATTGATGAATCAAGATTTATACCCGTTTTACTGAAGACGGGTCTATCTGGCAAGCAAACGAAGCAGATGCAGAAGTTGGGCCGAGGAGCTAAAGATATCGATCGATCACTAGGAGATCGACCGATGCGCGGCCCATACAATTTTCCTTTTCTTTTTTTCATTAGGATTTTAGTTTCCTTTACAGATAAATAGGGCTGATCGCCTCAGAGCAGTTCCAACTTGTCTTTCTATAGCTTTTTCTTATTATTTTGTAGCGTAGGGAGAAGAAATATCTTACTCTTCTAGAATTGATTTTGGAACCCCTTTCATTGTTACTTTGAGTTTTATGCAATCATACTATTCAGCCATGTTGTTACTCTCTCATGTCTAAGTAATCCCTCAGTTGGGTGTATGGATCTGTTCAAAGGGTTTCAATGATTGATTAGGGTTATCGCTTTATAGATTCAGATTTAATGAATGAATTACCTATTTAATGTGATTTTATTAGGTTGACGAATCTGATAGATGATCTGTAGATGAATATGTTATTGTGGAAGTATAATAGGTTATCGGAATCAGCAGTCTTTAGGCTTAGTAACCTCTCGCCAACGGAAGTTAAAGTTAGTGTATCTAAGTGAACTTATCGAACTTTTTAGGAATGCTAGCATGAAATCTTATTAAGAGTTTATGTTAAGATAGTTATCGCTTCGGAAGTGAGGTTAATTTGTTATCAGTGTTTCGAGTTCTAGAATAGTAATTCATTAGTCTTAGTCCGGTTAGATATCATGTTAGTCATTGAACCCTGCGATTTTCCCGAACCCAACGCTTTTCTCTCATTGATTTACATCGATTTACTTTACTGCTTTTATTTACTTTCTGCAATGGTGACAAACCAACAACCCATATTTTGTTCTAGTTCTACTCGATTCATTGCAAATTTGTCGTGTAACTTTGGTCCATGTGGATTCGACCCCATTCTATACTATTGTGTGCCATGTGCACTTGCATGAGTTATATGGGTATTAAAACCTGAGACATCAAGTTTTTGGTGCCGTTTCCGGGGACCAATACGTTGCCCACATATTTTTGTTTTGAGTCTCGTCTAGGATTTTTAATTTTTTTGCACCAGAGATCGATCGATCCTCTTTGTATTAATCATTTTCTATATTTTTCTTCCAAGTTTGTTTCAGGTACCACCAAGGATGGCTTGGAGAAACAGCCTTCCACCAGCTTAAGACTAGGCTTCCCGCCGAGTCACATTGGCCGATCAAGACATCTCGAACATGTTTTATGAGAATTGTGATGCAATCCGCAACCAACCATCGAGGGGCAAGATTATGAGATCAATCCTGAGATGATCACTCTAGTCAAGCGGTACCAGTTTCATGGTTTGGCTTCAGAGAGTCCTATGGACCACATTGAGATTATTGAGGATCTTTGCAGAACCATTAGCTCTATTGGCATTCCTCCATACTATCTAGGGTGCAAGCTCTTTTCATTCTCCTTGAGGGATAAAGCATTTAGGTGGCTGAAGTCATTGGCACTGGGATCGATTACTAGTTGGGATCAGTGTAGAGTGATATTCTTGAATCACTTTTACAGCAGGTCTATAAAAAGAAAGCTTAGAAACATGATTAATACTTTCCATCAAGGAGAATCATAATCCCTTTATGGGACTTGGGAGCGATTCAAGGAATATCTCAAAGACTTTCCACACCACGGTACTTGGATTTCAATCTCATGAATATCATTTATAGTGGAGTTAAGTCGAAGTTTCAGATGACCCTAGATACAGCTAGTAGAGGCGATTTTTCAACTAACATTGCAGAAGAAGCTACTACTTTGATCAACAAGCAAGAAGCTAGCAACATTAATCACTACTCTGAGTATGACAGATCGCATCACGTTAAGAGTGTAGATTCGAGAATGCTGTCCGACCAAAAACTTAATGGTTCAAGAGTCCTTGAGTCTAAAAAGGCTCTGGTTCGAAAAATAATCAATATAAACATAACGGGTGGATGTAGCAAATATTTAGGCTTGCAAGAAAAAGAGGGAGATGTTTGACTACATAGTCCAGAAAGTGAAAGAACGTACCAAGAGTTGGCAGCACAAATATTTATCAGAAAGAGGGAAAGAAGTACTTCTAAAATCCGTCACTTTAGCCATGCCTACTTATACCATGAGTTGCTTTAAGCTACCAATATCTACTTGTCAAGAAATCAATTCTACATTGTCCCAGTTTTGGTGGGATTCGGATGAATCTAAGAGACGTATGGCTTGGGTCGGTTGGGATAGAATGAGCTTACCTAAAAAAGAAGGTGGCCTGGGTTTCAGAGATATTGAGAATTTTAATGATGTGTTGCTAGTGAAATAGGCATGGCGTATTCTACAAGATCCACAATGCCGTTTGGCAAGGGTTTAAAGTAGGTATTTCCCTGATACAACACTACGTGAAGCAACTATCCCAAGGAAAATTTCACATGGATGGCGATCTATTATTAGTGGCAGTGATTTATTATTCAAAGGACTCCGCTTTCAGGTTGGCAATGGACAAACGATACACCCGGCATCAGATCCAAATAAACTTATATTCACAGCCCTTAAATCATGAGAAACAAGTCGAGATGAAGAGATACTTACCTGAACAAAGTCCTTGGTGTATTTGGTGCTTGTAAGTATCACAGCAAATGAAAATAGTGTTGGATCCGGGGGTTCTTCTTGGATCAGGGCATTGTTGGTTACCATCTCATACTCTCTAGAGGTGTCTAAAAACTCTCCTGGTCGCCAATGATAGGTTAAGAAAGATCCAGTTGATGAAAGATCCATTTTAGACTCCACGGGAAACTTTTGAAGTGATGTGATCCAAAACTTGAACGGTACAGGTCTTGAACGTTCTAGATAGTCTCCAGGTCTCCAAATGTGGCTTTGAGATGCATCTTGATGAAGACAACGAATGGTTTTTCCAGTGGGTAGCTTTGCTTGCAATTCAATGTCTTCCAAAACTTGTTCACGGTGATCTCTTGCTTTATTCCTATCAAGACAAGAAGAAAACTCCATGTTAGTTAGTAGAAAATCAACAACAGGACGAGGTTGTACTATCATCGATTTAGAGCCATTAGAAATCATTCTAAAGCCCATGAAAAAACCTTGTTGAGCCGAAATACTCCTGGCTTGAACTGGTTGCGTCTCCTTAAGAAAGTTGTCATCACTTTGCTCTTTTTTTTCTTTAGCTTTATCTTGAATTCCATCACCATAGATCATCGCCACATTTTAGTTGTAGGAGTGATTAGGCTGTAGCTTCTTCGGTTCAGTACCTATAGACACATCCTGCAAAAATTTAAGTTCACTCGGTGGCACCGGTGGAGGGTTAGAAGCACAAGTAATTCTATTCAAAGAGGTAAATAAATTTGAACCAAAAAGTTCACCCTCGTTTTCTTTACCAGACATGGCCAAGTAATTAGCTTTCTCACCTTGTTCTTGCTTACCTTTGAGTTTGGTTTTATCAAGATATACTTCATGTGGTGGCAATGATACAAGACCAATATTCTTTTCTTGAAAAGGTTTTGACACCGAAATGGTACAATCTGCACCAAGAGAAAGCAAGTTAGCTCTCATTCATTTTTGAGAGTCTAGATAATTACCTCGGGTATTCAGTGGTGGCAAAACGTCTGGTGGTTTCTCATTAGTCTCAACACTATGACAAGCTGTAGGTAAGTTATTGCGGGCCAGAACTGCTTCAGTTTGAGTAAACCCTCCTAATGCTCGTGTTGTTGCTTCTTTAGGCGATTCTTGGCTTGGAGCTTGTTGTAGTAGTTCTGGTGGTGCTTGTGGAGCATAATTATTCCTTAGTAGTTCCTTAAGATCTCTCCATGTCGTGATAGTCGGCTTGTTGTAATATCAGCGTTCATAAACTTCATCCAACAACCATTTGTACACATCTCCAATGAGTCGGGCCATGTCATAAGCTAACCTCTTTTCTTTCAGAATGTGATTGTAGTAGAACCAGTCTTCCATGTTTTGTTCCCACTCTAAGTAGTTTTCTTTTCCTGAAAATTTACAAATTCGAAGCTCATTAGTCGGTTGAAAATCAGAACAAAACTCAGATTTGGGAGCGTGAGAGGTTTTATGCGGGCTGCGCCAAGTTGATCTCGTTGTATTGTCTGGCGGCTTGGGATTAAGCTCTTGTTCCCTCCCTTTTCGTGATCTGCTCTGCTCTTGTAGAAGTCCTTGACGAAGTCCTTGATGAAGTGCTTGACGAAGTGCAGCCATGTTGTTATCCATTACTTTCTCCATGTTTGCTGTAATCGCTTCAATGAGGAGTTTGTTGTTGTTGCGGCTTGATTTGCTTTGATCTGACACCATTTTCTGAAAATATACACAACAAACAACCAGTAAGGAGTTCTTTTGATAATCAAATTGAGCCTAAAGCATAAGAACACGAAAATGACCCTTGGTATACCAAACTTTCCGAAGAACCCTAATCGCGACTGTGGAAGTCGATCGGTCACGGAAAAATATCAAAACTTTTCAGAAATTTCCCAAACCAATTTTAACAAATACTAGAATCATCCTAGGTTCATTTGAAATTGATTTAACAATTTGTGCACGAGCCAATATTTAATTAAAATTCGAACAAGTTAGGAAGAAATCACTTAACTTGTCGATGTGGCTATGATACAACTTGATATGATTCTGGTTAGAGAATCACGTCCCAATCTCACACCGGGAAGCTAAGATGACGATGATAAGGCTCCAGGCTTGAGCAGCAAGCGATCTGGAGTTGAATGGGATGATAGACGCCACGAGAGGATGCGGAAGGCCTCTTGATAAGTCTGGTTCGAACAACCTAATCACTAGAATTGCTCTCAAGTATTCTAGATCGAATCACTCGAAAAAAAAGACAAGGATCTATCAGAGAAAAGAGATTTTGATTAAAAAGATAGATAATAAATACAATAGGAGTTTCAGAGACATATAAAGAAGAGAAGACGAAGAGGAGAAGAGAGGAGGAGTGGAGGAGTTAATGCTCGGTGAGTTTCGAGACATGCCTCGGAAACTCACCAAAGACCAACTCGAAAATAACACACACATAAACTCTCGCACAAACATAATCTCTCAGACATAAGTTTAAATTCAAAATGAGAAAATAAAATAAAAGATAGATAGATAAAATAAGGGCAGCGCCAAATGATCTCGAGACGGGCCAGACTAGGTCGGACCAATGCCAAGCAAAGATGTACCTATGGACCACGAACCTCATTAAAAACCTTTCTTGGAAAACCACTTGGAAAAAACCAAAGGCAAGGGAAAAAGAGTGTGAGTGAGCCATAGGGCTTGACACTAGTCATTCCGGATGTGAACCATGACCAAGGTGGCCGCGGTACCACATGTGTCCGAGTGACCTCTTTGAGCCAATGCTTGACGTAGCAAAACTCCGACAGTATGGTTAAGCTCCTTAGTCCTAGAGCGACTCATAGAACCAGCTGGTACGTTCAGAACTTCCTTGGCCGTCAAAGACCGAGTCCTAGCTCCAAGTGGCACGTCCGGAGCTTCCTTCTCGACCGGTTCAAGCAATTCCTCGGCCATCGATTCCAAATCCTGGTTGCTATCCAATATCACATCAAATCCCGATAGACCTAACTTGTAAACGCTGCTGTCAACACGTGGAAACAACGAATCATCTCCTTTTCCAATGTAACTATGCTACTGCAGTTTGGCGAGCTTCTAATTTTCCAGGATCAATGATTCCATCATCAAATCCTCTGAAGATAATATAGAAGGTTTTCTGAATTTATATAATTCAACGGCGACTATTGAGTTTCGACAAAATATATTTTGGACTCTTTGCCAAATTTGGAAATCAAGGAATGATTTAATCTTTAACGAGTCCCACCAAGAGCCAGCCACAGTCTATCCTCGAGCAATGGATAATGTTATTGAATGGCTTGAGCAAATCATCAATCTTCACCACCATACCAACCTGAGTCTTCATCATCACCATTATCATATTGGTATCCACCCCTCCAGGAATTTATAAGTGCAATGTGGATGCAAGCTACCGGTATAATTCTCCGTCAATCAGAATTTGCTGGATACTTCGTGATGAATTGGAGCTTTTAAACTTGCAGGTTCTTCACGTCTAAAGCAAGGATCAAATCCCCTCGAAGAAGTGTTAGAAGTTTTACATGCCATACAATCTCTTTGGGGCAGAGGTTTTTGGAGCGTCATTGTTGAAGGTGACTGCAAAGTGTTAAATGATCTGCTTCATTCCCGCTCTTCAAATGCACACATGGAACCAATACTCGTTGATATCCGCAGTTGGGTGGATCAATTTTTTTATATATCGTTTACTTTACTGCCAAGGCATTGCAATCAAGTAGTCGATAAATTGGCAAAAGTAGCACATACTCAGGATGTTACTACTAATATTCACATTTATCATCCTAGTGTTACGCATGTTTCTATTTCATGGTTAGGTAAACACATTTTATTTTTTAATGAAACAAGACGTTAAAAAAAAAACAATTTGGGACCGGAAAAAATTATTGATTTATCAAGTTATTAATTTATCGAGTACTAATTATTAGATGTTATCTTCTTGCTTTCCTAAGCACATAGGTGGAATTATAAACCTCCATCTGACATGACATGAACTATTTAGGAAATATCATTTTATGAAATATATTTCATTTTTCGGTCATTCAATGGAATTTTTCACAAAAATATCTGAAAAATATTTGTAAATATAAAGTAATAACTTTAACATGTAAGCATAATCAAAAATAAGAAACATAATAAATAAATACAAACTTCTTGACCAAATTGCAGTCCAACTTTTTTTATGGAAAACTCATTTCATTACATAATATGGAAGATATGTATGTATATATTTTTGTGTATGTATATATATTTTGTATATATATGTATATGTATATAAACAAACATAAGAACGACACAACCTATTCTTTATAACAACAATATATAAGAAAAAAGGTGAAACAAGCTTTAAATAAAAATATACATAAAGTTTCTTAGAAATGTTAGAAGTGCTTTATTGAAGAATACACTTTTTTTTTATCAAACAGTACAAAATAAGTCTTTGAGCATTCTTATAAATATTTTTTACTATATAAAAGTACTAGTTTGATTGATTCTATGTACTCCTCTTATAGATGCCCACATTATACAAGATTTTAAAGTTTATATTTCTAACTAATATGTTTTATTTTCTATGAAGGATACTCAGAATTATTTCATTCTCATGGCAACTATGAAATTTGTATCTCTTCTATTACCTTTGTTGATGGTCTTCGCTTTCATTGTTCTTCCAATAGTTTCAGGTAATATATTTATTTTCAATTTTATATTGAATAAAATGCTAAATCTTTTTTTTAATCCAAAAGTCTTTTTAAACATTCAAGACTTTTTTAATATGTTAAGTTAATATCACTATTATGTGTTATACAGGCGAACTTAAAGCTAATTGTCGTGTGTATGGGTTTTGTGATAAAGGCATAGAAGATTGCATTAAAAGATGTCAAACAAAGTTTGGCATGGAAGGAAGTTGTCCATATTCTTATTGTTGTTGTTTTATTAAATCCTAATTTAATATATACTCTCATATTGATCTAAAAATATGTGTACTCTTAATTATATGAATAAAAATATGTTTAACAAAAAAAACACTCAATTATAACAATTTTACATTATCTCAACCAAACGATGCGATGGTCAAATTATTTACTCACAATCTAATGAATACAATAAAACCTCATGGGAAATTAATAATCATATCTTAAAATAAGAAAGAAACAAATTTTGTATAGATCTCCGGGAAACACCATACCTAAATAAATTATGAAAGCTATGCAAGTAGATAGAAGTGTATGGTAGTAGCTATTATCAGAATTTTTCTAGGAAGAAGAGAAAGAGTCTTGGTTATTAGGCTTTGAACTACCAAGGGATATAATATAACATATCATGTAGTTAGGAATGTCAAAAATGGGCAACCCAACCTAATCCATGACCTGATAAGTTAAAAGTTAAATAAGTTCATAGATTATCCAACCCATTTATAAAATGGGTTAGATTAACTCATAAACCCATTTGATTTGATTTATTAAGTGGTTAAATGGATTGATCCATGGAAATATTAATAATTAATTAATTAATAGTTTTTATTAAAAAATAATTAACAATAATTTCATCATTATCATATATGATCATCATTACTATCATTTGGGTGGAAAATTAAGAAACCGAGAATTTAAGGACAAATTAAATAATTATTTTTCGCGATATTTTTTTTTCCACTTTTTATAGTAAAATTTACGAATTCAATTGTTTTTGCCGGAAAAATTATGATCTGCTTTTTGGGTGAAAATTATTGATTTCTCACTAGGAAAGATAAATTATGGATCTATAATTTGGTGGGAAAATTAGGGACTCGAGATTTTGTTGAGAAAATATGTGGATCTGCTATTTGGTGGATAAATTGCAGTTTTCTCATTTATTGCCAAAAAATTGCAAAATTAAATTTTTGGCGATAAAATTGTGGATCCATATTTTGGAGGAAAAATTGCGGATTTATATTTTTATGAGAAACTATGGAATCAAGTTTTTGGAGAAAATATTATGTAATCATAATTTTTTGCGAGAAAATTACGGTTCCATGGTTTTTGGCGAAAGAAATATAGTACCATGTTATAGCGAAAATATTTCGGAATAAGGTCAACAATAATGATGATGACGAGGATGATGATTTATCATATGGTAAAGCCTAATCTGTACTATAAAGTGAATGTCAATGTTATTGAGTAGAAATTAATCTTTACGATGAATCACTTAATTTGATGTCTTCTTCTCCAGCTAAATTATGTCAATACAAAAAATTTGTAAATGTTTAATGGGAGAAAGAGTTGCATTGTATTCTTTGGGTTGTTATATGTATCAAAGACCTTCAGATGGACGTTGTTGAGATTTGGTCTCATTGCATGATACATTGAGTTTCTTATGATCTTTTTGTTTGCATTTCTCATTGATTTGAAGCATTTGCATTTAATATCTAAGACTTTATTTGCATTGTCTTCATATGCATTATTGTTACATAGGTTTTGGAGTGAAGGGGGTCAAATGAACTGAAAAGGATCAAAAGAGAAGCAAATGATAAAGATCAGAGAGTTTGGTGGGCAAATTCAGTGTCATGGTGTCGTCTCCAGTGGCCATCGGTGAGCTCCAGCGGGTTGACGTCACCGGTACGACTCTGTGCGGTCTCAAGAGGGATCAAGACGGCTGATGGAAGCTTGGCAAGTTAGTTGGAAATCTGGAAAGACAGCATAGCGACGTGGAGTAGACCGCTGGACTCCTTCGGGCAGATGCGGCGACTCGAGCCCACCGCTGGGAGTCAGCGGATTCATGACGTTGCCAAGACCAATTTCCTTTTGATATCCATTTGTTTGACCCGGTCCAACCCGGTTTGCTATGGGTTGACCGTTTTGTTTTTAAATTTTTCCTTATAAATACATTTTTACCCTAATGAGAAAGGGTTATGATTTGTTTTAGGATAATCTTAGCCACTTTTGAGGTTTATCCAAAAAATTTGTATGATTTTGAGTCTCTTAAGCTATCAAATTTCTTGCTCTTGTTAAATCTTTCAAATACTCTTTCTTAATCATGATTATACAAAGATCAAGCTTGTTGTTTTGTGTTATTATGGTTGTTAGTGAGTAGTCTTCTAGGTTTCTTGGGAATGATATAGATTTAGGGTGCTTAGGAGTTGATTAGTGGAGTTCAGGTATTGAACATCTTAGATCTTTTCTTAGTAGGTGTTATTATTGCTAAAGTAGCCTTGATTATGTCAGTTTAGGGCTTAAGCTATTTCATGCCCGGAAAGTGTTCGATGAAATACTTGAACCAAAATACTAAGTGCTTTACATACCTAGCCAATGCGAATGGATGATTAGAGTGTTTAGTGGCTATTTATGCTTGTTTTTAATGTTCATTGATCATTTGATTGCTAACGAAAGTTACTGATGATTAGATTATTAGTGACATGATTAGTACCATTGGTATAGATTAGTTGAGATAAGTGATCTAAAGCATACGGATTAGCTTCATTAAGTTGATTATGCTCCATTAGTTAGCAAGTAGTCATCCCAGTCAACTACTTTCATCCTGAGCGTTCGTCTTTCTTTATTTGACTTATAACCGATTTTCTCTATTTTCCTCTTTATTTTATATTCGAATTTCGTTACAAAACCTAAAACACTTAGCTTACTTAGATTTTATCATGAAATGTATTCCTAGTATCTCCAAAAAAAATTTCCTTGTGGATCAAAACCTAAAGTGCTCAATAGCGCAATATGATTAGTTGTGGTGTTGCAAAATGCGATAATCATTGCAGCGTTACTATATAAGTTATAACAAATAATGGGAAATGGTCTCAATATCACACTGATATAAGATTGGAACCCAATTTATGATCATTCAATGATCAAGAGATTCCTACCTTACTCGCGCGGAAGGATGGAAACGATGTGGAGATAGTATGATTGACTCGCTCAATCAATGGGTAGAATCGACTCACTCTATCAATGAACGAAAGAAGGATGTTGAACTAATTAACAAACTTAATCCGTAGATCGAATTAGGCTTAAGAGACTCACTTACTTAAGACTAATGAAAAAAAAAACGACTAGAACTTTGACAAAAAGAATACATTCTTATTTCTTTTAATATGATCAAGGGTGTCTTTTGTACAAAGGTTAGAAACAATAAATAAATCATAGAATTGAATATAAACTAGTCGTTGGACCATTATGAGCAAATCTGGTTAAGTAAGGAAAGATGAGTTGTACTTGAGTCCTGAGAGCTTTTCCGTGAAATTATGATGTCTTGGGACGTCTAGATTCGTTGAATCTGTGCTCAAGTTATAGCTGTAGCAAAGATATAACCGTTGGAGAGTTAAGGCATACAGTGTGAATGTAGCCATATAAAGAAAGTCTGAGCACAAGGAGATCCACCTGATCTTGTGTATGCAAGTGCATGGAAAGCTGTTAGCTGACTCTCCTGAATGGTCTAATGTCTCTTCTGATAGGCTTAATGTCTCTCATGGTCGCCAAAGTTTGGTTTGCAAGTGATTAAACCCGTGAGCTTCCAAATAAGGCAAGCCGAAAATCAACCGGTTTAAAAGTTTTACGTCTAATCTTGGTTTGGTATGAATCCAATTGTCTGAGACTCTATGATGGATCAAAATTACAAAAAAAAGTTGGTTTGTGGCCTAATACTTTCTGGTTCGATCGGAAATCTCTAAATAGGGCACGTAGATCCAAACCGGGTAAGTTGGAAAACACTATATTTGTGAATTGAATAACTCCTTCGTTTGAACTCCTATTGGTCTTATTACACTTCGATGGATCCTCTAGTTGAGCTAAGAATGTACTCCAAGTGTTCGTTGGGCTGGAAAAGGTTATCTTGGACTTCGTCTTGACTGAACAAGGCTTTGGGGTATTCTCGGGTAGGCTTAATGTGCTTTGGCCCAAAGTTTTACATGGAACTTGGTAAAATCTCTAGCTTGGCTGCTCCTGGGCTGTTGTTTCTCGTCCATAATATTCTCCATGGTTTGTGTTTGATTTGTTGACCGCATCACACACCATCACTAATCTTATTCGGCAAGTTCTACCAGTGTTTGTTTATATTCAATTTAATATCGCATTTCCTCAAGCAAACTCTTTGGCCTGTGATATTGCATGGAGTATGGAAAAAGAAAAATGATTCACTTAATATTTGGCTATGGAAGGTTCTACGTAGATCCATTCTTGAACTGAAACTGAGCAACGTCATTGAACCAAAAAAATCTTCGTCAGACTTATCTCCTATATATATTTCAGAATGTTGCTCAATGTCCCAGCTATCACGGAACGTAAAAAGCAAATGAATAATCACTTACTTTTAGAAAAAAACGAAGATTTTTTTTAAGGATTTAGAGTAATACGTTAATTTTTCTGTTTTGATCAATGCTCAGATCTTCATCCAAGGTTCGAAACTTACTGAGAAGTCCACTAGGGGATCAGGGTCCGGCCTTGCACATATACATATGAAACATGCGTATGGGGCCTCGAAATTTTAGGGCCTAATTTCAAAAAAAAAAAATTGTAATGTTTATAAAAATTTTAGAGTCATTTAGATGTCAAAATATTATTAAGGGCCCATTAAAAAAATTAAACTAATAATAATACAAAATAGAAAATAAAAGGTCAAAGTTACACTAATAAAAAATACTACGCCACAGAAAAAGAATCAGAGAAAAAACTTTAGGGCAAGTGAGAATTAGAGAATAACCTTTTGTGATTTGGTGTCAATTTCTTACTTGATTTTTAGATTTGTCTGTTAACGTTTGACTTTATATCAAAGGTAAAAAGAATTATTATTTGATATCAGAGTTTTTACAGTTACAAAATTACTGTTATGTTTTGTAACTTTTTTTTTTCTTCTTTGCAATTTTTTAATTTCAACGTTTTAATGTGAAAAGATGAAATAGCGTTCTAATTTTCATTGTTCATGTATCTTTTAATTTCAGAAAGATGAAATCAAAATATGATGATGGAGCTAAAAAAAGAAGGAAGAAGATTTTTTTGTTTATTAAATATATATTGAAAGGCCTCATTTTTTTTGTTTCGTATTAGGCCTCGGATAACTCAGGTCCGGCCCTGTAGGGGATCGGTCTCAGATTCTAGATTTGGATTCTCTATGGTGCTGGTTATGCTATATCTTGGTTTAGTGATGTGTTGTTGTTCCATATACAAAATTGGCACTAAAATGTTTAATACATCAATGTGCTTACTTTGTCACGGTGAGGTACTCGTTATTTTTTTGTAATTCTTTCTACGAGACCAAAGCTGTGCGGAAAAGCAAAAAACACTCGTAACAAATTTGAAAATTTATGTTACATCTCCTCATTATGGAGACAATAAAATAAAAAAAAGTTTGTGGACCAGTATCTGTTATGGTCATAAATGTGTTAGGTCATCGAATACTTTTAAATGAAATATTTAAAATCTCAACTTAATTATTGTACCATTTGAAATCCGAATACAAACTTTTAAGAATATTGCTCTCCAACCATTTTTAATTTGATGAGTGAATTAGCTTTACTATTGCTCTCCAACCATGACTGTGCTGGTTTGATCAGCGACTCAAACCCTGATTTTACTTTTTTAATGTCTCTAGTCACTTATCTACTTAATCAACTAAGAACAACTAGATTAGCATTAAACTCAAAATTGTAAGCAGTACATATTTATATTCATAAAAGTTTGTATTTCCAGAAATTAAAAATAATTTTATGTAGAAATAATCTACAGTAGAACCTCTATAAATTAATACTCTATAAATTAATAACCTCTATAAATTAATAAATTTTCTCGGTCCCGAGTTGGGCCGGTGTAAAAAATGACACAATTCGATAAAATAATAAGATAATAATTTATTTTAAATCTCTATGTAAATTTATGGTCCCATTAATAACATAAATTAATAATCATATAACATTAAAAAAATATAATTAAGATAAGTTAGTAAAATATGACTCTAGTGTTGTTTGTTTATTCTTAAAACATGCATTCTTGTTGGAGCTTATCTCTAATCTTTCTTATTGCATCAAAAACTTATGGAATTTTAGATAAGGTAAAAGGAATTTTAGATAAAATAAATTTATAATAATGTGAAATTGTCAAAAAAAAAATCTTATTTTAAATAGATTTTTATAGAATTTGTGAAAATTAGAAAATCTCTCTATAAATTAATAATTATTAATTTATCGATAAATTAATACCCTCTCTAAATTAATAAAATATCTTGGTCCCAATAGTATTAATTTATAGAGGTTTTACTGTAATACATTTTAAGAATTTTTTAAAAAAAACATTAATCTCATAACAATACATAATTACCGGATATAAAACAAACTACAAGTACATTTGAAATACCCTTGTCAGAGAAAAAACTCGTCCACAGATAATATATGGACGAAAAAAAGCTATTGAATTACCGGATATACCCTTATCTCCCTTCGTAAACAATCCTAAACTAAAAGGGCAAATAGGTAAATCATTTGGTTATCTCCTCTGCTCGTTCTATAACTCTTTGGTCTCCCACTCCACTCTTTCAAAGAGATTCCCAAGTCACAAAAAGCGAAAGAGAAAGTGAATAAAACAGACAAAACCAAGCAGAGGATTTTCAATCAATATGTAAAAAAAGTGATCATCTTTTACTTTTTTTTTGACCCGCAATATTCTTCATTAATCTTGATGCAAAACACTGTGCGCATAGTATTTTACTATTTTCGTATGTTTTATATACACTGAGAAACGAAATGATTGCTTTAAATAAAATTTGCAAATTTGTTCTTTCTTTTTGTCAGATTCGTATAAAGTAAAGTGTCTGAAGATTGATTTAAATAATATAAATTTTTATTTCATTACAGATCTGTTATCGAGTTCCGGATTATAGTGCAAATAGAAGGGAAATTTGTCGGAGAAGGTAAAGTATCCGATGCTTCTTATATATAATGATGGATCTGTTTTTTACTCACTGACTATTTTCTCAGTAGGAATTTTCTCGGGAAACGAGTTTTTTTTTCTTTTCTCGTTTTCTCTTTTGCCGACGAAATCGGTTTTCATTTTCTCAGGAAAATTGTATGTTCGAAACCGATCTTTCCTTGTTATTCGAGTTCTGGACTCGAGAATTTTCACTCTTTGATTTTCCCGAGAAATCTTGAGTCTTTAGTCATTTCTTGGTTTCTAATTTTCTCAGGAAAATTGTGTTTCTTGGAAGTTTTTAAACAGATTTCTTTTATTTTCCTTGAAATTCTAGTTTGCGGATGCTGATACCCTGATCTCTCGACTCAAAAAAAATTTCAATCTTTGGTTTTCCCGAGAAAATCTTGCGTCTTTAGTGATTTTCTTGGATTATTAATTTTCTCAGTAAAATTGTGTGTTTCTTGGAAGTTTTGAAACAGATTTCTTCTATTTTTGCTGATATCCTAATTTTCTGATTCAAGAATGTTTCACACTTTGATTTTTCCGAGAAAATATTCATCTTGGTGATTTTTCTCGGTTTACATTCTCGTTTCATTCTTTGATTTTTCCCGAGAAAATCTTCGGTTAAGTGGATTCTGCGGGTTCTTTGTCTTCAGGTCACATTCTTCATACTGACAAGATGATTCAAATGGACGGTGGAGATAGGCTTCGAGTGACGTTACTAGATCGTATGTCAACGGTGGAGAATGGCCGCGGCCGGAGCTCAGTGACACTCGAAGATGTTCTAATGGCCGAAACTAGTAGTTTCCGGCCTCCTATTATCACACCGCCGTCACCGGCCAGAAACCACTCAAACAGTAGTTTACTCGACGTTATGAGAAGAGAGCGCCGCCGTGATAAAACCGCTTGGAAATCACTCCGAGATAAACTCCGACTCAAACGCACCGCCACTGGTTGGATCTCGTCTAATCTTATCCCTTCCTTGGATAATCCTATCCTTACCTCGGATAACAATAGCAACCGTTTTAACCGCCTTGGATTCCTCCTCTCCAACTCTGAGACAAACCAAACCAGTAATGACGTCAGCGACGAAGGGAGGCTCCGGCTAGGTACGGTGTTAGCGGAGGAGAGGGCTTTGTCGGTGGTGCAGCCACCAAGGATGTCTTTAATGGAGTTGTTGGAGGATAATGATGGGCAAATGTATGACGTCAGCGAGAGAGAAGAGGCGGAAGAGGGTGAAGAAAGAGATTGCTGCGGCGAGGGTGGAGGTGAGACGGCGGTGACGGTGACGGCGGAGTTGGGTTGTTGCGTGTGTATGGTAAGGAGTAAAGGAGCGGCTTTTATCCCCTGTGGTCATACGTTTTGTAGATTGTGTTCAAGAGAGCTTTGGGTGCAGAGAGGAAACTGTCCATTATGTAACACTTCAATTTTACAAGTTCTTGATATTTTCTAACTTCTTTCTCTTCTATTGTTGTTCTCTTCACTGTAATCTCTGTGGAAGTAAAAAAATTTCATTATTTAATTTGCTGAAATCAGGCTAGTAAAACAACAAACCACATGAAATTAAGACAACATTGATCGGAAAAGTCAAGCTCGGTAGTTAAGGTCAGAATTGTTATACGTTTTTTTGGGTGATTTGCCACAATAATCTATTTTATTTTTGAAATAGCCAAAATAATTTAATAAAAATTTTAAAGTTTCAAATGCAATAATTTCCAAAAATATTCTTAATGACATATTTGGCAGACTCTACGAGCATCTAGCAAATTCTGCGAGTATTTGACGGACACTGCGAGAATTTAACAGACTTTACGAACATTTGGCAAACTCTGCGAGCATCTGGAAGACTCTGCAGATATTTGACAATCGCCAGATATTTGACAAATTTTTCACATATTTGGCAGACTCTGCAACGTAATTAGCAGACTCTGCAGAGTAATTGACAGATTTTGCATATATTTGGCAGACTCTGCGGAGTAATTAGCAGACTCTGTAGAGTAACTGTCCCCAACGAGCAGGTCAAGGTACTCTATGTTGCTGACTTTGCATATATTTGGCAGATTCCTTGCATATATTTGGCAGACTCTGCAAAGTAATTAGCAGACTCTGCAGAGTAACTGACAAACTTTGCATATATTTGCAGACTCTGCAGAAGTTTGACAGAGTCTACAGAAGTTTGGCAGAGTCTGCAGAAGTTTGGCAAACTCTACAGAATAATTGACAGACTCTACGGATATTTGGCAGATTTTACAGATTTTTTGCAGAGTCTGCAAGCATTTGACAAAGTTTGCGAGCATTTAACAGAGTCTGCGAGCATTTGGCAGAGTCTGCGAGCATTTTGCAAAATCCGGGAGTATTTGGCAAAGTCTACGAGCATTTGGCAAACTTTGCGAGCATTTGGCAGACTTTACGAGCATTTGGCAGACTTTGCGAGCATTAGACAGACTTTGCGAGTATTTAGCAGATTTTACGAACATATGGCAGACTTACAGACTTTGCGAATATTTGACAGACTTTTTAAATGATTTAAATTTTTTTTTTTTAAACTTCTTTCTTTAACAATCAAATATTTTAAGTAAAAAATAAATATTAAAAATTGCAGTTTTAACTATAAATATGAATTAAAAGAGAATAATTAATTAAAATGATCATTTAGTATTAATTAATTTTCAAAAATATTTATTAGTTAGAAATGATGATTTTGGTATTATGGACAAAAATAATTTTAAAGTAGGTTTTAGATTTTTTTTTTTTTACTAATTTTAAAATTATTACCGTTTTTCTTTGAAAAAACAATCAAAAGGATAATTTTGGAATTATGAAATTTATTAGAGAATAAGTAAGTTATGTAGACAATAAAAACTAAAAAAGGTTATACTAGCTATTCAAAAGAAAAAATGAGTTATATTAGACTAATTTCTCTATTTTTTTAATTGCTTGTTTTCACTTTTCAGAATTGTTATACGTTTATTGAAAGTCAAGTAAGTTATGTGAACATGATCAATCTCGAAACAATTAAACTAAAGGCATAAAATTGCTCTGTTTTTAGTAGAATTAAATTAACTAACCAAACTCAGTGGCAATACTGTAAGTAAAAAAAAATGATACAGAACAGTACATATAAACTTAGAACATCCTTATTGGTCATCCCATAAGAATGTTTTAAGATATATAAACAATAAAAATAAATAAGTATGAGTGTCTTTACATAGCTGAATAGTGTATATAATATATTTCTAAAGACATTTTAGATCCCAAAAATAAGAAGATCTTTAAATTTTAATATTAATTTATTTTAAGACCCTCATCAAAAGATAATCAATGATGATGGTCTTATAAATTCAGAATCATTCACGGTTCATCATAGAAAGATAATTGTGGGAGTAGGAATACGAAAAGTTGTGTGTCGGTGACTCGGTGTCGTAGTCTTGAAGACAAACAAAAGTTACATCTCTAAACTAAAAAAAAAAATTCATTTATAAAAAAAAATTTGGGCCTCTTTTGACTTATGGGTCCTGGACGGTTGCCCTTACCTCTAAGCCGCCCTGCTTGTGAACTCACAGTAGTTAACATAGCTTGGAATCTGAAAATTTGTAGACCGAATCTCCAAAATAATACTTCCTCTGTTCCAAGTTATAAGATGTTTCGGCTTGTTTTGTGTGTTCCATTTTATTAGATGTTTTGCAAGTTTGTATGCAAAATTTTAATTTTGATAGGTTGAATGAGTTTAAAATAAAACATTAAATGATATTTTTGTAAAGAAAAATAGATTTCTTTTAAGCAAAATTTCTAATAAAATGGAACAAAGGGAGTATGATAGATAAAACCAAATGAACCTTGACAACAATGCTCAATCGAAGGCCAAAAGCCCAAAATGAGACTGAATTAACATGCGGGAATGAGAAGTCGTCTTATAATTCTCCAAGGATAGGAAAGATCAAGCTGAGAAATGATGAAATCCAAATTTAAACTCGAATGAAGTTGAAGAAGTTGAAAAATGATGTATCGATCAAACGGAATATGAAGAACGAGAATCGATTGCTGGTAGATCAATCAATGAAAAACTAGTTGATATGAATCATATTCTTGAGAAAATTCTGCGGAAGATATGAATGAACATGAGGGAATTTGCTCTGATACTATATTAACATTTTGTGTAAAAACCTTCATTAAGCTTGAATGAACTGTAAATAGATCTTTAATACAACAAATAAACCAAGTCTAAAGCTAAACCAACAATATCTAGCATAACCGAGATATGATTCTAATAGTCTCCAAGACTCTCTGTTTTAGTTTTACGTCTAGATGGATTGTTATAGTAGCTCTGATACTAGTGCTAATCCCAGTTAAAAGCTCGATAAAACAAGTAGCTAGTTAACCAAAAACAAGTAGCAATTTGTAGATATTTCATTCTGCTTTATTAACTTGATTTTGATGTCTAAATATACAACAAAGGAAACAAACTGGATTGATATCCATTGATATAAAGGATTCCATTTATATGGGGATTTGTAAGAGTCGGGTCGGATAATGAATATCTAGAAATTTAAAAGTATATACATGTGTCCAAAGTCTATTATATTATAGTGAATGTCTAATGCACTTTTGTTCTATAAAATCTTATAAATTGAATTATGATTCTTTATAAGCAGATTGTAAAACCTAAACTCCGTAAACCATATAAATATGCTTCTTATTTATTGTATAATATTGTTATCACAAAAATATACTTATTTAAGATGAAGTATTTAAAGAGAGGATTACTAGAATGATCTATATTTGAAGAAAAATAGTTAGAATGACTCATATTCTTTTAAATTACTAGAATGACTTACATGTTATTTTTAGGGGTTTATATGACATAAGTACCTCTAATAAGCTGTGTAAGGAAAAAATAGTTTTCAAAAATACCATTAATGAATTAATTCTCGCATGTCAATTATTTACAAAAATGTCACTGCGTGTTTGTTATCGCACACTTATTTTTCGCAGAGTTATTTTCCTTGACCGCAGAGTTATTGGACTAACTTAGTTACCGCACAGTTGTTTAATGTCATGGCATATTTCAATCTGCACCTTTATTTTCCTTTACTGCACAGTTATTGGACTAACTTGGTTACCGCACAGTTGTTTCAAGTCATGGCAAACTTATTTCAATCTGCACATTTATTTTCCTTTACCGCACAGTTATTGGACTAGCTTGGTTACCGCACAGTTGTTCAAGTAATGACACATTTATTTCAATATGCACATTTATTTTCCTTTACCGCACAGTTATTTGACTAGCTTAGTTACCGCACAGTTGTTCAAGTAATGGCACACTTATTTCAAATTTGCACATTTATTTTCCTTTACCGCACAGTTATTGAACTACCTTGGTTACCGCACAGTTGTTAAAGTCATGGCACACTTACTTCCATTTTGCACATTTATTTTCCTTTACCGCACAGTTATTGAACTAGCTTGGTTACCGCACATTTGTTTAATGTCATGACATACTTATTTTTATTTTGCACAGTTATGTACTCTTACCGCAGACCTATTGGAGTAGCACAGTTACTGCACACTTATTTACATTACTGCACAGTTATTTCCATTACTACAGAGTTATTGAATATATTTGTTACCGCACATTTATTATCTTTACTGCACACTTATTTCTATTTGCAGAGTTATTGGACTAACTTAGTTACCAGACAGTTGTTTTACGTTATGGCACACTTATTTTCATTTGCACAGTTATTCTCTTTTACCGCACAGTTATTGGATTATCTTAGTTGCCTCACAGTTATTGCTTATTTTGGTGGCACACTTATTGTACTCTATTGTGGCAAACTTATTGTTAACGTTGTCGCACACTTAATCTAAATTTAAGACTTAATAATTTTTCTTTTTTTTTTCTTTTTTTTACTCTTTTTTATTTTAAGTTTTTGAATATGTTATATTTTATAATCATATATTTTTAATATTTTTTAATTATTTTTTTAATTTTTTAATATATTTAAAAAAAAAATTAATTGTTATTTATTTTTTATTTTTTTTTTAATTTCGTTTTTTTAATTTTTTTATTTATTTTTATTTTTATTTTTTTCGTTTTTTTTTTAGTTTTTTTTTTCAATCTATTTTAATTAATTTATTTATCAATTAAAATATTTGTTTGTTTCTCTTTTTTATTTTTTCTATTTTTTTTTTAAAAATTTATTCTTTTATTTTTATTTTATTTTATTTTTATTTTATTTTTATTTTTATTTTTATTTTATTTTATTTTTAAAATTTTAATATATTTAGAATTTTAAAAAATAAATCATAATGGCAATTTCGTTATTATCTTAAAAAGGGTAGATAGCAATGTCTTTTAAACAAAAATCTAGATCCATCTCTCAAAAGAGGTCATTCTAGTTATTTCCTATAAAATATAGGTCAATCTGAGCAAATTTCTCTTATTTAAAATGTATTAAAGATAATCTATCGAAAACAACATTTCATTATTCTAAACTAGAACCAAAAATATGGTTCAGAGAAGAGATGGTCCTACAGATCAGTTTATAAATCTTAGAATCAATCTTACATACCAAATAAATGCTAGAATCAATCATACATGCTAAGTAAATCAATTCCTCAAACGGCAATTTTTATGATTCAAATATCTAAAATTTCAGTCCGTCTCAATCGAACTTTAAACAACAAGCGAAATGTAAATTCAAAGATTAAAAAATAAATCAATAACTTTTAAGTTATATTTTTACCATCTTCTATCAATTTCTTGAGAGAAATCGCAAGGAAAAACACTTCTTTTTCTCTTGAGGTTTTTTGTTTTTTTTTTTGTTTTCCACATCAAAATGTACCTTTTCTTTTTGGACTAAACTTCCCTTCATACTTCCCTTCATTCAAGGAATGTACAATTTTGTCAATTATCGATTAACATAATGATATCGTAAAAGTGGTATTGTTGAAATTTCTTTATTTGGATTTATCAAATAAATTTTTCTTAAAAAAGCTTTTAAGAATTATTTCATTTGAAAAATACAACTACATTATACCATGAAAGTGTTAAGAAATATTTAGCTTTTCTTTTTGTGTCACACTTCCCTCCATTCAAATATAATATATTGGCTTAAGACCCTTATTAGTTTAGGTAAAAACTATTCATTTTTGTTCTTTTGAGTTTTAACATCAGATCATGTGCAATGAGAGTCTCTCACAATTAAAAACAATTAAGACCACTAAAATATATTTTTTTCTAAAAGGTGGGTGCCTAGGTGGGAATCGGTTCTCATTTGACAGACTTTGAGAACTCTTTAAGAACCTCTTATATAGGACACATGTCTCTTCTTAGATGGTTCAAATTTTATTATAATAAATCAAATTCACAATAGTTTAAAACATTAATTAAAAAGTTTAAGTTATTATTTTTATTTTTTTAATAAATCATAAAATAAAATTATCTATCTAACAAGTTTCATTATGCATGAGTTTAAATTATATATTAATATTATTTTAATTAGTATTAGTTAAAATTACAATAATACTAAATTATTATTAGTTTACTTAATACACTAGTTTTAAATATTAGAAATTTTTTTTGAGATTTGAATTTTTTTAAAATATATATTGATACTATAAAAATCATGTATTTTAACCAAAATAAGTATTAAAGTTAATTTACACTAATAATATAAATCACACTGTAAATAAATATTATATTGATAATAGACTTAGTGAGTCTCTCACCAATAAAAGTAAAAAATTATCAAACAGTTTTAGCACTAAAATGCACTAAAAATAAGGGTGAGTTTGTGAGATGGCAACATTGAGCGATCTAATTAGGTGAAAGACAACATGTAATATTGTTAGTAGTATTTAGCAAAAGGGTACCAACTTTTTTAGCCTTGACCCTACTCAGTTTAAAAGACAACTTCCTTTGCGCATGGGCAAACACAGTTAGGATCTTATCTCTCTCTCTTCTTCACCATTTACTTATTCATCTTAGAGTTCTTCTTCAACATCTTTTTTTCTTCTTCTTCTTCTTCACCACCTTCTTTGTCTTCTTCTTCTTCTTCTCTTTTTCTTACATCTTCATATCTAATACTAGGGGAAGTCACGCACGGTGCTCGGGTTCGTAATCAAATTTATGGCCGCAAAGTAAAGTGTTGATGTTGTTTGGCCCCTTTAAACTTTCTAGACATATTGAGAAATCCTCATTTTTTTCCTCTTGTGTAGCTGGTTTTCCTCCTCGTTTTGTATTTCTTCCAAAAAATTTCCATTTCGGTATGATTGTTGAAATTTGTTTTGAAATCATGGTTAGTTACCACCGTCTATAAGTTTATTCTTAAACTTTTGGAGATAAAGTGGGTGGATAAATGCTTGTATGGCAGTAGTCTTAGGAGCGGACCCACAGAGAGAGTAGAGTAGGCATGAGTAGTATCTCAGGACTTTAGGTAAAAATCGTTCTGGATCCGTCTCTGAGTAACCTACAGTAGGAAACACAATAATACGCACATCAACAGATGTGAGAACATTGTTTAGGGTTGCATCACATTTTCATCCAAAAGTAAGCAGTCAAGACTGAGTAAAATATTATTGCAGTTAAAATCACGCGCTTCCCATTGAATAGGACAATTCCATATTTTTTTTATAGAAATTTGTTGGATTTTTTTATTTGCGGAGCTTGTATCATAAATATATATTTTATTTATTTATTTTTATTTGTGTAGATTTCTGAAGTTTGCATCATAAATCTTTTATATATATATATATATATATATATATATATATATATATATATATATAAAAGATTTATGATGCAAACTTCAGAAATCTACACAAATAAAAATATATAAAATATATATATATTTGTTTATTTTGATTGGTGTAAATTTCTGAAGCTTGTATCATAAATATTAATAGTCAATCGTATAATGTGTTGAACAATGATTTACAAAGATTGTGAAGTTTTGATCATTGTTATGTTATTTTTATTAGGAAAATATTTTCTGAAGCTTTTATTTGTGTACTTAGTAAATAATTTTTTTCTTTTATTTGTTTGTTTTTATGTGTGTAGATTTGTGAATCTTGCATCATGAATCTGGATTTTTAATATACAATCGTATAATGTTTTGAATCATGATTTAAAAAGATTGTGAAGCTTGGGTCATTGGTTTTTTTTATTAGGAAAAGATTTTATGAAGCTTGGATCATAAATATACCTTTTATTTGTTTTGTTATTATTTGTGTAGTTAGAAAAGTGTTTTTTTTTTTTGTTGGAGGTTTGGTTAGTGAAAATATGAAATTTTCATATATAAGATTGTGTGTTTTACTTAGAAGATTTTTATTTATTTATTTAAGAAGATACGAATTTAAATTTTGTTTTTTTGGTTGAGTTAGAAAAAATAAAAAATTAAAATAAACAGCTATAGAAGGGGTTGTAGGTGACACGTTTGACCCTCTCAGAAAAAGTTAGAGAAAGAGTTGTAAGTAACACATGTCAGCTTCTCAGAAAAAAATCTTACTTTATTATATATAATAGTTACTGCACTGAGAAAGGAGTTAGATGTATATTTTCATATATATATATATATATATATATATATGACATAAGAAATAGGTTAACACGTTAATAAAATATATAGCTTGTTATTTATGTATTAATTATTCTCAATAAAAATACTTATGATATTTATTATTTTAGACATTCATATTTTTAGATAAATTAATCACTTATAGTGTAAAGATCTATATATCGTTATAAAAACTGAGATTTATCATATTTTATGGGGATATATTTCATCAGATACATGTTTATGCATAGACTTTACATGTTATTTCAACTTCTAACAGAAAAAAAAAATATTTAGTGGGTTAAAAGTAAATTTATCAATTTAAGTTAGGATTGGATTTTGAAATAAATTTATCAATTGTCCATCGACCTGGTTTTGAAACCATTAAATCGATTTGTTAGTTGTAATTGACTCTTTATAATATAAATTGAATGTTCATAATCAATTATAGACCATAAACAACGAATTTATCTCTTTAATTATACGAATGACAGTTTGTAATCAAAAATAGATATCCCATGTGAAAATAGATATGTAATTATCAACTTACGTATCTAAATGTGACGTTCACTAACCTTACCAGAAGCCAAAACGACAGGCTCCCGTATAAGCTCGTTAGAGAGAGGACAACGAAACTCCTCATGACAAGACACATTCTCAACACTCGGCTAACTGTACGAAGTCGAAAACCCTAGAAATCTGTGAGGGGACAACGAAGAACAAAATTGTTGAAGTATACGTCACAAATTGAATTTGTGATGACAATGACCATACATCTTTAGGGTTAGTCTCTGCAAAGACTGGAAAACTACGGTCAATGTTACCAAATAATCAATTTTCCATCATTCCACAACTAGATCCTCAAGAACAGGACAACTGGAAAGAAGTCGGTGAAGAGAAATTTCATCTTTGTATATCACATCTTGAAGGAGCAAAGTTTTCAGGGAGGGGAGGCATGCCATACGAGGAACATCCACGAGAATCTCGTCTTCTAGTTTCAAGATAACAATAGATTTGCAGAAACTTCCCTAAAGAAAGAAGGTTGAGACTTAACTCATGGACAGAGCGAGAAACTGCAACTAAAATCCATAGTTTGATATCTTCAGGTTTAGTTACTGGCCAAATTGATCCACAGTTAAACTTGAGACGCAGACTTTCTATGACTGGAGCTTTATGTAATGGCATATTTAAATTAATAAATTCTTTTAACCTCTTGCGTTGAGACACTGAATAACCTCTATAATCATACTCAAGTTTAGACAACCACATCCATATAAATTAACTCACATCGCTTCAATAAAATACTTGTGCTTACAGCTACTTTTATTGGGAGAAACAGGAGTGCCTTCACAAGCAATTCATCAGGCAACAGGCTAATCTTGTCCATATACTCGAGGTCTTTCTGTTGGCTGTAAAATATTTTAATGTTTTCAAAAACATTTCTGAATAAATTTATATGCATCAAAAGATTGGAAAATCCAAGATTTAAGTCTTGAAGTGGCTATAAGAGTTATGATGATAATTTACAAATTTACTATAGATCAGTTTCAAATTAGTTCCTGCGATAGTAATTATTTTTATAAAACCCCAAAAAATAAGGATTAATAATTTAGACATTACTTAAGTTGTTCTGTACTTTCAAAATTTCCCTCTTAATTATACAAGTTTGGTTTTAGACTGAATTAATTATACTAAAGGACATTTGGGAATCTGTTAAATGATTGGAGATGAAGAGGTGGGAGTGGACCAAGGGTTGGGACCGTGTGAGTATTGTTGAGATGATGATTAGACTTAAATGTCATTGTGTGGTCAAACCAAAGATGAAATTTACGTCATAATTTTCACCTTCTCCTCTGCATTCACGTCAAGTTCTCTCTCTTATTCTTGTTGCTCGTCAAGATAGAAGTTCTCTGAGATCTCTGTCCACCTCCAGCCACCATCTCTGGTTATCTTTCATTAAAGTTTTTGCCACTGTTTCTTCTCCTTCTTATTTCCTCTTTTTTTTCTTCTGCTCCTTCTCTCAAGACCCGAAAATTGCTAACTGTAGAAGTAATAAAAAGCAACCCTACGGAAATGAAATTGAAACTAGAATTCATAAACGTTAAAGAATGAAAAGAGAGGAGGCGAGATATAAATCTCTTTCCTTAACTCTTTGAATTACCCGTAGTGCGACGGGAATCTGAGATTCAAGAGTCCCAAGATACAACAAAAAAATAACTGATTTCGCAAGCACTCGAAAATCAGTTCTATACGAACATTAATATCTACGATACTCTAAAAAAAACATAAACTTACATGTATAAGAGATTGTTGAAATATTTAAGCAAGGTTTTGTGTGCTAACGTTTTTTCCTTCTTTTTCTCTTCTTAAAAACAAGTCTCAGCTTGCCTCTTTTAAGATGGAGGAATTCCGATGGGGTTAGTGCAGAATTATTACACTTCCAATTCTTTTATTACATAGCCACAAACTTTACACATTGTTTATTGCTATAGCCACAAAAAACAAGTATCAGCTCTTGTCTTTATAGAGGTATTTACATAGTGGCATGTGCTGAAATATTGCACTCCATTTTCATGATATAGCCACCAATAGGTTAGTGCTATAGCCACTACCCTTATTTGTTATTCACACAATTAAGTTTTATTAAAATCACAATGTTTTAATAAAACATTCCAACAATCCCCCACATGAATAGAAATGACTCTAAACACATTACGAATCGAAGACTTTAGAACAACACAACATGACTTGACTGGACTATACCCACTTTGACTAGACCAGACAGACGTTCGAGAGTATACGAAAATGTTACTGTATCTGACAGGTAGCGTTTTTCAGCTTTGAACCAATCATTTTAATATCTGTCGGACTTACTCATCCAGGAGGTGAACATTATGTCTTGAACCACCCAAACTTTGATGTAAATCGAGACAACAAATACCGCGCAGCAACACTTTCTCGTAGAACTTAAGTTCTCTATTGTGTTCATTTTGGCCCTGAACATTCCCGATTTCATGAGTGAACTTGGAGAATATAGCCTCTTTTCATTCTCCTAGAAACGGTCCCATTTCACACTCATTAGGTGATCAACCATTAGAATTGTTTTTAGAAGTATCATGTAATACTTCACTCATATCTCAAAACTATGATATCATTAAAAGCAAACGCTTAACCTCAACAAATACAGGAAGCATTTTTTTATTTATCTTTAGGAACTTGGTATATACATAGTGTTTCAATGCTCAACTATTATACAATTTTGATTTTGTTTTCCCTTTGAACCTAGATTTTGGGATCTCCAATCTCATAGGTAGGGTGTCCATCAAACATCCTCTTTCTTTGTAGGCTTTAATCCCATTCCTCTTGATAAGTTTATAATTTGATCTATTGACAAATTTTTCGTAAATGGATCTGCCAAGTTGTCAGCTGACTTGATGTACTCAACCGAGAGTACACCTGTAGAGATCAATTGTCTAATGGTCTTGTGTCGCCTTCGAATATGACGAGATTTACCATTGTATAATTTATTCATTGCCCGAGAGATAGCTGACTGACTATCGCAGTTAACGCGTATCGCCGGCACTGGTTTCTCCCACATCGGGATATCTTCCAAAAAATTCCGAAGCCACTCTGCTTCTTCGGCTGCTTTATCCTAAGCTATGAACTCTGATTCCATGGTTGATCGAGCCAGGAGAGTTTGCTTGGAAGATTTCCAGGAAACCGCTGCACCTCCCAACGTAAATACATAACCACTTGTCGACTTAGAGTTTTTGGAATCTGAAATCCAGTTGGCATCACTATAACCTTCTAACAAAGCTGGTTCTTTACCGTAGTGCAGTCCATAACTTTTAGTGTATCTCAAATAGTTCAACACTCTAGTTATTGCTTTCCAATGAGCATGACCTGGATTACTCGTATAGCGACTTAGTACGTTTACAAAGTGTGCAAGATCTGGTCTTGTACAATTTGTCAGGTACATAAGACTTCCGATCACTCTTGCGTATTCCACTTGAGAAACAGCTTCACCTGAATTTTTCGTCAAGTGTACTTGAGGATCGGCTGGAGTTTTTGCAGTCCCGTTAGAACAGTTTTTAAACCGCTCAAGGATTTTCTCCGCATAGTGTTCTCGCGATAATATTAGACCATCAGAATGTCTAATAATCTTTATCCCCAAGATTACGTCTGCAAGTCCCATATCTTTCATATCAAACTTGTTGCTTAGCATGTTCTTCGTTTGATTGATCACGTCTTTTTTACTGCCAATAATAAGCATGTCATCAACATACAAGCAGAGCAAGATGTACCCGTGTGGAGTGCTTTTGTTGTATATGCACTTATCACATTCATTGATGGTGAATCCATTTGACATCATGACATTGTCAAACTTTTCATGCCATTGTTTAGGAGCTTGTTTAAGTCCATACAATGATTTCACTAGTCGACAAACTTTGTTTTCTTGTCCTGGAACAACAAACCCTTCTGGTTGTTTCATATAAATTTCTTCTTCTAAATCGCCATTTAGAAAAGCTGTCTTGACATCCATTTGATGTATTTCCAGGTTTCTTAGAGCCGCGATGCCTATTAGAATTCTTATAGAAGTTATTCTCGTTACCGGAGAATAGGTGTCAAAGAAATCCGAACCTTCTTTTTGTCGGAAACCTTGCACCACAAGCCTAGCCTTGTACTTATCAATGGACCCATCGGTTTTTAACTTTGTTTTGAAAATCCACTTGTTACCTCACTACAAGAAAACTGGCCGAAAACTGACGGCCAAATCCGTCGGAGGCCAATTCCGACGGATTTCCGACGGATATGTCCGTCGGGCCTATCTCGTCGGAATTTGGAAATCCGTCGGAAAGCCGTCGCATGTTCCGACGGATTTCCGACGGAAAGGTGACGAAAATAATTCCGACGGAATCATATAACCGACGGTTTTCCGATGGAATTCCGATGGACACGGAACCGACGGATTATCGACAGAATTCCGATGAATATAATTCCGACGGACTTCCGACGTATTTCCGACAGCTATAATTACGACGGGTTTCCGACGGATATAATTACGACGGATTTCCGACGGATATAATTACGACGGATTTCCGACGGAAACAATTCCGACGGACTTCCGACGGATTTTCGACGGTTATTAATTTTGTAAATTAAAAAATTTAATGAATTTATATAATTAGAAAATATATTAAAATTTATTAAATAATTAAAAAATATATATTGAAAATTAAAAATGAAATTTAAATTAATAATATCCAAAATAAAAAAAAAATTAAGTTTTGTTGTTTTTAAAAAAAAAAAACATTAAAACGAAAAATTTAAAAAATCTACGGTTGCGGTGGCGGGGGTGGTGACGATGACGATGGCGTCTGCGTCATCCGAGCAAAATACGCGGCCATCTGAGACGCGATCTGGGCTTGGACTTCTTCTTGCACCTTCGTTGCCATCCGCGTTTCCATCTCGCGGTTGTTTTCTTCCAATGTAAGAATCTTGGTGCACATTTCGTCCATCTCCGAAGTCCTCTGTGCGAGTTCGGCCCGTAGATCTTCATCTACTGAATAGCGGGAAGAAGCCGAAGATCGGAACTCGTCGGGAAGACCGAAAACGCGACCTCTGCTCCGCGGAGTTGCCTGCGGAAGAAATTAAACGTTAAAATTTAAAAATAGAAATTAAAATTAGATAGTAAGTAAATATAAAAACAAAATATTACTTACCTGCATCACGAAGTTGTTGACGACCTCGACAGGAGCTTCAGTGCACGGAGGAGTTCCGTCAACCAACGGCTGAGATTGGAGATAGGCTTGCGTTTGCACCTCAACGGCCTCGCATATCTCCCGAGCCACCGGATCTTGTATTTCGTGCGTCTGTTTGTTGGTGTGGGCATCCTTGAGCAATTCGAGGGCGGTAGGCTCACGTGCGAGTTCATGACACTGAAAAATGATCAAGTAATAAATATTAAAAAATTATGAAAAACCTAAATCTAACCGATAACTTAAAACTTAAATTTTAAAAAACCTTAATATAACCGATAACTAAAAATTCTCATTACAAAAAACCTAAATCTAACCGATAACTTAAAATTCTCATATTAGGAAAAAAAAAAAAAAAAAACTAAATAATAAAACTTACCATTTGAAGCTTACGGGTTGCCTTGCTCACCGCTCCTAAGTTGTGCGTTGCTTTGCCCTTGCCACTGCGGTTGCTGTTCCGGTTAGTCGAGTGGATTGTTGAAGCCGCTTTGGTTGTGTCTCGGCTCCAATACTCACAAAATCCAGCCCACAACTCCGGATTCCCAAGGAACGGCTTCAGGACTTCATTGTTCAGCCACTTCTCCTTCCACTCGTGCATCTGCTTCGTGTAATGAGACCCCGCCTTAGCATCAAAGGCGGCTCTCACCGTAGCCGTGTGCTGTGGGTCCCATGTAAACTCTTGCTGCAAAAAAAAATTGAAATAAAGTTTAATAAATTAATTAATATTAAAATTAAAAAAAAAAAAGTAAGGTTTACCGCAAAATGTCGAAACCAAAGTTCTTTCTCTTCCAACGGCATCGACGAATATGTTGGATGTGGATGTCGTACCATCGAGTTCAGCATCCGGTTGATGGACTTGGGTATCCCGCTGCTTGTAAGATGAAACCTACAAAAAGAATTTCGAAGATATATAATATTAGAAAAATTTTAAAAACCAAAAAAAATTAAAAGATTTAAAAAAAAATACTTACCACGTCCCTCCTCCGCGACATAGTGGATGAAGTAGCGTGCAATGGTCGCGGTTCGGTTGAGACACGAAGTCCTCGATGCTCATCTGTGTTGGAGCTGACTGGGTCGGAGCCGACTGCGTCTCCGGAACATGAGAATGGGGGAACGAAGCCTGAGCCGAGTCTGATCGACGACGACCACCACCCCTAGTCCGCTGTCTCTGTCGGAGCCGCTGCTGAGAACCACCGCGGCTCGAACCCCCCTGATCGACACGCTCGTCGAGAAACTCACCGTAATCCCTAAAAAAATAAAAACAAATTAAGTAAGCAATAAAATCTAATAAAATTCATAAATCTAATACAAAATTAAAAAATAAATTATATAAATCTAAAAATCCTAAAAACTTAGAAAATCATTTAATTTAAAGCAAATTTTTCCAATTCAAATATAGGTATAAATTTTTATATTATAAATTATAACAAATGTATAAATTAAAGATAATTAAATTATAAGAAATTAAATAAATATATACAAAATTCTATTATATATATATATAAAATTCTAAAAATCTTAAAAATAATAAAATTACAATTTCATATAATTATAAATCTATTTTTCATATATTTTAAATTTCCAAAAAATTTAAACAATTACATTAACAAAAATCTAACCTATAATTTTAATCTAACCATACAAAACCTAAATCTAACCATCCAAAACCTATATCTAACAATCATGAACCTAAATCTAACAATTTATTTCCAAAATCTCAATTCCAATTCCCTAAACTCAATTCCAAATCCTAAATCTATAAATCTATAAATCAAAATCAAAAGAGTAGGATTACATCTTACATGTTCTCTGGAGAAGCTGAGATGATGATGAAGATGTGAAGAAAATCGGAAGTTTTAGAGAATTTGAGAGATGTTGAGTTTTTTTTTTGATAAAAATGGCGATGAACTCGCGGAGAAGACGAAGTTGTATATATAAAACAAATTCCGACGGATAATTCCGTCGGAATTCCGTCGGAATTTTATTAATAATAAATGACACCGAGACTCGAGATTCTTCTTATCTTAAATTTCGCGTATCCGTCGGAAATCCGTAGGAAATTTCCGACGGATTTCCGACGGACGCGCGAAATTTAATACACGCGGGAAGACGAAATATCTTGTTTCGCGGTTTTATTTTAGCATTCCGTCGGAAATCCGTCGGAAATTTCCTACGGATACGCGAAATTTAATACGAAATTTAATACGAAATTTAATCCGAAATTTAATACGAAATTTAATCCGAAATTTAATTCGCGGTTTTATTTTAGCAGTCCGTCGGAAATCCGTCGTAAATTACCGACGGATTTCCGACGGCATGCAAAACAAAACATGTCTGTCATTGGTCAGTCAACCTTAAACAAGGCCACGTGTTTCCCCAAATCCGTCGGAAATCCGTCGGTAATTTCCGACGGATTTCCGACGGTTTTGGGGTTTTCGAGTTTTATTCGATCCGTTCCTGGTGAGATATGTTTGTATGGTAATTCTTAGTGATTTTTATGAAATAATACAAAATAATATCTTCCAGATTGTATGAAAACTTGAAAACTTACATTTCAAAGTTTCAAAACACAAACAAGTAGGTATCGTATATGAAACGTTATGAAACACTTTCGTCATTTGTATGACAAATCTTGTAAATATGATTTATAGGTAATATTTAAGTTCATTTTATAACTTGACTTATATAATAACGTTTTAAAACACATTTTTGGGTTTCTTGTGTGGAACAATTGAAATTTGGTCATGAAACCACAAATCCGTCGTTTTTCCGTCGGAAGTCCGTCGGATAGGGTAACCGTCGGAAATCCGTCGGAAATTTCCGACGGATTGCCGACGGATTTGATAGATTTTTAAGGTTTGTGCTTATTGGGGTAGTTGGTGGTTTTAAGGGTTTGTATTTGTGGTTTCAAGGGTTTTGTGATATTTTTATTCTTTTAAATTAATTAAATTAAATAATTCTTTTAAATTAATTAAATTAAATAATTTTTTAAAATTAATTTTAATAAATATAAAATTGTTTTTTATTAATTTTAATTATCATCATCATCATCATCATCATCATCATCATCATCATCATCATCATCATCATCATCATCATCATCATCATCATCATCATCATCATCATCATCATCATCATCATCATTAATTTGTATAAATACGATTAAAATGTTAGAAACTGCGGTATTTTATTAATAATTGCTAAAATATAAGGAGCTGCAAAGGAGCTTATCGCCGTAAATTTAAATAAAATTACAAAACACAATTACGTAATGTCTTAAAATTAAAAACATGAAAAAAACAAAATTACATATTGTCGTTCTCTGGTTCTGATGATGAAGATCCTTCAGATGGAATATTTGCGTCTGAATCCTCAAAAAATTCTCCTTCTTCTTCCTCTGACTCTGAATGAACTACACCGAATTGTGTGAAATCAACGACAAGTGCGAGATCACAAGTAGGCTCAACTGGATCCATTGGAATATTTATGGTGGGTTGTAACGGATCGTGTGCAGCAACTCCATAAATTCTTCCTCTAGGGGTAATAGCAGTAACTGTGACCCAAGGATCTGACCGCCGGGTTACTCGAGGGTAACAAATATAACACACCTATAAAAAAAAACCACACATTCAATTAGTTAATCGATTTTAAGATACTAATTAGTAATAAAACAATTGGTATTTTGGATATATCATACCTGCTCTGCTTGTGACGCTAGAATGAATGGGTCATAATATTGAAGGCTCCGACTTGTATTAACTGACGTAACACCGAATTTGTTAACCATAACACCACGCCCAAGTACTGGATCATACCAATCACACTTAAAAACAATGCACCTCAAGTCTAACATTCCTGGGTATCGCACTTCCAAAATCTCCTTAAGAATGCCGTAGTAAACATCATCACCAGACTTCACAGATATTCCATAATCTGCAGTTGGTCTTGTACTTCGTTCGTCATGAATCCTAAAGGCATATCCACGACTGCAATACCTAGGATAAGACGTTGCAATGTAGGTTGGACCATTAACAAATTCTGTTAACCATGTTGGAAATGTTTGTCCGCTTCTTATTCCTTTAGCAACCTATAAAAATGATTCACACAAAATTAATTAATATAATTAAAATATAAGTTTTAAATATAACAAAGTAGTAAACTATTAACACACTTACGTAAATTTTCAACCAAGGCATAAAATCCTCCTCCTTAATCGCTTGAAGCTCTTCTTCTGACTTGTCTCGATAGAACGCGCGCATAGATGACATGTGAATGCTGTAAAATAACAAAAAATCATGATTAGTTAAATTTACATATCTAAGAAAAATTAAAATATATTTTTGTATTCACATAAGTAAAGTTTTTTACCTTTCATATTCCACAATATCTTCACAATTTGTTAGGATATATGTATGTAAGTGTGACAACTCCTGCTGCGATAATTTGCGTTTCTTTCCTTTACCACTAACTCGACCAACTTGGGAAAATAACTCGGGAACAACGACGGGGTAAATCGCTCTCTCATTACGATCATCGTGGCGACCAGGACGTCTACTCTTCGTACGAACTTCCGATGGGAAGTAATATTCAGCAAATTGTGACGCTTCTTCATTGAGGCTCTGTGCGACAATAGATCCCTCGACTTTGCTTAAATTTTTAACTTTTTTCTTCAGATGGAACATGTACCGTTCAAAAGGATACATCCAACGGTATTGAACAGGGCCTCCTAGTTCAGCTTCTCGTGGCAGGTGGATTGGAAGATGTTCCATCACATCAAAGAAAGACGGCGGAAATATCTTCTCCAGATCACAAAGGATCACCGGGATATTGGCCTTTAAATTGTCGATTCCCTCAACAGTCAATATTCTTGTGCATAAATCTCGAAAGAAAGAACCAACTCCTGCAATTGCTTTGTGGACATCTCCTTCAAGAAGATATTCAAAAGCAAAAGGAAGAAGCCGCTGCATCACAACATGACAATCATGACTCTTCATTCCAGTAAACTTTCCTTCTCTATAATCGATGCAGTTACGCAGATTTGATGCGTATCCATCTGTGAATTTGACATCCTCGCGAATCCAACCAAAAAATTCTTCTTTCTTAGCTGCATCCAACCTCCATGGAGGAAAAGGACATCTACCATCCTCTGAAACTTCCATGTTCTCACGACCACTGCAAATATCAGCCAAGTCCAATCTAGATTTCATATTGTCTTTCGTCTTCCCTTGGACGTTTAAGACAGTGTTCATGATGTTCTCAAAGAAGTTCTTCTCAACGTGCATCACATCTAAATTGTGCCGCAATAAATGGTCCTTCCAGTAAGGCAAATCCCAAAAAATACTCTTCTTGTGCCAGTTATGAACTTCGCCGGCACCGTAAACAGGTTCATGTCCATTACCCCCATAATAAGCAGTCATTTCAGCACCAAAATCTCTTAATTGCTCCAATATAGCACTTCCGTCAATTTCAGGAGGTGGAGCATCAAACACTTTCTTGTTTTTCGTAAACAATGTTCTAGACCGACGATACTGATGACGACTCGGTAGAAACCTTCGATGACAATCAAACCAACAACTCTTTCTTCCGTTCCTAAGTTGGAATGCATCAGTCACGTCTTGGCAATACGGGCACGCTAATCTCCCATGAGTTGACCATCCAGATAACATACCATATGCTGGAAAATCGCTTATGGTCCACATAAGAACTGCCCGCATCATAAAATTCTGCTGACATGAAACATCGTACGCTTCGACACCATGCTCCCATAACATTTGTAACTCATATATCAATGGCTGGAGGAATATATCGAGTGACTTCTTCGGATGCTCTGGGCCGGGAACAAGAATAGAGAGAAACAAAAACTCTCTACGCATGCACAGTGATGGAGGTAAATTGTAAGGAGTTACAATTACGGGCCACAACGAATACTTCCTTCCATGCATCCCAAATGGGTTGAAACCATCCGTACATAACCCGAGGTAAACATTCCTTCTCTCATACGTAAAATCTGGATACAATGATTGAAAATGTTTCCACGCTTTTGCGTCTGATGGATGTGTAATATCACCGTCTTGGCGATGCTCTGCATGCCATCTCATTGGCTCTGCCGTGCGCTGAGATGAATATAACCTCTTCAACCTCTCTGTTATTGGTAAATACCACATACGCTTATACGGAATTGGAACTCTTCCACTACTTTCCTGATAACGCGGTTTACCACAAAATTGACAACTTTTGCGATTTTCATTTTCTCTCCAATATAACATACAGTTGTCGATGCACACATCTATCACCTTACACGGCAAACCAAGACCAGATACAAGTTTTTGTATCTCGTAGTATGATGCGGGTAAAAGATTATCTTGAGGCAACATATCTTTCGCCCAATCTGTTATTGCATCAACACACTCCTCCGCCAAATTGAAGTCCGTCTTAATCGTCATCAATCTACTTGCAGATGATAAAGGCGATTGACCTTCTTTACACCCTTTATATAGTGGTTGCTTTGCTGCGTCTAGCATATCAAAAAATCTTCGTGCTTCTAAATTAGGTTCAACACTCTCTTCACCCCCATAGTATTGCACATTCTCTCTAAACGCATCATTCACAATCTCAACTGTGCCTACACCTACATCTACTTCCGTTCTATCTCCTAAACTATCCGAGACAGTTGGTTCACTAGTACTACCATAATCGTAATTTCTTTCTCCATGTAGATACCAAATCTTATATCCAGGCGTAAATCCATTGCTATACAAGTGATGCCAAACCATCTCTACCCTAACATTACGAGAATTCTGGCAAATTGAACATGAACATATCAACTTACCTGATTTTTGCACACGCGGTTGATTTCCGGCCACTTGCATAAACTCTACTATGCCTCGTGCATAATCCTCGTTCAAGGTGTTCGACTCCGGATTCATCATTGGTTCGTCCATCCATGATCGAAAATATCTAGACATATTTTTCACTTTTTTGTTATAGAAATCGTATATTAACAAGAAATGATAGAGAAAATGTAATGGAATTGGATTGTGGTGTAATGAGGTAGAGGGGTGTGAAAACATATTTATAACATCGTATCCGTCGGAAATCCGTCGGAATTCCGTCGGTTTATAACGGCTCTATTCAACGGCTATATAACGGTCATAAATTCCGACGAATTTCCGACGGAATTATTTTTGCCGTCGGAAATCCGTCGGAATTTTAACAGTACACTAACGGTAATAAAACGGCTATATTAACGTTAACATTTACTCGGAAATCCGTCGGAAATTTCCGACGGCTTTGTAACCGTCAGAAATTTCCGACGGCATTCTGACGGATTTTAATTATTAAATTCCCTCGGATTTTCGACGGATTTTATGACCGTCGAAAATCCCGTCGGATTTCGGCGTGTTTTTTTGTAGTGCCTAGGGCTTTAAACCCTTGCGGTAAATCAGTTATCTCGTAAGTATTATTCTGCAGAATTGAGTCCATCTCACAATTAACGGCTTCCTTCCAGAAAGGACCGTCTGGTGTAGACATTGCTTCTTTGAAAGTTTTAGGTTCATTCTCTGTGAGAAAAGCTACTAAGAACTCAGATCCGTAATTTTTCTCTTTTCGAGGTCTTTTACTTCGTCTTAGTCCTTCTTCTTCTTCTCCTTCTTCATCATTAATAGTAGTACCGGATCCGCTTGCTTCATTCCCGAGGGAGCTAGCATCTCGTTGATCACGAGTTCTTTTATTGCTTTCTTTATCTTTACATGGGAACACGTTTTCAAAGAATGAAGCATTTCTTGATTCCATTATTGTGCTCACATGAATGTCCGGTATATCAGATTTATATACCAAAAACCGATAAGTACTACTATTATGAGCATATCCGATGAAAATGCAATCTACCATCTTAGGTCCGATGGTGACCTTTTTCGGAGGTGGAACCGCAACTTTTGCCAGGCACCCCCACACTTTCAGGTATTTGTACGAAGGTACGTTACCTTTCCAAAGTTCATATGGAGTTTTTCCAGTAACTTTATGTGGTATTTTATTCAGGATATGATTTGAGGTAAGCAGAGCCTCCCCCCACATGTTCTGGGCTAACCCAGATTCCTGTAACATTGCATTCATTATTTCCTTTAGAGTTCGGTTTTTTCGTTCTGCAACTCCATTGGATTCCGGTGAGTATGGAGCGGTTGTTTGATGAATGATGCTGTTTTCTCTACAGAATGCATTGAATGGTTCATCATACTCTCCTCCTCTATCACTTCGAATCATCTTGATAGATTTATCGAGCTGATTTTCGACTTCCAGTTTGTATTCTTTGAATTTCTCCAAAGCTTCGTCTTTACTACGCAGTAAGTATACGGAGCAATATCTTGTGCAGTCGTCTATGAATGTCACAAAATATTTCTTTCCACCTCTAGTTTGCACAGATTTTAAATCACACAGATCCGTGTGAATTAAACCTAGAGGTTCTGTAGTTCTCTCTACATTTGGTGATGGTTTTTTTAGTGAGTTTAGCTTGGACGCAAATCTCACATTTGTCTTTGCTTATCTTGTGTTTTGGAATTAGGTTCATGTTCATCAATCTATTCATAGATTTGAAGTTGACATGTCCTAGGCGTTCGTGCCAAGTATTAAAAGACTCCGCAAAATAAGCAACTGGTTTCTTTTCATTATTCTTTGAGGTGGAAGCCTCGGTTACATCAGTGCGGATAACCGCTTCATCACACATTTTGAAAAGACCATCACAAACAAATCCTTTTCCCAAATACGTCCCATACTTAGAGATTACAAGCTTATCCGCTTCCAGCTTAACGGAGAATCCATGCTTGATCATGAGAGAACCCGAGATAAGGTTCTTGCGCATATCCGGCACATGAACCACATTATTCAGCGAAAGTTCCTTCAGAACGACCTTTCCATAAACTTCAATCTTTGAGGTTGCGGAGTTCCCCATAAAGAGTTTTTCATCACTCTTATTCTTCTTGTAAGTGGAGAACATCGTTCTGTCTAAGCAAATATGCCTAGTTGCACCGGTATCAAACCACCAAGTCTTTGGATGGCTCTCAGCTACATTAGCCTCGGTGACAACTGCACACATGTCGACTTCGGTGAGATTAGTCTCATTTTTGCCGTCATTTTTTCTTGGTGCTTTTTTGCTACGGCACTCAAAGGACTTGTGGCCCATTTTACCACAATTGTGGCAGTTACCGGTGAACTTCTGCGAGTTCTCTCCGGGCTTCTTTTTGAACTTTTGCTTATTCTGGATTTGGGTTTTCCCTTTTCCTTTGTCATGTTTTCCTTTGTTTTGCCACTTTCCCTGTTTCTTGGGTTCGTGCTCTGCAACATTTGCGTTGGGTTCGCGAATTTGCACACCGATTCCCATTTGTCTCCTGTTCGTAGACTCTATGCGAAGCTTTACGATCAAATCTTCAAGACTCATCCACTTTCTTTTCAGCTTAAGATAGTTCTTGAAGTCTGTCCAGCCAGGAGGGAGCTTTTCTATGACACATGCGACTTGATATGTCTCACATAAGGTCATCCCTTCAGCATGTATTTCATGGAGGAGATTGGTCAATTCCTCCACTTGCTCCATTAGTGGCCTTGAGTCCACCATCTTATAGTCTTGAAATTTCGCCACAGCGTATTTCTGAGACCCAGCATCTTCGGATCGATATTTCTTCTCTAGAGAGTTCCATAACTCCTTAGAAGTTTCGACATTGCAGTACACATTGTACAACTGATCGGAGAGACGACTTTGAATATATCCTTTACAAAGGAAATCACCGTGTTCCCACGCATGCACGCTCGCAAGTGCACGGGGATCAGTGTTATCCGCAGGGAGAATAGGTTTCTCCTCACTGGTGTACTGGCTCAACTTCAGCGTTGTTAGGTAGAAGAACATCTTTTTCTGCCACATCTTAAAAGAACTTCCGTCAAATTTGTCGGGAAGAAGACCCGCAGATGATGCTGTTGGGATCGGCACCGTTTGATACTGGTCAAGGACCGCAGTTGGTACCGATTCTGGGATCGTCACCTTAACTGGTGGAAGAGTACCAAACTGGATTTCGGTGACCTCAGCACCGTTGATGGTGGTCTCGGCTACCTCAACTTCGTTGGTTACGTTCACGTTCTCGCTTGCGCTTGCCATGTTTGAAAAAAAAAAAAAAAAAAACGGAAACAAACACGAACTTAATTAGAACCAACGTTGAAGTAAGCAAATGATTTCTATTTATCAGGGAAATCATGTAAACACTGCAGATTAAAAACAGGAGACAATAAGTCTCAACCCAACAACCAATAAAATCTGCAGGTTGCGTAATTAATTTTCTCAAAACCAAAAGAAACACAAAACACATCACGTTACAATGAGTGTTAATCTTTTGATTTGCAAGGAAAATTAAACCCAAAGACAATAAGTCTCGTCTGTATGTTAGAAATTTTCAACACAGCAGCAATCACTTTGTGCATCACGTTGTAAATAAATTTGTGATCATTTACATTTACAAATAACACTCTACACTCAAAAAAAAACTTAAAGTCAATGAGTCAATGAGTGTGTATGATGTCACGTGCACAATTAAAAACAACAAACAATTGTTTATTTCAATTTACACAACAACAATCAAGCCAATTAAATTGCATGATCAAGTAATTAATTTTCTGCAATTTGCAAACAAATAAGAAAAACTAAACAGCAGTTTCAAGTTAGTCTTTTGATTTGTAGAAAATTAAAAACAAAATACATGAGTCTTGATGTCTGAGTATTATTTTCTAAACACAACAGCATCCAATATAGCACAAAGTGCATGCTTTTCACTAAACAATTGTTAAACAAAACAATTTGCAAGCAAGTGAAAGAAACACACGTTTCAAGTTTTGCATGTAATTAATATAATCAAAGTGCTGGTTCAGAAGATTATTTCACCCCACAACACTTCTTAATTAATTGTGCAAATTTATGTGTGAAACAAAACACCAAAAGCTTTGGTCACAATAAATCACGTATATGTTTAATAATTCACACATCCCAAACACAAGGGACATAATTAATTAAAGATGCATTGAGTGTTTCAAGCCACATAATTAAATATTGGCTGGCTAACACAAGGTACAAGTAGTCTTTGCATAGAAGACTACAAAAGGTAAAGTTGCAGGTTTCACTTTCTCGACAAAGGCGATATTAAAAACAAACCAACCAATGTTTGTTTCAATTCCCTAGCCACACCATCAATTAACCACGTACAAGATTCAGAGACTCGCAAGCTCTCTCTCTTAATGTATTTGAAGTTTAACCAATCGCAACTGGTAAACTCAATATGAAACTTGTAATCACAATACAAGATTTAACGTTTATGAAATTCAACTTCAATCCGTTAGATGTTTATATAACAACAACGGATTCAAAGAGTTAAGATTGTAGAAGCAATAAAAAGCAACACTACGGAAATGAAATTGAAACTAGAATTCATAAACGTTAAAGAATGAAAAGAGAGGAGGCGAGATATAAATCTCTTTCCTTAACTCTTTGAATCACCCGTAGTGCGACGGGAATCTGAGATTCAAGAGTCCCAGGATACAACCAAAAAATAACTGATTTCGCAAGCACTCGAAAATCAGTTCTATACGAACATTAATATCTACGATACTCTCAAAAAAACATAAACTTACATGTATAAGAGATTGTTGAAATATTTAAGCAAGGTTTTGTGTGCTAACGTTTTTTCCTTCTTTTTCTCTTCTTAAAAACAAGTCTCAGCTTGCCTCTTTTAAGATGGAGGAATTCCGATGGGGTTAGTGCAGAATTATTACACTTCCAATTCTTTAATTACATAGCCACAAACTTTACACATTGTTTATTGCTATAGCCACAAAAAACAAGTATCAGCTCTTGTCTTTATAGAGGTATTTACGTAGTGGCATGTGCTGAAATATTGCACTCCATTTTCATGATATAGCCACCAATAGATTAGTGCTATAGCCACCACCCTCATTTGTTATTCACACAATTAAGTTTTATTAAAATCACAATGTTTTAATAAAACATTCCAACACTAACTCCTCATATTCTCCATAGAGCTATCGCAACTCCTCTTTGTTTTTCTTATCACTGTTTTGCTACACCGCCACACTTGGCCAGAAGGAGAAAAAAGATGTTTGGAACCTTCAGATTTTTTTCTTTTGCCTGAGCTCATGACCCTTCTACAGAAATAACCAATTTTTTGTTTATTTATATGATTTTACTAATTAAAACAAGAAATTAAATAGAAATGTTTTAATATTTAAAAAAAAAAGTAAAAGCAAAAAAAGTTATTATAATTGATATTAATAAAAAATAGTTATTAATAACATAAATATAACTTAAGCAAAGATAAAGAGTATTAATCATATTAACTAGTTGTTTCTCTTGATCATAAAGTAGTATTTGACATTCAACTTATTGATTGACACAAGTTTTGATTGCAGGTTTGGTTACGGATGAGTGTAAGTATGAGATATTAATTGAAGTTGATTATGTTCTTGTTAAGTGTCTGAAAAGGAATTTCACAAACTTTTGAAGGAACCAACCTTATCGTCAAACTTGGTTATCATACCAACGAGGTTGGTAACAACAGCCTTTGGGCTTTGGTCAAACATTTTCGTCCATTAAATTTCACAAATAGTTACTTGAATAAAGCAAGGAAAATATAGATGGAATTTGCTATGTCTTATGCATGCTTATGTATAGCTGCTTAACAATTGTTCTATTCAATTATAAAGACCTTAAAAAAAAAAAAAAAAAGACCCACAAGAGGCGATATTTATTATTAAATCATCATATTAAAATATTTTTATTTTCATATCACAAAAATTAAGCATCTTTTTCAAGTCCTGGACCACCAAACAAAATTAGACGACCGGCAGAAGATTTAGTACCCTCTATTATTTGATAGGCTATAAGATCTGCAAATTTTTCGATATAGTTCACTTTGCGGTCTACGTTAAAATTGCCATCGAGTATGGATATATGTGCGGCATATGCATCGTAAGCTAACCGCCCAATTGGAACATGTCCATATCCCATTTCAGGACCTGGTAGCGATGCACTGTACACTTCTCCACCCCACTCGACCAAATTTCCAAAGCTTTGACGAAACCAATTCGACGGCCAAAATCCAACCTCCACTGCATCATCACCATATTCCAACCACCAATTTCCATTTTTTTGGTCCTGTTACGAGAAAATAAAGGTAGTTTAACCTTATATATATAGAAAAGCAAAATTTAAGTATGCATATTGAATTATGAATCATATCTCGACTAGTGGGTTAAGTACAATATACTTTTAAGTTACAGTGCATAAGCTATATTTATCTTTGAACTAATTGTATCTATCAGCTTACATCTAAATATGGATGACTATAAAGAAGAAATGTTTTTTAAAAAATCTCAATTTACTCATTTTAACCTAAAAATCTCTATACTATTATTTAAGCAATGTTAAAACTAAAATAACCTTGCATCTACATGGCATATTACAATAAATGCCATTAGACAGTTAATAGTTTAAATAAATATAATCATACATATATTTATTTAATGGTAAATCATTAAATTTAAATTTAAATTCAACTAATTATTCTCTCTTTTCCTATTTTCTCTCCAATCAAATCCTCTAATTATTTGTTAATATTATTTCTTCCTCTCATTTTTATTTGATCATCTGTTTTGTAAATAATTAAATAATCACATAAATTTAATAATATAATTATTTACACTTTTTCCACATATTGTATGTATGAATTTGAAGTTCTTAAAACAAATTTTTTTTTTTTACAGCGGACATGAATTATTTTATATATTATGATATTGTTTAAATAATAGTTTTGGTTTACTAATAATAGTTTAACATTTATATATGATAATTTTAAGTCACAATATATATTAGATACAATTTGTATTTAACTCATTAAACTCTATATCCGTCGGATCTCTCTAAATCATATAATATATCTGTTAGAATTTAGTTGATAAAAATCTAATATTTTCACTAAAATGATTGATATTATGAAACGTAATCCGAACATAATTCACTATCTTATGTTGATATGATGTACGAAAATTCAATAAACATTTAAATTTGGTAAAATTCAATTATTTTGATGTACTTTATGAAATTAACAATGTGGAAATCTTTTCTACATATTAATTTTTATTTCCGGTATACAATTTGGTATATTAGTAATTTTAATCATATATATATAATATATATATAATATTAATACTTTTAGCTAATACAACGCAAACCATATATAATAATAAAGAAGATGCTAAATATTTCCTTACACTGTACAATATACTTTACAATGTGTCAGAACGAGTAAAGTCGGATCAATGGATCATGACGGGTCAAAGCGGCTCAAAGCAGATAAAGATATGTCATAACGGATCTTGGTTCAAATTTCTAATCATTAATAATTGATATTGGATTAAATCAAACTGTTATAGAATTTTTGAATAATGTAAAAATATATACATAATACCACTTTACAACCAAATTATGTTATAATCTAAATGATTAAATAAATTTGTATACAAATATAACAGCGTATGTACGTAATTATATATTAGTAATTTTAATTAACACAACACAAACTACATATGTAATAATAAATAAAATATTAAAACATAAAATAAATCGAATCTAAAACACCGAATCTAACAAAATATAAAACAAATATTTCCCCCGCGCTATATATAGCGCGGATAACTATCTAGTCTCTCACTATTATTGAATATTTCTTCCATTGGATAAAATTTCCAGTTTTTGCTTTGATTTTACAGATAAGATCTAACTCTTATGTTAGTCAAATTAATAATATGTTACAAAATATTAAGTTTGACTATCATTCTAACTAATTTGGCTTATTCAATGTAAAGTTGGAGATAGATTTTTCTAGCAAAATGGTAAGATATTATTCAATGTAAAGTTGGACATTTTTTTTTGTCTGAAACAGGTAACTAGATACGAGGCCAAATTAAGCCAAACAAAAACCAAAGAAAATTATAGTTTTGAACTATTTGTATGATTGTGTCTGAACGATACAAAGTGAGTGTGAACCAAAAACCAAATATAGTCCAACCGATCGTATTAATTAATCACAATTTTAGTGTTTATTTGTGTATACAAATTTTAAAAATTGTAATTTTTTTCCCAAAAGCGTAATTAAAAAATGAGGAGAACTTTGATATTATATATAAATAGAATGAAACAGAACTAAAGGCAAAAAAAAAAAAGCGTAATCAAAGAATGAGGAATACCTTGATTAGACCCATGGTTGCATAGTAATTTTTATAACCACGAATAGACACCGGAGTCGATGGTGCACCAAGTGGAAAATCTTGACGAACACTTATCATCCCCACTGGGCAATTGTTATTGTAACATGATTTTCCACCTGCCTGTTCCATTAGTATACAACACACATATCATTGTAAGACTGACTCACATTTATATGTTCTTAACAAAAATTATAAGATAATTTACTCGCATAATGGGACTTGCATTTGTATAGATGTAACTCCGAGGTTGGGTGTCTTTGTACAATGCTGGATTTACCTGAATTTGTAAGTTTTTATTTATTAATTAAACAACATAAATAATACTTCCTCCATTTCGTAAAGAATGTCATTCAGATATTTTTCACACATATTCAAAAAAAAACTAGTGAAATTTCCTCTTTACTTCTTATTAATACACCAAACAGTTTTCTCTTTCTAATTAATAAGTTGAACTAATGAGGACAAAACTAAGATTTAGTTTAAAAATCTGCATTGAAAATATAAAATGACATTCTTTGTGAAAAAATGTAACCTTAAAAAAACACTATTTAAGAACCGGAGGGAGTATATATTTTGTTAATAATTAAATAAATAATTTAGGACTAGCCTAATGTTTTCACTGAGTGTCGAGTTGTAGACAGAAAAATAAATAAGTTGAGTGACTTACAATCATACCGACTTGGATGAAATCATTTCCCATCTGCATGTGAAGCCGAGAAGCACTAAATTGGGTAGGCATAACCTTAGGAGCGGTTACACAAACTTCCATTGTTGCTCCATTGAACCTATTTCCTATGGTCTTCGTCCGACCCACCGCATACTAATCCCATTCATTTCCATTCAATAACCAAATATATTGTTAGCATTATTATAAATATAACAGAGTGTTATTGATAATTTTTTTATTTAATAATTATAAAATAGCAGCTTACATGATGTTGGTCATAATGAACAACATTATTAGGGTCATAAGTTGTAGCAGCATTCCAAGAGCCACGGGGTTCATGATTATCACCAAACGAGTCTAACCTTAAGAGATCGTCTTTGCTGACTCTTCGTATAGGCACCGTACCAATGGGGCAACCAACACCATTCTCCCATAAGTAACCAAATCCAGTATTGTTTGTCTTTTTTTTTCTCATTGGGCGCATCTAAGATATGTCAGAACCCTAAAACATGTAAAAATATGTTCTTAAAGAATACACATATATATGACGGATCTGAAATTGTACCTTGTAATGGTATGTGTGATTCTTCATAGAAGGGTGGTCAAATGCTGGTTGCTTGAAGAAATCCACACATCCGTATGGTTCTCCATGTATAGTCTATCAATTAAACCACTTATATAGAGGTTTATATATAACCAAGACAAGATTATGAAAAGATATAGATTATAGACCTTGATGATCTTGACAGCGGGTTTATTGATATTCTTTACTCTCTTCATGATTTCTAGATCTTGAAATTTAAAAAAGCTCTTGGCTTCGACAAATTCATACATAATTATGTGACCAAAGATGTAACTTATTAAGAACATCCACACCAACGGGCCTCTCACTTCCATTTTATCAAAAATAGAGAGAAAGAGTGAAAGAGAGACTTGATTGATTTTGTAAGAAAGGAAGATTTCAAAGAAGCTGAGAGAGGAACAAAGAAATGTGGTTCTTATGAATTTAAGACTGTTGACCATATATGTTATAAATTGACATATATGTTGATGAATTATCGATTACCATATAATAATGGATTCAATGGATTATTATTAATTCCAGAGAGAGACTTAATATAGTTTTTGGTCAACAACTTCTTATGAGAGATATGTTGCCATATTAATCAATCAACATTTAGTACCATTGATTTTAATTATTTTAGAAGATACTTATCAATTAGGAGAATTTCAAAACTACCACTTTTGTGATACCATTTAAAAAAATAAAACTAAACGAACATATAAAATATAAATTTTAATTAAATATATTTAAATTAAAAATATATTTTTCATGAATTATAAATACAAACTTTTAAGTTGAGAAATACAAAAAATTTATATATGTATATATATATATATATATATATATATATTAATGATAAACAATTCATTCAACTAAATCCATAATTAAAGTATTATATACATAACTAAATCCCTATTCATCGATATATATCTATTATCATTGTTAAACAGTTTTAGAGAAATGGTATATATATAACAAATTAATGATAAAAATTATTTTAACTAAATATATAAATTATTATATACATGCATAATTACCTATTCATCAACATATGTATTTAATCATCATATATCTATATTTGTAGAGCTTTATATATAATAAATTAATGATAAACATTTATTCAACGAAACCTATTAAGTATTACACACATACCTAGTTACCTATTCATCAACATATATATTTTTATCATCATTTATCTACATTATTAGAATAAGCTATATATATATATATATTAATATTTTGACTTTACAGTAGTATTAATTGTATTATAATGTTTTATATAACAAAATGTTTTATAAAAATATTAGAAAAATGAAAAAGCTCATAATGTTATATGCAATAATAAAAATCATAAGAATTTAAGTATCAGCTTTGGTTTTTGGTCTTGGATGACAAAAACAAGTTTTAATTTTCTATGTTGATATAAAAATTTTACACTTAAAATTTTTCATGTCAAGATACATATTATATAGGAAAATTTACGAAAATAGTCTCTTTGGAGGAGAGAGATTCGAGATATGCAATTTGCTACAGTAACATGTGAACAGTGTAGCTACAATGAAATTTTTTTGCCGTAGTTATCCTTATTGGGTGGAAAAAAAGTTGGTACACATACACATAATTTGGTACATAAAAAAATTATTTGATATACGGGATCGTAATTTTTTTTATGGACAAAAAATAACATAAAGAGTGAAGTCCATGATGTGTTGTAGACGAAAATAGAAAACAAAATATATTTAGTCTTAAAGTACGACGTCTTGTACTAGTCATAATGAGGTCGCTTATATACGATGGTATTTCGTCGTCACAATATAGTCATAAATTAGCGACTGGTTTGCGACCAAATTAATTTGCGACGAGATAATGCGACTACTTGAAAAAGTTCTTAATTAGTCACAAACAGGGACTTTGTGACTGCTTTGAGACGATTTCGATGGTCAAAAATTGCAGGTTTTCTTGTAGTATTGTATAAATGTATTTACATTTAGTGTTCCTGGAAATCAGAGAACCTGACCTGACATTTTTCACCTTCTCCTCTGCATTCACGTCAAGTTCTCTCTCTCATTCTTGTTGCTTGTCAATATAGAAGTTCTCTGAGATCTCTGTCCACTCCAGCCACCATCTCTGGTTATCTTTCTTTAAAGTTTATGCCACTGTTTCTTCTCCGTTTTCTTCTCCTTCTTATTTCCTCTTATTTTTCTTTTGCTCCTTCTCTCAAGATCCGAAGATTACTAACTCCTCATATTCTCCATAGAGCTATCGCAACTCCTCCTTGTTTTTCTTATCATAGTTTTGCTACACCGCCACACTTGCCAGAGGGAGAAAAAAGATGTTTGGAACCTTCAAACTTCACAATCTTTTTAAATCATGATTAATGAATAAATAAAAGATCTTTATTTATTATTTCTATTTAATCTATTTAAACCATGATCATAAGCAAGTACATAAATATACTCCCGAAAAAAAAGTGGATATAGAAAACTCTGTTGCCGAGCCCCATCGAACTCTAAATATCCTTGAAATTTCTCCATTTGGATTGAAATTCGATTTGAACTGAAGGTAAAGTCTTTATTTTATTGAGTTCTGAAATGACACATAGTGCGATACAGTCAAAATAAGGTATTAGACTACGAAAGCAATAGATACCTCATAAACAGGTAGACTGCTAACCGGATTCTCTATCTTTAATAGGTTTCTGTTCGTTATATTATAGAATAACAAAACAAGATGATTAGAAATCCTTTATTTTTTTAACCTAATCGCTCTTTTGATTTTGGAAATATATATATATATTTTTTTTATCAATATACTGCTTCTTTTACACATCCATCTCCAACCTAACCCAAACGGACTAGGGAAAAAAATAATTAGGACTCATGAAAAATTGATAATAACACGCAAGAAAAAAATTCCTTCCCATACCCGTATTAGGCACTAATCTATTTTTAACATTTAATTAGATCGGGTAATTTTTCAAATTACGAATGGAAGCTCGTTTCTTTTTTTTTTCCTGGAATCAGGAAAACTGGGTTTTTTATCCATCCATTTATATTTATTCACTTGACCCAAATTGGAATTCTTTTTTTTTTTTTCGACATCGAAAACGAAGGTTGTACCGATCAGGAAAGCAAAAAAAAAATGTTATCTGAATTCTCCCTTGATACGACATGCTATTTTTTCCATTCATTCCTTTCAGGATCAGTCGTGGTCTTACAAACTCTACCGCGGATCTGGACGAATCCTTTTCTTCATACAAATGTGTAAAAGATGCTAGTCGCACTTAAAAGCCGAGTACTCTACCGTTGAGTTAGCAACCCCTCAAAAAAGTACTGCAAATATGTAGATACAACCAGAATAAAGAAAAAAAAAAGAAAAATCCAGTCATGTGTGCGTCAGGGATAAATAGATCTATTTATCTATGAGAGAATTATATTTGGTCCATACACTGTTGTCAATATGATTGTTAATTTAAAATATAGTGAAAAGAATAGAAAAAATCAATAAAAAAGCTTAACCCCTTGGTTTGTTAGTTCATACAATGAATGAAAACTAAGCCAGTTAGGGTAATCTCAAATCTTTTTATACTTTTTTTAGACCCATTTTTTATGGCCTTTAATTTGTTATGAATAATGAATAAATTATTCATATAATAATATATATATTTATAAACTAATATATTAATATATATATATTAGTTTTATTCAGAATTAATATATTATTTTATTATTTTATATACATATTTTCTATACAGTAAAATTTTGTATTTATACAAAAATTAGAATTTATATAATGATAGATCCAAAATTATTTTCATAAATTTGTTTATGATTATAAAACATAGGTAGTTGTTAGCAGGGTATTTTTTAGTATTCGTACCTTAGCTAATAATAAATCGAAATTCGAATAAATCAAAAAAATATGATGGGAACGAAAGAGGAGGAAAGAAAAGAGTAGATAAAATTTGATACCAAGCTATATACGAGTCTTTCACATCCTCTTTTTTATATTTCATTAATTCAATTTCGTTTTATTAAGACTTAATTCCGTAAAAATCCCTGCCTTCTTTGAAATATCATGAACTGTTCTTGTTGGTTGAGCGCCTTTTTTAAGAAAATCGAGAATAGCAGGAAGATTTAAATAAGTTTGATTTGTTATCGGATCATAAAAACCCACCTTGTGAAGATCTCTTCCTTCTCTTCGGGATCGAACATCAATTGCAACGATTCGATAAACGGCTCATTGGGATAGATGTATATGAATAATACCCCCCCCTAGAAACGTATAAGAGGTTTTGGCCTCGTACGGCTCGAGAAAAAAAATACAATGAATAGAAGTTAACTCTCTGTATAAAATTCAAAAATATTAAATAGATTAATAAAAACATTAACTCAATTAGCCAGTATTGAAACCCTAAATATTTTTTTCCATAAAAAGCATTCGTAACATTCGTACTCTCATAACTCAAGTTAAATAACTCTCAAATATCTCAACAGAGAATCCTTAAGTACTTTTTTTATTGAGTAGTCTCTAACCCTTTTTTTGTTTGTCTCATTTTTTTAGAATCAATTTTGATTCTTCATTCTAATCTAGTTGTTCAAACAATTGAAAACTGGATTTCCTTGTTTCAGGATTCTTTATCCTTACTTTGAATCTTTGGGTTTAGACATGACTTCGGTGATCTTGAATCGTTTTATTAAAAAAGGGCAGCAACAAGCCCCTTATTTTGTTTATGATTTCTTTTCTTTTTATCAACGAATCATATAAACGCTTGATTCACGCATGATAGACTTTTTATTCAAAGAATTTTAAAATTTTCAGAAAATTTCCTTTTCCATTGTAAAATTGCTTGAAAGGGCTCTTTTTTCAATATAAAAATAAAAAGACTTACGAAGTTGTTCCAACTTATTGATTCGCACTAACCCTAGATCCTTACTCCTGCGAAAGGAATAAAAACTTTATATTCTCCTCGAGCTCCATCCTGTACTCTTTTTTATATTCCAAAAAAGTGTAGAACTCTAGTAAAATAGAACACAAAATGTCGAGCCAAGAGCACCTATATTCCTATATAAAAAGTGGCGGATCAAAAAATCCACAGCAGATCATGTCCTTTAATTCAAGTCGCACGTTGCTTTCTACCACATCGTTTTAAACGAAGTTTTACCATAACATTCCTCTAGTTTGTGTAATTGATTCAAGTATGGAATCATGAATAGTCATAGTTCAGTCAGTATATCGTAATCTATACTTTTTCTTTCTCTATGAATGGAGTAGTGAATTTACGCGTAAAAGGTTCAGCCAGAATTCAAACGAATCCCATATTAGATTGTATATATGTAAAATCTAAATTTGAATAGAAATCTATATTTATATATATATAAATATAGATTTTTTTTAGTAAAACTCTTAGAATCTATGGTTCTACCTTAACTTACCCGCATCACACACAAATTAAAAAAGCAAATAGATTTTTTTGAATTCGGTTGAAAGGCTGAAAAATAAGTTTATTCTTCTTTTCATTTCAATATTTTATTCTTAAAATATATTGGATTTTTAAACAGATATGGTGTACAAAGGCAATAGAAGATTGATTCCGGTACTCTGGGACGGAAGGATTCGAACCTCCGAATAGCGGGACCAAAACCCGTTGCCTTACCGCTTGGCTACGCCCCATTTCGATTTTTATTCAAGACTACTAAAAGAGTAATATTTCTATTGGTTGTTCGTCAATTCAATTTAAGCCCAAATTCAATATAGATTACATTGGTGCTAGAGTTTTGACACGTGTAGATAACAAATCAAACTTACTTTATTGATCATTACATAGAATTCAATTAAGATATTGTATGAAAATATTATTTCTTTCATTCTCATAAGAGAATGAAAGGATTTTTGATTGAGTAAGTTCAACAAAGTCTTTTTAGACTATCTTTTTTTATTTTTTCCTTATATAAAAAATATATTAATAACTCAATCTCAATCAAAATAAAATTATCCACAAGAACACCAATTTTTGTTATGCTTAATATATTTAATTTGATCTGTATTTGTTTTAATTCTGCCCTTTTTTCAAGCACTTTTTTAGTCGCCAAATTGCCGGAGGCCTACGCCTTTTTAAATCCAATTGTAGATGTTATGCCCGTAATACCTCTTTTCTTTCTTCTCTTAGCCTTTGTTTGGCAAGCCGCTGTAAGTTTTCGATGAAATTCTGAATACTGTCTTAAAAAAATGCACGATTTTGATTCTTCCAACAATTAAAAAGATCAAAAAAATCTTGACGTATGAACGAACTCTCAATTCAAACATGCAATTTTTTTGGTAGCCATACTAAATCTGGATCATTCTATTTACTAAATTTTATCCTCTTTTCCCTAAATGAAAGAACCTAATTAGATTCCAGTTCATCAAAAAAAATATCTAGATGTTGGTATGCAAATCTGTTTGAATATGAAAGCCTCGACTATTATCTTATTACAAATGACTTTCTGAAACCTTTTTTTTTTTTATTTTTTTTGAGAAAAAAATAAATCACTTGATTTATTGGTATCAAAATTAGATATTTGGTATAAAAATAGAGAATCTATTCTCTTTTTTTTTTTTTAGTAAGATCTTGGAGATTGTGTAATGCTTACTCTCAAACTTTTTGTATACACTGTAGTTATATTCTTTGTTTCTCTCTTCATATTTGGATTCCTATCTAATGATCCAGGACGTAATCCGGGACGTGAAGAATAAAAAAGAAAGGTTTTTTATTGCTTTATTTAATTAGTGGAAATGCTCGAATTTTAGTAGGATTTTATCTATTACACATCATCAAAAGGAAAAAGGGAAAGAGAGGGATTCGAACCCTCGGTACGATTAACTCGTACAATGGATTAGCAATCCAACGCTTTAGTCCACTCAGCCATCTCTCCTAATCGAAAAGGGATATTTTTTTAGGTTCATTAGACAAAAAAAAGGCTTGAAAAAGAACCTTCTCCACTTTATTCTTCAAAAGCTTTATTTTTTTTATAGATTATTCTTTCCATTATATATATTTTTTTATTTTCTATATTTTATTATATATATAGATAATTTCTTTTTTATTATATAAATATATTTATCACCTATTTATATATAATATATATATTACTATTATATAACTTATTGTATATTAAAAATCCAGATTCATGATGCAAGATTGACAAATCTACACACATAAAAACAAACAAATAAAAGAAAAAAAATTATTTACTAAGTACACAAATAAAAGCTTCAGAAAATATTTTCCTAATAAAAATAACATAACAATGATCAAAACTTCACAATCTTTGTAAATCATTGTTCAACACATTATACGATTAACTATTAAAAACAGATTTATGATACAAGCTTCAGAAATTTACACCAATCAAAATAAACAAATATATATATATATATATATATATATAAAGATTTATGTTGCAAACTTCAGAAATCTACACAAATAAAAATAAGCAAATAAAATGTATATTTATGATACAAGTTCCGCAAATAAAAAAATCCAACAAATGTCTATAAAAAATATGGAATTTTCATATTCCATGGGAAGCGCGTGATTTTAACTGCAATAATATTTTACTCAGTCTTGACTGCTTACTTTTGGATGAAAATGTGATGCAACCCTAAACAAGGTTCCCACATCTGTTGATGTGCGTATTGTTGTGTTTCCTACTGTAGGCTACTCAGGGACGGATGCAAAACGATTTTTAACCTAAGGTCCTGAGATACTACTCATACCGAATACTTGAATTGAAAATGACATGAAAAACCGTTTATTTGATAAGCATTATTTCTTATTGCTTTTTGTGAGTCTTTCATATAAAACTACATTAAAAAGTGAATAAAGTATCAAAACTCAATTATTCACTATTGCTTTAGTTAATTTAAATGCAAATAATTTTACTTTTAAAGTTGAAAAAATATATTTTTATTAGTTAGACTTTTAGTAGTTTTAGTTTATATTGGGTCTAAAGTTTTAGGCATTATAGAAATTTTTTTAACTTTATGTGGGCTGAGGCACTTAAAGAAAAAATTAGAGTGAGGCAAATAATTTTTTTCCAACTAAATTGAAAAAAAAACCTAAGAAGAAAAAGAGTGTGAGGCACATGCCTACTCTGCTCTCTCTGTGGGTCCGCTCCTAAGGCTACTGCCATACAAACATCTATTCACCCACTTCATCTCCAAAAGTTTAAGAATAAACTTACAGACAGCGGTAACTAACCATGATTTCAAAACAAATTTTAACAATCATACCGAAATGGAAATTTTTGGAAGATATACAAAACGTGGATTTCTCAATATGTCTAGAAAGTTTAAAGGGGCCAAACAACATCAACACTTTACTTTGCGACCATAAATTTGATTACGAACCCGAGCACCGTGTCCTTAGTATTAGGTATGAAGATGTAAGAAAAAGAGAAGAAGAAGAAGACAAAGAAGGTGGTGAAGAAGAAGAAGAAGAAAAAAAGATGGAGATCCTGTCTATCTTTGTGCTCTAAAATCAACAAAGATGTGTGGTCATTGTAATTCAATTTGAAGGTCCCACGTAGTTATTGAAGATGTTGGATGGGTTGAGTGTGCGCATGAGGATAAAATTGACCAAAACCGCGACAAATTATTTTTGTTGCCATAAGAACATAATTGTTAAATTGCTAAATAGAAGAATAATGTTTGCTCTTAGTAATTATCTCTAAAATAATAATATTATATTGGTGAATGACTCAATGAATATTCTACCAATGTACATGTTCTCAGGTAAAAATTATCTAAAACATAACTATACAAACAAAAAAAAATTTAATTCTCAAACAAAAACTTAAAATCTAATCACCTTGTTTCCCATAGTTTTTGCATACGAAACATATTTTTCCATTGATTGATAAAAAAACAATCTTTCCTTTTATAATTAATCAAACTGGCATGAAAGTGCTACGAAAAATTGGCCAAAATCAATCCAAATTATTTGCAGAATGCCTTTCCTATCCAACCTATGGTACAATGCATTGATCAACCTAAACCATCTAAAAATTCAAATTATAAACCTGAACCATATGAATTTTAGCCGATTTTAACATTTACTTAAACAGTGTTACTTAGCCATTTAACGGTGATAAATCAGACGATTCATGTTGTACACGTGGCATTGAACTTAGTAAAACGACGTCATTTTGAGTTAATAAAACTAATCAAATTGTCAACGAATGGGATTCGAACTTGCGCCAGCAAATCCTATTGGATTTATAGTCCATCTCTTTAAACCACTATGACACATTGACTTCTTAGGTTCAAGTGAACAAAGATTTAATATAACCTCTTCTTCCAAGCGAGTTCTCTCCAATAACTCCATTGACAAAACCTGAATTTAAGCTGCAATAGCAACATAGAGATCATTCGATTTGATGTATCTTTTTATAATACATGATATTATAGGTTGGGTAGGAAAATGCATTCTAAAAATAGTTGTGGTTGATTTTAGTCGTTTTCTCGTGAACCTCCGAAGAAAGAAACAAGGATTTTCCACTTTGGAAGCCAAAAAGTTTGGTCTAGCATTCTTCTTTCTTGTAGATTAGTTGGAACTCAAGATATTGAATCTTAACTTTCTTGGTGAGTTTAACAAACTTAAATCAATAAATTTTAAGTTAGAATTTTTCCAGATTCCAACAATTTTGTGAGAGAAATCGTAACAAGAAAACAACTTCTTCTTCGCCTAAATTTTGTTTTGTTTTTTTCTTCACGTTGAGATTTTTTTTAATTTTTTTAACCATGTTTCCTTTCATTCAAAGAATATGTATTTTGGTCAATTATCGATTAACATAATGACATTTTTCAAAATGATAAGAAAATGATTGTATTTTTGAAAAAATATATACGAAAAATGGTATTATTGAAAATTTTCTATTGCATTTAACAAATAACATTTTTGTAAAGACCTATTAAAATTTATTTCATTTGAAAATACAGATACAATTTTTTTGGGACAAAAAAAGTACAACTAAATTATACCATGAAAGTGGTAAGAAAAATGTAACCTTTTCTTTTTGGGTCACACTTCCTTGTTTTCTTACATATATATTATATTATATCATTTACACCAAAGTAACTATTTATAAACTTGAAAGAAATTGTTAATTATTTATTCTTGATAATCTTTTTCATGCAATTAGATCATCATGATTAACCTGTGCGGTCGCACCGGTTACCTTTGGTGCAGCCAGCTTTATACTCGTTAGCTCGCTCCTTAGGTTTCCCTGCAGATCCCGGGGGATGACATCCTGCTGGAGGATTAGGACCTGCACATGGATCAAGAACTCCTGGATGTAATCTACCAGCAGCAGCAGCTAACGCTGGCTCCATCATCACGACAATGCTTATTACCATCAAACACATCACCCAGGCCTTCATTTTGTCTTGATGCTTTTCTTTTATTACTTTATATAGTTCAATATGTTTTTATTGTTACAAAAGTGAGGAACTCGTAACGAAAACGAGGAAAGTGAATTTAGCTTTATATGTTTTAAAGGAGGAATGTAGATTAATATAGCTTTTAATTAGCACCATCCATACATCACACAATCTAAATTTGTAATTGCTTAAAATAAACGGATCAAGACCAAAAGTAACCTCACGTAATCTTTACTCCGAGAGATAACTATTTGTAGTGTCCCGTTAAAAGCTCGAAAGTACTATTAGAGTTTAACGTTGCAGAAACGTTTAAACAGAAAGCGTATCTTACGACTTTATGTATCAATAAATATGATTTGGATGTAATCTGGAATTGGGAGAAGTCAGCTCAATTCTTCTTCTTTACTAGTTAACCCGCGATCGTGTCTTGGTAACGAAAACTTAATGACATGTTCCAATACCATATACCATATAAAAAAAATCTAATCAATATTCTTTTGCATATAATACAAACGACACATAAGACAAGAAAAAAAATTAGGATACTATGGTCATTTTATAGTACGACCTACCGTGCTTTTATAAAATCAAACATATATCCGATGAGTTGTTTTCTTTTCGAATTCATACATCGATTGTGAAAAGTGCTAGCTCAAATGGGGGCGAGGAGGGGACAAGAGGGACGATGGCCCGGATTCATAAACTGCAATTGTTGGGTTTTGAGTTTACAGGAAGACATCAACACCTTCTCCACTTTTCACCTCTCTCTCTTTTTTCTTACCTTGATTTTTTTTTTCGTTTTTTTTCTTTTTTTTTTTTCGTTTTCCACTTTTTTTTTTGCTCTTGTGATGGGTATTTCAATTAATATTGTTGCTTCAATTGTGAAATAAATTCTAAGACATCATTTTTTGAGTTTTATGATTTTGGTCATGCAATGAGATTTATGATTTCATAGTGAACAATAATTGAATAAAAAGGTGACATGATATACAACAAATCATATATCAACGCGGCCTGGTTTTTTAGTTTTCTTAATTATTAGAAGAAAAACAAATTCTGCTCTCGCAAGTTGCTCATCAAATAACAATATGGAGTATTATTTATTTATTTTTTGTTAAAGGTTATTCAATATAACAACATAATATTGTAGGGAAGAAAATCAAATAAGCAATCACAAATCCAATTTTGTTGATTATTACTACAATACAAAATATTATTGTAGAAACGTAAGCTTCACATAACAATAAACATAAAACTAACTAAGTCATCTCATCCAATCTAATCTAATCTATAGACTGTAGTAAACATGCGAATCCAAATTAAGCCTCCATATTCTCTACCACGTCTTGTATAAACTTTTGCAAAGCCAACTTTGAAGATCCGCCTTCCATCGCCGCCACGTGGCATTTCTATGCCATCTCCATCACTCTATTCCTCACGTCACTATCTTGCTCCATCACACACTTGATCGCTTTCTCTATCTCCTCCGCCGTAACCGTCTCCATCACTCCGGCCAACATATCTCCTTTAACATACTTCCTAATCTCCACCGCCAATCCCAGCTCCTCCACCATCTCAAACGCGTTTATCTTCTGCTCTGAGTGGAGTGGCCACGTCACCATCGGAACACCAAACCATAAGCTCTCAAGCACTGAGTTCCACCCACAATGAGTGACGAATCCTCCAATCGCCGGCTTCGCTAGCACCGCCACTTGTGGTGCCCATCCGATTACTTTCCCCTTATTTAACAATCCCGCCGGGAGAACTTCCTCTAGGTTTTTGAAATCTCCGGGACGTTCCGTCAATATATTCGACGTTGCACGACGGAGAGACCAAAGAAACCGGTGACCACTTCGATCTAACGCGACGGCGATTTCTCGTGTTTGTTCCTCATTGAAACCTCCCATGCTCCCGAAACAGAGGAACACAACGGATTTATCAGGCTGCTCATCAAGCCACCGTAAAATCTCCCATTGTTTCTTCTCGTCTTCATCAAAACCGTTTTCGAGATGCAAAACTGGTCCTATAGGATAAACTTGAGGAAGATCATCATCACCATTATTGAAAATTTTCAGCTCAACAACTGTATTTACTAAAATACCCTTCATCCGTCGGAAACATCAAGCTTGAGCTAAAAACAAAGTTAGCCACTGTTTTGAAGTGAAAAGATAAGGCAAACATTTCACAGGATAAGGACGAGTCAAACACGGAAACTCCAGCTCAGTCACCGAGTCATCATCATCCAACTCGCTGACGTCACATTTCTCTTCATCGTACATTAACTGAACGTGAAATATGATTCCAAGAAACGTAGCGTTTGATGTGTAAACCATATAAGTTGGAACGTTGAACTCGTCAGCTACATCTATCATCGAGAAACAAAACATATCCACCACGAATCCGGCGAGCCGTCGTGTTGGATCATCGATGATTCTCAAGACTATATCTCTCACCTTTGGCTTTTGTTTCTCGATGTAGACTTGAGTAGGCTGATGAAGATCGGTGGCTGTTTGATCTTCTACGGCGATAGCTTCGTAGCGGAGACGATCTTGAGACGTCGTCAAAAGGGATGCTATGTAGGTGGATTCATCGGTGACGTCGTTTATGGAAGGGATGATGATTACGGTAATCGAAAGGTTGTTGTTGTTGCCAACAAGTCGCTTTGCTAGCTCGATGGCTGGCCTGCGATGACCAATTCCTGGCAACGGTATGAACACAAGCTCAATCATCATTTATCGGTTTAGGTAGAAGAACTTTAGAAGTAGCAGTAGTAAAGACGAAAGTATATAAACCAAGTGGTGGTGGTCTAGTGGCTTCTACTTGAGGAGGAAGTCGTTCTGTTGGTCTAGGGTAGAGATCGATTTCCCTAAAACATTAATCATTTTCATTTGGTCAGGGGCATTCACATGGCATTCTCCGGGTCCTGGGGGATTATACCCCTCGCCCCGGAACCTCCTGCTTAAAAAAAAAGTAAAAAAATAAAAAAAATAAATAAAAAATAGCAGTAGTAAAGACGAAAGTATATAATATTAAGTTATTTATTGGGCCACTCAATAAGGCCAAATCTAATATCATTGGGCTGACAAAAAAAAACTTGAGTTAGGATCTTCATCTGTTGTTGTTGTTGTTGTGATTTGTGGGTTTGTTAAAGACATTGCGAGTCTGTGACGTTTTGGGTGTCTGATTACTCCCTTTCACTCCCAGGTCCCTTTTTGTTATTGTAAGAATATTAAACGGACCAGAGTAGTCTATTTTTATTTCTCTAGTCTGATTAGTGCTATCAAAGGATAATTTCAAGATTGAGCTCTGAATCTTGCTGAATTTTTACAGATTATGAACATGTCAGGTTTTAGACTGGTATTCGCAAGTGCAGAAGGAAAGGCCATGACAGCTTTTAAGAGAGAAGAGACTTGAAGAAAGCCAGAGCCTGAGTTCTTGATGTTTTAAGATCATTGTTTAAACAGTTTCTGAGTTCTGGTGTTTCAAACAATTAGAAGAGCACAATGATTCTAATCAGACAGTTGAATATCTTATCAGGAATAATCAATAACAACCTCTTTTAATATATTTTGATATGACTGTATCTTGCTTTCAAGTTTGTTTTTGCACAATCAAAAAACTGAATTCATTCATATTTGATCAGATCAAAAAGCTTGCATGATACAAAAACAAAATTAAAGTTTGCTCATACTGTAACTACTTGGTTTAGTCTCCTTTCAGTCTTCATAACTTTCATCTCCTGACATAGCCGCAAAATCATCCCCCTCTCTTGTTTCCTGTAGACATTTCAATTTCAATTCCAAGTTTTAGGCCAAAGGGGGTCTATAGTTCCAGATCTGTGGATAAAGAATGAAGAGATAGATACCTGTTTTTTATCCCAGTCCTTGAGCTTTGGGTTTGCTAACATGTAATTGTCACGTAGAGGAGCCCACGCAGGAGCATCGTCTTCATTGGAAGTAGAAGATTTTTGACCCTACACCATTCAAAGAGAATCTCATTAGGGATTTACCAAGGATACTTTTGATTTATATAACTAACAGATAACATCTACCACCCATCAAAGATATTTGTTCTGTTACAATACTAACTTGCTTATAAGTTCATCCAAAGGTGAAGGGTTTTAAAAACACTTAAGATAAAGCATATTCAGGGAGAGATAGTGCGAAGAAATGCCAAACCTTAGTGTCTGTTTTCGAAGTTTTCCCTAACTCAGAGAAGAACGCTTCTTTTCTTCGCTTCTTTAACACTGATGGATATTACAAAAACAAGATTTAGCAGGCAAGAACAAAACAGTGGATACATAAAAGATTCATATGCCAAAGATCAATATTTAAAACCTATACCTTTAGCATCTTTAGACCTTGAAGGATTCAAACCCTTCTGAGCATGTTGAGCTTTGTTTACCTATTTCAAACACACAAAACTTTCGAATCAAACGAATCACTACCGAAGACCAAAACACCGGATAAAAAAAACAAGTACAAACAAACTTACAGCATTAAATAGTTTGACCACTGTGATGATGATTCCACAAAGTTCATAGAGACAAATAAACTAAGTCAGTACCATAAAAAAACCAAATATACTAAACAATCTCAAAGAAGATTACAATACCTCCTTTAGTGGCGACACCAATAAGAATCTTTTCATGAGAATCCAAATAGCTTCCAGGTTTAACATGTCCTTTCTCAGCAACCTTACAAATTCAAACTCATGAAAGAACTAAACAAGACAAAGAATAATGATGAAACCAAAAAAAAAAAAAAAAAAAAAAAAAAAAAAACAAATCATACCAAATGTTTAGCTTTTCTAGCTTGACCTTTAGCTTTCAATTCAGCTTCTTCTTCAGCTAACTGCTTTGCAATTAAAGGCTTACGTCCTGATAAAATTGGATCCTGTTAAAACACAAAAAAAAAAAAAAAAACAAACTTTATTCAACATTTTCCCCCAAATCAAAACTCAAAATTAGGGTTTTTGTTATATCTCTCACCAATGTATCATCTTCTTTGGTTTTCTTCATTATAGCTTTAAAAGCGACTTTAAAAGCATTACATCCTCCATCAGAAGCAAACTTTGTGATTCCAGATTGAACCGCTTCTTCGTTATCTGAGCCTTCTTCTTCATCTTCATCTTCTTCAGCTTCTTCAATTTCATCGTAATTTGGTCCCATGTTAGCATCAGAGAAGATCTTCTCACGGATTGTTACTTCTGGTTGTTTCTTCTCTTCCTCGTCGTCATCGGAATTGTAGTCTCTTGCTCTCTTCTGAAACAGCTTTTGATTCTTCATTGTAACCTTAAACCTAGTTGAGGAAGGAGGTAACGTTTTTGATTTTTTGTTGTTTTTTGAGGTTTTGCCGACTCTTCGTTTTCTACTACCTCTGTCTTCTGTCGCCATGTGAAGAGTTTCTCCGGTAGACATTGTTTCGTCGGCGAAGCTTTGGTTTTTTTCACGGCGGCAGGATTTTGGGAGAGAAGAAGTGAGAGATAGGCTTATTACTTTTGGATTTTGATTTCGGGTTTAATACTTGGATCCGGGTAGGGTTTGAAATTTTGGGTTTGGGTCATATATATAAATACTTTGCTGGGCTTTGTGCAGTGGGCACAAAATGGATAATTTTTTTTTTTTTCTTCTCTTTTTTTCGTTTTGTTTTTTTGTAGTCATGGAAATTAATTCATTTTTCACGGTTCGATTCTTGTTGAAACGACCGTCCTCGTTTTTTTTTTTATAATTAATTATTATTCCCATAAATAATAATTAATTTCCTCAAACCATTAAAAATGCAACTACTCATGCATATTAATTAATTCACTCCATAAATAAAATACAAACACATAAACGTTTTAATTGTTTATCCGTAAGGATATTTGATCAATTGATCTTTCCAGAATACGACGACTTGAGTTGAGAGTCGAAGTTGGTCTGTATAGCCACCTTGGCTTTCATAGACATTTTCTGTTGTCTATAACAGTTCTTGATAAACAAGAATCCGGACTCGAGATCGTTAGATCATTTATCCTTCGAATTATTAATTCACACACGACTTAATAGTATTTTGTAATAATCTAACATTCAACAAAAAACACTTAAACAACAACCCGACAAATCTAGATCATCCCCTCTTCTCCGCCTTGATTCCACGGACACACCTATTCTTTTTCTGCATCAACAAAAGAGATGCATAAGTATTTCAATAAATACTTAGTAAGGCAATCCTCACATCTACAAGTTATACACACAAACGATTAATTATTCAATGTATTAAACACAAAAATACCGACAATAAATCAACCATCTCAAGAAACACTCGATCTAGATCTCCCATGAGATCTTACGGCCTATATCCATGAAAACACATCAAACAATTAAACCGTTCAGATAAGCTTATGGTCATGCACTCACCTTTAGCCACGCAAGGAAATTTCTAAAACTTCACGGAATGAATAGACTTCAATTTCCCAAACGCGTGCCTAACAATAATCAAATAACGAAAATTAAGACACAAGTTTTGACCAAAACACACACAATGGTCGACCAGATCGATCGATCCTGGTCAGGATCGATCGTTCCAGCTCGGCCGCGACTTAACCGGATCGATCGATCCTGGCCGGATCGATCGATCCTCACCAGATCGATCGATCCCCCTTTTGCGAGTACTCTCCAGATCGATCGATCCAAAGCTGCCGAGAGTAAACCAGATCGACCATCCAAGGCTAGATCGATTGATCCTGACCAGATCGATCGATCCATAGCCAGATCGATCAACACCAACACACCTCCAACACTCACGCGTCTCACCGCCGACACCGCCGGGGCCCCAACGCGACCTACTCATTAAAACATGAGTTTCACAACGGTGTCGTTAACAACATCTCACGGCTAAACCACCACCCACCGTCACGGAGTCACGCTTAAGCACCCTCCGCAACCAACACCGTACATGTCGTCACGCCTCGGTCTCCCAACGTCACCCCCGTGACCCACACAACTCTGCTCCTCTCACCAAACCATCACCGACAACATGATACAATCAAGGAAAGACAAGAACCTTACCCTATCTTTCGGTGATGACAAAGGATGCGAGAGAGCTTCGAAGCTTCACCGTCACGGCAACCTCCGTCTCCTTCACCTCTTGACTCTCACGCCAACACACAGCCACCAAACTCACTCCTCTCTTGCTCTCCACACCACACAGCTCACAAGTCTCAGCCTCACTTGCTCTCCACACCACACATAACTCACCTTCTCTCCTTTGTTTCCAACCAGCTCAGCTTCTCTCTCTCTCTCTCTCTCTCTCTTTCTCTCTCTCTCTCTCTCTTTGTGTCTGAAGTGTCGGCAGTTTTTGGAGGAGAAAAGGATGCAGGTGGAGAATGGTGGAGCTGCTCTAAGAAGGTGGAGAGGTGGGGAACTCTAAAGAATAGGGGAGGCTGCTGGTGGAAGGAGTAGGCTGCTTTGTAGGGAAGGTGGGAGAAGTGGCTGTTTGTAGGGGGTTAGTGGAGGAGGTTGATTGCAGAAGTAAGTGGAAAAAGTTGGAGCTGAAAACATTTATTCAGTTTTAAAAATTTATTTAGGATCTGGTCCTTGAACTCAAAAGTTCACAAACTGACCCCAACTTCCCAAATCGATCCCGAACACCCCTACGGGAAAAATGCGGTGTAACTTCCAAATTACTCCAAAAATTCCCGGAAATATTTCCAGAGATTCTCCGCATAAATCCCGTATCTAATTCCGAAATTTCCATTTTTTCGGAATACGGGCGTTACAATTCTCCCCCACTAACATAGATTCGTCCTCGAATCTACGGCACAGTCCATACCCAATGAACTCAACCATACATCTCATAACACAGTGGTCACACTTGACCCTACTGGCCACACAGCCAGTCCCGAGATCAAACACTATTGACCTCTGAGATCTACTTTCAGTCATTAGCTTAAGACTCTGGTCATAGATCATTGCTCACAACTCAAACTCATACCCCTCCACTCTAAGACACCAAGTCCTACGAGTCCTGGGTATCAATACCACTCCGCTCTCATGCCACACAGTCCTTATGAGCTCTTGGTATCCAAAACATGCCACTCCACTCTGGGCACTATAACCTTACGAGCTCTCGGTAATCACATACCACTCCACTCTGGGCTATACACCTTACGAGTTCTCGACATCGCACTCATACAACTCCACTCTGGGCAGTATAACCTTACGGATTCTCGATATCACATACCACTCCATCCTGGGCTATATACATTCCGAGTCTGGGTATCACGCTCATACCACTCCACTCTGGGCTATATAACCTTACGGATTCTCGATATCACATATCACTCCACCCTGGGCTATATACCTTCCGAGTCTGGGTATCAGAGGAACTAACCATCCTCCCTAGAGTTGTACAGGACCAAACCGTCCTTTGAGCAACCATGACCCACCATACGTCTATAAACACTCATGACTGAACTGACCTCCCGTGATCCGCATACGACCTCGCAAGGTAATACCGGCATCACACACATTCCAACATCGAATATCATCTTTTCCATAACCACTACTCAGGTTATCTCTCAACATACCCCGTCCTTCAGGGTACCCACATAATCCTTTTCCGATTATAACTCAAGTTTTTAAGTCCCCATAAAAACTCTTTTCAGAACCTCATGTTCACTTAAAACTCATGGCAACACTGGCCATCAACAATAAGAACTATCCTTCTTATTACACTCATCATGCATTATCGTTTACAATACTAAACGAAATACATAAGGTTCAACAATAATAACTCAAAACTGGGAACCATCGATGAAAGCTCAAGCCTCTGATTGCTTCTCCAACCACTTCTTGAACTTTGCTTTCATCCTCGCCTGTGGTTCCCAAGTCTCCTCCTCAACCCCGTCACAATCCCACAAGACCCTGATCATCGGAACTTTCTTCCTACGATCCTGCTTGATTCTCTTCTCGAGGATCCTTACCGGTCTTGCCTTTAAGGTCATATTAAGCTAAAGATCTGACGGAATCTTAGCTATAACCTCATCATCCTTATGCAAGCACTTCTTCAGCATTGACACATGGAAAACCTTGTGAAATGCTCACATAACTTCGGGTAACTCCAACCGATACGCAATCGGTCCAACCCGCTCAACAATCCTGAACGGTCCCATATACCTCGGACTCAACTTAGTCTCCGTAATGGACCTATTAGGACCCCGCAACATAGCCATCTTGAGATACACACTATCTCCCACCTCAAACTCGAGGTCTTTCCTCCTCTTATCAGCATAACTCTTTTGCCGATCCTGCGCTTCTTTCATGTTCAGCTTCAAAACCCGGATCTTCTCCGTAGTTTCCTGAACAAAATTTGCACCAAACATGCTCCTCTCCCCCCACTTGGGTCCAGCATAATAGTGTATGACATGGCCTCCCATACAGCGCCTCATATGGATCCATCCCGATACTCACCTGGTAGCTATTATTATAGGCAAACTCTACCAAGTTCAGGTGGTCCACCCAATGACCTCCCCAGTCAAGCACACACATTCTCAGCAAATCCTCCAGAGTCTGGATGGTCCTCTCGGACTGTACATCCGTCTGAGGGTAATAGGCCGTACTCATGTGTACCTTAGTACCCATCTTAGCCTGAAAAGCCTTCTAAAACACCGAAGTGAACTTGGAATCACGGTCTGAGACTATACTCACATGTACCCCATGAAGCCTCACAATCTCATTGACATACTTCCTAGCCAACACCGCCGCTCCATCGGTCTTCTTAATAGCCAGGAAATGTGCTGACTTGGTCAAACGATCAACAATGACCCAAATAGCATCCTTGGTCCGCGAGACGGGCAAGCCGACCACGAAATCCATCGTAATCATATCCCACTTCCACTCCGGAATAGGTAAACTCCGCATCAACCCGCTCGGAACCTGATGCTCAGCCTTTACTAACTGGCATACGTCACAAGCCGCAACCCAGTTAGCCACATCTTTCTTCATCCCGACCCAATGATAATACCTTTTTAAGTCCCGGTACATCTTGGTCGCTCCTGGATGAATCGAAAACATACTCGCATGGGCCTCACTCAAGATCTCCCGTCTTAGATCCTCATCCTTGGGTACACATACCCGCCCATGTACCAGAATAGTCCTATTAGCAGAGACCTGATATTCTGACCCCGCATCCCCGGAAGCTTTAATCAGACCTTCATCTTTTTCCTGGGCCATCCGAACCCTACTCAAAAGATCCGCCTGATTCGCTGCCCCCAAACCTAACGGTTCTTGAGATATAGCACACAACCTCAACGTGCTAACCTCGCTTACCAAGGACTCCATGTCCCGCTCACAAGCCGAAGCTATCCGCTTGCGACTTAACGCATCTGCAACCAAATTTGCCTTTCCGGGATGGTAGGCTATCTCCAGATCATAATCTGCCACTAACTCCATCCAGCGCCTCTGCCTCAAGTTCAATTCTGGCTGCGTAAAGATGTACTTCAGGCTCTTATGATCTGTAGACACCTGAACCTTCCCGCCATAAAGATAAGATCTCCAAATCTTCAAGGCAAAAACCACTGCAGCCATTTCAAGGTCATGGGTAGGATAGTTGCTCTCGTGCTTCCTCAACTGACGAGAAGCATAAGCAATAACCTTCCCTTGTTGCATCAACACGCAACTAAGACCCAATCTTGAAGCGTCCGTGTACACTACAAAAGGCTCGCTCGACTCTGGTAAAGCCAAGACTGGTGTACTCGTCAACATCAACTTCAAGTTCGTAAAACTCTCCTCACACTCGGGAGACCACACAAACGGAACATCCTTTCCTGTCAGCTTTGTCATGGACCGAGCCATACTCGCGAACCCATTGACAAATCTCCGATAATACCCCGCTAGACCAAGAAAACTCCTGATCTCAGTGGCATTCCTCGGCCTAGGCCACTCTCTGATAGCCTTAATCTTTTCTGGGTCAACCGAAACCCCCTGCTCGGAGACTATATGACCCAAGAATCTAATCTCTCGTTGCCAGAAACTGCACTTGCTCAACTTAGCGAACAGCTTCTGTTCCCGCAACTTCTCCAGAGCATTCCTTAAATGCACCTCATGCTCCTCAGGACTCTTCGAATACACCAATATATCATCTATAAAAATGATCACGGATTCATCCAGACACTCCTGGAACACTCCGTTCATCAATCTCATAAATGCCGCTGGTGCATTCGTCAACCCAAATGGCATCACTACAAACTCGTAGTGTCAATATCTCGTCCTGAAAGCCGTCTTCCGGATATCCACCTCATCAATAGGAATTTGATGATATCCTGACGCCAAGTCAATCTTAGAGAACCAAGTAGCCCCTCTCAGCTGATCCAACAGTTCGTCGATCCGCGGAAGAGGATACCGATTCTTCACTGTGACTCGGTTAAGCCCTCGGTAATCGATACACAACCGGAAACTCCCATCTTTTTTCTTCACAAACAGCACCGGCGCTCCCCACGGTGAACTGCTCGGACGGATAAAACCTTTATCCAAAAACTCCTCCAGCTGCTTTTTCAGCTCTGCCATTTCGGCTGGAGCCATCCTGTACGGAGCCTTGGATATCGGCCTTGTGCCTGGTTCCAGCTCAATCGTGAAAGGATCAGACCGAGACGGTGGTAACCCTTGCAACGACTGAAAGACATCCTCGAACTCCCGAACAACAGAAATATCCCGAACCGCAACTTCTCCAACAGTCTCCGGGGTATTAATAGTCGCTAGATAAGCTTCACAACCTCGCTCGATCATTTTCTCAGCTTGCATTGCCGAGATCACGAGACTTCCGAGTGTTGGTCTCACTCCCTGATAAACCAACCTCCCTTTCTCTCTTTCGAACACGACACGTCCCCGGTGGCAATCGAGATGTGCTCTGAACTTTCCCAGCCAATCCATACCCAAGATGACATCATACAGTTCCACGAAACAGATGATCAAATCTGCTGGCATGGACTCCTCGGCCACCTGAACGTCCACGTTCTTAACCCGACCATGACTGCTTAGAAACTTTCCTCCAGCGATCTTAACCAACCCCAAGTGCTCATCCAGGTTGCCCTGGATGTCGCACTTCTCGGCCAATTCTGGAGTAACGAAACAATGCGATGCTCCAGAATCGAACAAGACGTGAGATTCAATCCCTCCCACGATTAAGGTCCCTACATAACTCTCGTATGCTAAGAACCCTAACATATTCCCACTAGGCAATTAACTTGAACCAATCAAGAATTAATTCAAGTAAGTCTAGAATTTTTACCAGTGATCGGTTGGGAGCTCGGCTCTCCCGACTCCACCATGGTGTATACCCTGGGTGTCACTGCAGCCCGCCTATCCGTCGGTGCCGCCGCTACCACTCCCTGCTGCAACCTAGGACATTTCAGCTTGATATGCCCCGGCTCATTACAGTGGTAACACACCCGAGTAACCTCGATCGCTCTACCCTTCTGGGGGCAACTTGCAATCCTTTGGTCCTTGCTTCCGCATCTGAAGCATCCCTGCCACCTTGGTTACCTTGGGAAGGACCCTCCCACTTCCGCTTCTGTCCATGCACCGGCTTACCGCCTTTGCTAGGACCGGACTGATGTGAAGGCTTCTTTGCCTGAAAAATTGGGCTGACTACCACACCCACGTCTCTCAGGCCCTCCTCGATCAACGCGGCCTTCTCTACCAGTTCTACAACCGTCTCAAACGATCCTATTAGACACTGGTTCCTCAGCTCGTCCCGAAGACCCATCAGGAACTGCCTCACCTGGGCCTGCTCATTATCCAGGATATGACCCCCATACACTCTGAGACGGTTAAACTCCGCCTCATACTCACGAACCGACCGGTTCCCTTGAGTCAACCCTAGAAACCGTCTCTCCATCCGGTCCAATGCCTCTTGGGGAAAATATTTGGAGTTAAACTCCACTATAAAATCCTCCCAAGACATCTCTGCTTGGACCCTCCGGGCCGCAACACCTCTCCACCAGACATGTGCGTCACCCTCCAGATAGTGGACTGTGAGATCTACCTGGTATCCCTCTGGACACCTAATCGAACGGAAATTCCGCTCCATCCGCATCCTCCACTCATCTGCCTCTTCAGGCTTGGCACCACCCTGAAAGATTCTCGTGCCAATCCTCTGCAGCTGCTCCATCATCTTAAGGTATGATGGGCGCTCTTCTGCAACCGCAACCCTCGGCTGCACCTCGACTACCGGTGGTACAACTGGAGCCTGCACCGGTACCCTCTCCGGTAACCGCTCCAACAGCAAGGCCAAGAAATTCGCAATACGATCCTCTTGGGCCGGAGCTACACCTGCTGCCACCCCCGCAGCACCCGCTGGAACTCCAGCAACACCGGCACCAACACCGGCCTCACCCTCCGTTCCAACCCGATCCGTATGCGAATCCCCGACCTGCTCAAATGTAACACTCTGTGTCACACTCTCCTCAACCACCGGAGCCGTCGCGTTCCTTCGACCGCGACCTCTACCTCTTTTAGCCATCGCAGCCAAACAGTGGATTCCTCGATCAAACCTTTCAACCACAGAAGTCGGCTCAACAACAGACTCAAACCTCCACGGTTTAGATTAACCGTTCAAAGATTAAAACCATAATTAATAACCCAAAATTAACCCATGGTTAATCTCCTAACCCAACCAATTCCATGGTTCCGATTTAATTAAACATCAGTAATTCCTCAATTAAATTACTTTAATCCGGTTTACTGATTAAACCAAACCAAACCGGACACCAATAGAAAACCAAAACAACTTACCGTGGAATCTCATTAAAGGCTCGAAGAGGATGATCTAGAACTCCATACCCAACAATTGACTAACTCACATAATCAATTCGAAAAATTTCTAACATGTCCTAGAGCCGTAATTGCTCTGATACCAAATTGAAACGACCGCTTTCGTTTTTTTTTTTTTTATAATTAATTATTATTCCCATAAATAATAATTAACTTCCCCAAACCATTAAAAATGTAACTACTCATGCATATTAATTAATTCACTCCATAAATAAAATACAAACACATAAACGTTTTAATTGTTTATCCGTAAGGATATTTGATCGATTGATCTTTCCAGAATACGACGACTTGAGTTGAGAGTCGAAGTTGGTCTGTATAGCCACCTTGGCTTTCATAGACATTTTCTGTTGTCTATAACGGTTCTTGATAAACAAGAATCCGGACTCGAGATCGTTAGATCATTTATCCTTCGGATTATTAATTCACACACGACTTAATATTATTTTGTAATAATCTAACATTCAACAAAAACACTTAACCAACAACCCGACAAATCTAGATCATCCCCTCTTCTCCGCCTTGATTCCAAGGACACACCTATTCTTTTTCTGCATCAACAAAAGAGATGCATAAGTATTTCAATAAATACTTAGTGAGCCAATCCTCCCATCTACAAGCTATACACACAAACGATTAATTATTCAATGTATTAAACACGAAAATACCGACAATAAATCAACCATCTCAAGAAACACTCAATCTAGATCTCCCATGAGATCTTACGGCCTATATCCATGAAAACACATCAAACAATTAAACCGTTCAGATAAGCTTATGGTCATGCACTCACCTTTAGCCACGCACGAAAATTCCTAAAACTTCCCGGAATGAATAGACTTCAATTCCCCAAACGCGTGCCTAATAATAATCAAATAACGAAACTTAAGACACAAGTTTTGACCAAAACACACACAATGGTCGACCAGATCGATCGATCCTGGTCAGGATCGATCGTTCCAGCTCGGCCGTGACTTAACCGGATCTATCGATCCTGGCCGGATCGATCGTTCCTCACCAGATCGATCGATCCTGGCCCGGATCGATCGATCCCCCTTTTGCGAGTACTCTCCAGATCGATCGATCCTGACCAGGATCGATCGATCCAAAGCTGCCGAGAGTAAACCAGATCGACCATCCAAGGCTAGATCGATCGATCCTGACCAGATCGATCGATCCATAGCCAGATCGATCAACACTAACACACCTCCAACACTCACGCGTCTCACCGCGATAACGCCAACAACACCGCCGACACCGCCGGGGCCCCAACGCGACCTACTCATTAAAACATGAGTTTCACAACGGTGCCGTTAACAACATCTCACGGCTAAACCACCACCCACCGTCATGGAGTCACGCTTAAGCACCCTCCGCAACCAACACCGTACATGTCGTCACACCTCGGTCTCCCAACATCACCCCCGTGACCCACACAACTCTGCTCCTCTCACCAAACCATCACCGACAACATGATACAGTCAAGGAAAGACAAGAACCTTACCCTATCTTTCGGTGATGATAAAGGATGCGAGAGAGCTTCGAAGCTTCACCGTCACGGCAACCTCCGTCTCCTTCACCTCTTGACTCTCACGCCAACACACAGCCACCAAACTCACTCCTCTCTTGCTCTCCACACCACACAGCTCACAAGTCTCAGCCTCACTTGCTCTCCACACCACACACAACTCACCTTCTCTCCTTTGTCTCCAACCAGCTCAGCTTCTCTCTCTCTCTCTCTTTGTGTCTGAAGTGTCGGCAGTTTTTGGAGGAGAAAAGGATGCAGGTACGTGGAGAATGGTGGAGCTGCTCTAAGAAGGTGGAGAGGTGGGGAACTCTAAAGAATAGGGGAGGCTGCTGGTGGAAGGAGTATGCTGCTTTGTAGGGAAGGTGTGAGAAGTGGCTGCTTGTAGGGAAGGTGTGAGAAGTGGCTGCTTGTAGGGGGGTTAGTGGAGGAGGTTGATTGCAGAAGTAAGTGGGAAAAGTTGGAGCTGAAAACATTTATTCAGTTTTAAAAATTTATTTAGGATCTGGTCCTTGAACTCTCAAAAGTTCACAAACTGATCCCAACTTCCCAAATCGATCCCGAACACCCCTTACGGGAAAAATGCGGTGTAACTTCCAAATTACTCCAAAAATTCCCGGAAATATTTCCAGAGATTCTCCGCATAAATCCCGTATCTAATTCCGAAATTTCCATTTTTTCGAAACACGGTCGTTACACTTGTTTTCCGGGCTGAAGTATTTAATTCTTGTGAAAAACTTTTCAAAAAAAAAAAGGTGCAAATAAGTGTAGACAGATTTGGACGATTAGTCTCCAATGTCCGATGAATTCTCACCATTAATAGCCATTTTCATGAAAAGTTGGCTTTTACATACATGAATACTTTCGTTTTAATATAAGCGAAAACATATCTCAACTAACAATTAATTTAAATTTCAAATTTCTTATTTAGATTTTTGGCAAAATTACTAACTGTTGTCCACGTAAACTACGACATGGATGTCACATCATAATTTTGATGATGTGGCATAAAACCTCATCGAAAAGAAAAATTATTCTCATAATTATATCCTCATAAAAAATTTCACCGTCTCCAAAAAAAAATTATAAATCATATATTTTCACACTAATCTAACACCAATAAATCAAGAAGTAAACCATCAAAATTAAAGAACAACATTGATGAGGGAAATATAAGGAAAATATAATAGTAGTTTCATGGAAATCGAATAAAATTATACTCCCTCCGTTTCTTAAAAAGTGTCGTTTGATTTATTATACACAGATTAAAAAAGTATTAAAATATAAATCTATCACTATTTAATATACCTCTAACTAAATAATAATGATATAAATACAAAGGGTTTTAGATTTGAATGAAGTGTAAATATATAAATTAGTTTAAAAAAGCTACATTGAAAATGTAAGATACAATTCTTTTCGAAACACAATGTCAACTCCAAATGACATTCTTTGCGAAATGGAGGGAGTATAATTAAATCCCAAAATGTTATTGTTTTATCTATGATTTTTAGGGGGTGTATTGAATGAAGAATTTGAAATGATTTGAGTTTTAATAAGTTTTAGATTATTTGGTTGAATTTTAGTGGATTAGAAAATTTGTTATTAAATTTCTCTCAAATCTCATCTAAAACCATGAGATTTTGATTTTTGTATTTTTAACTAAGAATTCTCTTGAAATCTTATTTGAAACTTTCAAATCCATTTCTTAAAATGTTTCCAATAACAGTGGATTTGATTGTACATTTTAAAATTCTTAATTTAATAACATTTAATTTTAAAAGATATTTTAAAATTCATGTTTGAATAACATAAGATTTATCATACTAATACAAATCAAAGAAAACAAAGTAATTTCATATGTATATAAGTATTAAAAAAACCTTAATAAAATTTTGAAATTGAAAAAAATATAGAAGATCATTAAAAAGAAAAAAAATTGCACCGTGACGTAATGCCACTTCATCAGAAGTTTAATGTGGCGTCCATGTCGTAGCTTACGTGGAGTCCATGTGGAGACCATTTACTGTTTTTGCAAAAAATCTAAATTGAAGGTTTGAAATTCAAATTAATAGTTAATTGAGGTATGTGATATTATGGAGTTATGTAAGGTCAGATTGGAACAGTTTTTTCTGGGAGGTTACTTGGTTTCCTCTAATTAACAACGCCAATAAAAAAAAAATTAGATATGGCACACGTGTAGCTAAAAAGGTGGAACTGCCAATATTATAAAAGCCGACTATTTTTGATTTTGTTTTTGTTTGCATAATTTTTTTTTGTTTTAGAATAATTTTAGTCATAAATAAATATTTTCAAATTGTGTTTTAATAAAAAAAATTTAAAAACTGCGGTAACAAAATAATATATATTTTAGATTTTAGCTATCTTTCAGTCCCGCTCACAGCACCCTGCTCTCCACTCCTGCTTCCGCTGCTAACAGCTACTCCACCCTTCTCCACTTTTCCAATCTGGTCTGTAAAAGCCGACTTCCCCGTTCTTAATATTATGAAGACTAAGAGAAAATTTACAGTATGTATAGATATTCTTTAAATTTATATTTTTGTTAAAATAGTATTAGTTGAATGTATCAATTACGTGATATATAAATTTTATTTTTTATTTTTATTCTAGCTTGATTTGTTAGAAAATTAATATGAATTAATAATGACATATATTTTTACTTATTAATTTCCTAAATTGTTACATTAATTTTGACATTGATTACAAAATATTCTGTAAATTATCTTCCGATTCATAAATTTTGAAATAATATTGCACCAAATATACATTATGTTGGATGAAATCTAATGATGGTAAATTAAATGATGATCATTTGATTGGTAAGCTTTTTTATTTAATTGGTCGGGAATATAATTTATATTGTTATTCTCTTTGGATTTTCGTATTCATTGTGTCTTATGGATACCAATGGCCAAAAACTTGTAATGGTTTTTCCAAGATTTATTGATTATAATCCTTATAGATGGAAGAAAAGACATTGCATAGTAAATATATGGATGCTAGTGGTAGAAATTGATCTCTGAAATGAGATTATTTCCTCTTGAGATTAGAATAACCAAACCAGACAAAACACTTGCTTATGTATTTCTTGTCTATGACCATGAGGGGCCCAAGTTGGTAATAAATCTTATCTATTAATCAACTAGTGGATTAAAACATCTGGTTAAAGACACACCATTTGGATGTGAGTATGAATCTTATACAGAAATATTTTAGATACAAAGACATTTGCAAATTGCAAGTGATGGAAAGATTCAGATTTGACGTTCTCAGAGAAGTTAGAACCCTTAACCTGAAGAAACTTCAATGGTTGTTAATAGCTCTTAAGATGAGTGAAAATTTTCAAGGCTCTTTACCTATTTCCTTCTGAGAATCTATCAAAAGCTGCGAAATTTTGTCCTTGGGCATGGTTAAACACTAGACAATATTTAAACTTTTCAAGAAAAAGAATTGTGATAAATTTTGTAGAGAATCGGAATAAGTTTCATTTTAGAATAATTGGAATTTTCTTTGGTAGATAGTAGATCAGACTGTACATCTAGATAATTTTTGTATCTACTAAATTTTAAACTAAAAGAGTTAGTTGTATGAGAGATCCTAGTCTCTATATTACAAGTAACTGTTGACTACACCATTCTCATTGTAACAGCTTCTAACAATAACATCTTTTGTTCTTGTGCAGCCTGGTGTGCCTTAACAGAGAGTCATATGAACATTCAACGAATCATGGTGAATGAAACTCTTAGCAGATTTCATAGATTTATAAGAAACTGTTAGAATAAGTGATGTCTGAAGTTAGATAATAGTTGGTTTTGAATTTTGATGAGACAGATAAAGAGTGAGACAAACTAATAGTTTGTATATCTGAAATTATCTGTCTATTTAATCCACTATAAACTTTACAAACCACAGAGATAAGCTAAACTCTAAAATGCAAGCAAATGTTGAGTAATACTACTGTGTTATTCTAGAAAGGCCCTGATCCAGAACGAATTTTAACCGGGGGCACAATAGTATAAATAGTTTTACAAATAAAATATAGTATGTATATGAAAACAAGGTTTATAATGACATATATCGTATAAATATATTCTACGTTAATTCATGTTTTGAAATATTTTTATCACTATTTAATTCATCACTTTATTAAATAATTATTTTTTAACAAAACAATCTAGACAATCATTTAGACGTTGATACAAAATTTTAGATGTCAATACAAGAAAAATCCTTCAAATTAGTTTCAGCGTTGATACAAATTTTATTTTAAAATATTTGTCTATTGGTACCTAGTAAAAGTAAGAGTTCTATAAACATATTATAGGTCAATTTTACATTAATACATAAATCAAAAGTTGAAATAACCAAAGAAATTATTTTTAAAAAATAAGAACATGAATCTATCCTCCACTAAACTAGTAATTCCACACAATTTGTTGGAATTGACTTGGAGACAATTTATTTAGCAATAATCAAACATTCAAACATGACAATAATATAAACTAATTATGCATATATAATTAACTTAGAGCATCTACAATGCATAAAATTTATGGGTGTCTTAACATAAATTTAATTATAATATACTAGTATTATATTATGGGTGTCTCCAAAACAATAACAAACTCAATAAAAGTGTCTTAATGGAGACACTTTACATACAATATCTAACATTCTCCCAGAAAATTATCTTGCAATATTAATTTTTTTTTTAATTATATGTTAAGACACCATCCTCAATATGTCTAATGGAGATGGTCTTAGAGTGTTTGACATATGCTTAATTAACTATTGTAACTTTAGAAGAATTTAATGAAAAAACAAAAAATAAGATACATTGTTTTTTTATAATGGATTAGTGGTGGGGAAGTTGAAAATATATACATTGTTTCTTATTAATTAGACTATTTAATTAGCTTTAGTTTATATTGGTCTAAATTTTTAAGGCTTATAGAAAAATTATTCAATTTTATATGGGCTATTGGATTCAAAAGAAATTTGGGCTGAAACATTTTACAAGAAAAAAAAATTAGAATAGGACATATTTATTTTTTCTTAACCAAACTAGACTATAAAAAAAAATTCTTTAAAGAACAAAAAAAACAGCGTGAAGCACGTGTCTACCCCACACTATGTGTGGATTCGCCCATGGTTGTAGAGAACATTGTAAAGAGCATCTAGCACTAGAGATTTACAATAAAAGAACCTTCTCTTTATCTCCATCCAATTGTCGTTAGATCAATTTGATGAGTTACACTAAAAAAACCGAATCGAATGGCAATGTAATTGGTTCTCCCATCGGGAGACCGACATCTTCTTAAGATATTTTCAGGAGCTCTTGGACATCAAAGTTGCTCAAGTAACTAACAGGAAAAACAAAGCGGATTTTATCGGCAGTGTAAACCACGAAACAACCCTTCTCTATAGCGGTTAAGCTGCTAGAAGCACTTGACCTCTGAATTGAGATTCTTTTCCTGCTGAAGGCTGCTCTTTGCTGCCATTTCTTTTGACATCTTCTTTGTGTTCATCATCATTTTGAAGACAATTTTTTTTAGAACGTAAAGCAAAAGAAATTTGTGAGTTGTGTTGTATAACTCTTTGATTTCAAGTTATGGTTGGTGAAGTATCCAATAGGCTTGTTGGATTATATATATATATATTTTTTAGTGATGACCCTCCTACCAAGCTGGAGTATTCCACAACCACTGATACAGTTAGTGTCTCTTCTCTAGGGTCCCCTCTTCTCTAATCAGAATTTAGTCGGGTTTTTTTTTTTTTTTTCAAATAATTTCATAGTTTTGTCTCTAGAGTCAAGAATTTTCTTTTCATCATTTTGCAAATAATATAGTCAAAATTATACTCAAACTTGCTTATATTTACTCTTAAAATATAGACTGCATTGTGCACAATCCTACAAATAACACAAAGTGTATGTACATATAGATCACAACTACACTTCTTCTTTTTCTTCGTTTTGTTTTGTCTCAGTCTAATAATCATTGGATTCTCACACTTGTTGATCACTTCTGATTCTTTCTCGTTGAATCTTCATAACTCCGTGGAAGTTTGTTCTTTTCCAAGACAGAGTAATTAGATTCACCAGAAGATATATATAGTCGCTTCTTGACAACAAATTGAACATGTTCAAGCAATCAACTTGATCTTGAATGAATGTGCAACCAAGCTGTTCCAGTTCTCTGTGATACTTCAGATGTTCGTCAAATTCAAGGGTTGCTACCACCTGAAAAAGGAAACGAAACATTACATTAGAACTGAAAACAAATGACTCAAGTGTACACGAAATATCAAAAAAAAACTATACATTAGAATTGAAAACAAATGACTTGTCTCACAAGAAATATTAATGAATTTGAGATTTTGCTTACTTGATTTAGGGCTAAGCGAGCAGCTATCCTCTGATTTAAGATGTCTTTCTTTCGATGATCGATTTGCCTCTTTTCTTGGATTTTATGTTGCGTCTTTGCGATCAAATTTCTCAAATAAGGCTTCTTCGTCTCTGTTTCGTCTTTCAAAGCCGTAATTGATTTCTTCGGTTTAATAGTAACCTTTGCTGTTATAGAACTCGCATCCACCGGTTTAGTATCTTTGGTCTTCGTTTCTTGCTTTGACTTGGACACTGTTTTCCAAGACTCGTTTTCAACGTCCTAAGAGATCTCGCCTAAAGGTTTAATAGAAAATTAAACAAAATTTAATCTTTTAACCTAAATCAGAAAACAAATAATTGTTGAAAATCTCAACCAAAATAAAAACAAAATTAAAGATTAAGGTTTCACAAGACCAACACATACAGTGGTGGACTCAACATCATTTTTTACATGGGTCATATTGGGCTATAGCTCAATTAGAAAATAAGAAAATAAAAATGTGACACATGGGGTGGAATCGAACCTGGGGTTACGGGGTTCAAACTGTCTATAAACAACAAACTGAGCCACTAACACATAACAATTTCCTAATGAAACATCAAATTTATATATTTAAAGGGTGTCAGATGACCCCCTACCATCAACGTTGGTCCGCCCCTGCACACACACATACCTTATAGTAGTTGAATTGACTTCGATGTTCTTCTTTTGTCTTTTCTTAGGTGAACTTTCTTCATCAAATTATTGGCGTTTCTTCGGAGCCACCATGGCCTTATTCTCGCCATCTCTTCTGGTCAGTCGACTCAATATTTGTGGGTCTATGTCTATGTTTATGGGTAACAACGAGACGTCTGATCTGTCGAAAACAAATGCAATGCGTTTGAAGTCGTAGCAATCTCCATCACTCGCCAATTAAGAACAAAATTATCACGATGATGAGACGAATAGATCGTGTGCGCTTCTGAGTTTTGATACAAAACCCTAAGAGAGAGCAGAAGCAATTGTTGAGTCTTTGGGACCAAGCTACTCTGTATACAAGTTTATATAGTGTCACTCCTCCTTCTTTTTCGTTTACTCAGCTTGCGTTGGGCTCACGCTGTATTTGCGCATGTTATTATTTTTTGTGTTCATTTATTTGAAATTAACTTCTCTTTTTTTTTTTTTTTCCTTGTTTTGATTTTTAAAATTTTATTTATTTAAGAACAGTTATTTGATTATTGTTTTGATTTTTTTCTAGTTTCATGTAACTGATTAAATGTTATCTTTGGTGAAAATCTTTATTACAAAAAAAAATGAGAGTAACATTTTCCCAACAAACTAAAAATGGTTATGACAAAAATTAACCACCGTATTAATAAATGTTCTTCAGGTTAAGCTGGTGATAGACAAAATGTAAACAAGAGAGATAGCTTGGGAAATTCTGTGTATTATTGACATCGCACATGGGTGCTATATATACATTACATGAGATAACATCGTATCTAACTCAATCTTATCTAGTATCTATGACAAGTCTATCGGCTATATTCTCGGGAAGGATCTAGAACTATCTAGTTCCTTTAACACTCCCCCTAAAGTTGGAGCATGGAGATTGCAAATGCCCAAACTTGGATAACAAATAGAAAAAAGAAGATGTCCCCAAAGCTTTCGTCATGATATCCGCAGGTTGTTCCGTTGTGCGTATGTGACGTGTGACTATAAGTTTATCTTGAACCGCATCGCACACACTGTGACAGTCATTTTCAATATGCATGGTACGTTCGTGAAAGACGGGATTTGAGGCTATATGTATAGCCGACTTACTGTCACAGTGAAGTTCCATAGGTTCTATGTGAGACACACCAAGGTCAACCAACAACTTCTTTAACCATTTGAGTTCGCACAAAGCTATGGACATAGCGCGATATTCGGCCTCAGCGGAAGAATGTGGCACTGTGTCATGCTTCTTCGTTTTCCAAGACACAGGCAAGTTACCCAACAATACCACATATGCCGACAACGATCTTCGTGATGTCGGACAGGCTGCCCAATCACTATCACAATAAGCCCGTACACGTAAATCACTATCCTTGCGTAACATAATTCCTTGACCAGGGCTACCTTTCAAATACCGAACAACCCGTACTACAGCATCCCAATGTGCCTCACGCGGTGAATGCATAACACAATTCTGGTCGTGTTATTGCAAGATACACCAAGCGGCCAACCATGCGTCGAACACAAACCGGATCACTATGAAGTGGTCCTTTATCCGAAAGAAGCTTGTGATTCTGCTCCATCGGAGTAGAAACTGGTTTACATCCAAGAAGTCCCATCTCCGAGACAATATCAAGCGCATACTTCCTTTGTGACAAGAACATCCCTTGCAGTCCTCTCGCAATTTCGATGCCAAGGAAGTATTTCAGCTTACCGAGATCTTTCATACCGAAACACTCACTTAAGTAAGCTTTGAACTTCGTAACCATTTCCAAATCGTTGCCAGCAATCACCAAATCGTCGACATAAATTAAGACGCGCAGACTTTTGTCACCTTTAATGTATGTAAATAAGGAGTAATCAGAATATGATTGAACAAACCCAAAATTCTTAAGGGTTGTCGTGAGCTTCGCGAACCAACACCTCGGAGCTTGTTTCAAACCATACAGTGACTTCCATAGGCGACACACCTTAGTGGGATCATCACTATGAAACCCCGGTGATAGCTTCATATACACTTCTTCCTCCAAATCACCATGAAGAAACGCGTTTTGGACATCCATTTGATGCACCTCCCAGTCCTTTGCACGGCAACTTCCAACAATGTTCGTATAGTAGTCATCTTAGCAACCGGAGCAAATGTTTCGTCGAAATCCTCACCCTCAACTTGATGATTTCCGAGACATACGAGGCGTGCTTTGTATCATTCTACCATCCCGTCGGCATTGAATTTGAGTTTGAAAACCCACTAACTTCCTATAGCTTACTTTCCCTCAGGTAAGGTCTCCAAGTCCCACATATGGTTCTCTTCAAGGGCACCGATTTCGCCGGACATTGCATTGAGCCACCGACGATCACGCATTGCTTCCTTAAACGTACGAGGCTCCACATGATCTGTTATAGCTGCCATGAAAACTTGATGTTTTTCGGAGAAGACAGCATCAGTGATGAAACGACCGCCCCTTTTTTTTTTTTTTTTTAAAACCAAAATTAATTAATAACGTAATTTATCCACTAACCATATTTATTTAACTCCGTAAATAAATACAGAAACCCATAAACATTTAATTACTAATCCCTAAGGATATTTGATCGATTGATCCTTCCGGAATACGACGACTTGAGTTGAGAGTCGAAGTTGGTCTGTATAGCCACCTTGGCTTTCATAGACAATTTTCCGTTGTCTATAACGGTTCTCGATAAACGAGATTCTGGACTCGAGATCGTTCGATCATTTAACCGTCGGGTTACTTAGACACACGAAATAATTACTTAACTCGTAAATAAAATATTTTTGCATAAATCCTTAAACAATAAAAATACGAATACAGAAACACCAAAGTTAACTGTAAGAATTATTCAACTTTAATGTAAATACTTAAACAAACAACCGAGTCTAGATCAACCCCTCTTCCTCGCCTTGATTCCACGATCACACTTTATCTTTGCCTGCATCAAACACACACAGAGATGCGTAAGTATTTCAACAAATACTTAGTGAGGCAATCCTCCCGTCTACAAGCTATACACACAAACGATTAAAAAATTATTCAACGTATTAAACACGAAATACCGCAATAAATCAACCATCTCAAGAAACACTCAATCTAGATCCCCCATGAGATCATACGGCCTACAATCATGCAAACACATCAAATAACTCAAACCGTTCAGAAGCTTACGGTCCCGCACTCATCTTAGGCCACGCACGGAAAATTCCCAAAACTTCCCGAAATGAATAGACTTCACTTCCTCAAACGCGTGCCTAACAACAACCCAAAAACGAGACTTAAAACACAAGA